>CM060251.1:16430729-16818229 GCA_030684275.1 Acipenser oxyrinchus oxyrinchus
CGAAATCTATTATATCATTAAAATGGGGTTCAATTTGATTTACCAACAACATAAAGATATAACCAAAGACATTGCTAAGGTGAGTTAAGTGAGGTAAGTGTTTGGTTGGCTGAACATAACAACTTATAAAACTCGGACACTTTTCACTGCAAGATTAAGAAAGCTGCACATTTGTCTGTTTTGTAAATCCCCAAGAATGCAAACTGTCAGATTGCATTCATTTCAGAACAGACAGGCACCAGTTATGCTTTTAATGGTGTTCTTCAAGGTGAATAAAAAGACATGATGCAGTGTCATTAGCACATGGTCTACATTCACCACAAACATGTGCTTTACATGCTTGCAGCAAAAGCAAACACACAAGCTCTTTATAGCAGTGTGTTATTTAGACAGTTATGTTTTAATAATAAATGTTGCAATAACTAAATATTCATTTTAATTTTTTTTTTTTTTTAAGCAGCACACAGCAGCATAGAGGGATGCTAATCTATTCAATCATGGTGCAGAGAGGTAGGTAGAGGATTGTGATGACAAGTGTGTTATTAAAGTCTGTTCCAACCACGCTACACTAGATAGAGATGCTGGGATTTGTTGCAGGAAGGAGCATGATCTGGATCCACTGCGAGCCTTAGAAGAGAAATTCTCTTTCTTCAAGCGAACGCTCCTGAGTAAATGTTGGGAAATGCATTCCCCAGTTGATTTATGAACTATGAGGTGTGCTTAAAAGTTTCAAAAGACAATTTGAAGGCTAACACACTACGAAGGCTGTTAAAGGATATTTAATAAAGACACGTTTGTAGTAAGCCTTCTCTGGTAAACTAAGGTTAGTTGAAGGTCTTTGTGTTTGGAAAGGAAACACTTTTATCACCCCTGTATCAAAGTGTTAATGCTACAAAGCTGTGTTGTCATTAAAAAAATAATGTGGTTTTTAAAATGTGGGCATGGTGTCAAACTGACTGTAAAGCCAGTTTTAAAACCAGTCATGTCTGAAGAGTGGAATGACAAAAATGTTGTCATTCCACTCTTCAGACGTTGATCCAGCAGCTTTATCGTTATGATTACCCAAATTGATTGGCTAAGCTGGAAACAAGTTTTGTATATGAGTTACAACCAGTGCTCAGGGGCGTTTTTAGGTGGGTTAAGGGTCCGTGGACCCTAGTAAAATTTTCATCCACACAATATGTTGTGATAACATCAAGCGACCCCACAAAATATTACCTTACATCAACAGCACATTTGTAAATCTTGTTTTTAGTTTATAAGCTGCTATATAAAGTATTTTAAAGTTTGCATCCCCACATTATAAAAACCCTAAACACAGCTGCTACTATGTTCCACTTATCTGAAGGTCAGGAACACGGCCAGGATGCCAGAGGGGGGTCCTTTCTCCAGCCTCTTTAGCTACGGTACGCAGCCCTCTCCACACAACTGCCAGCTTGGAATCGCTTTCTTTTTCCAGGTGTAGGCCAAATGTGTTCTAATCCATTTTCCCATTTATGGTAAGATATGACTTTTTTACACTATTAGAAAATGTATTTTTGGCAATATCTCTTTAAGTAATTATTGTAGCCAGTACTTATGCATAAAAGAAGCACAATGTCCTTAATGGTATTCCACAAGGTAAAACTATTATGTATTGGTTACCTGGAAACCTCATGTGATGGATGTGCCTCTGTTGGACAGTTGCCTCGTCAATATTATTCTACACCCTTTCAGAATACTAAATTTTACTGGATTTAATTTAGATTCAGTTTGAATAGTTAGATTTCTCAACCCAGTGCTACCACTCTAATTGGTAATGATAGAATATTTTGCCCATGTGTCATTTACTTTTTTATATTTAAAGATTATGTGAAGCTAATACAGACAAAGATTAGCTCACACAAGGTGAAAGCCCAGACTGTTAACACTGGATCTTGAGGCAATTCAGAAGATGGCAACGGTCAATATATTGAGACCTTCTTTCAATCAACCTCTGAGAAACTGTTGGGATTAATATTATTTGTAACCCTAACATGGTTTTTGGTGACCTTTATCTTACCTATGGTGAGTCTTTTTGATTTCTTGGTTCTGTGCATGGTGTTTTATGCTTTGCATTTACTGTAGGATAGTGAGGTAAACAGGGTACTTATATTCAATTGATATTTCAAAGATAGAAACACATACTAATTACATAGAAACTTAAACAAGAGCACAGTGCTTAGATTATCTTTTAGAAAAAAAGGTTGATATTGCATGTTTGCAGGAAGCTCATTTGGTTTCAAGTGATGATGCTCGTTTTTAAAATAAACATTACAACGTAATTGCATAAGTATCCTGTAATATTTTGCGGTTTGTGAAGTCCACAGAGATCCAAAATATATTACTCTCAGACCACAGCCCTGTGTCATGCACTTTCAATTGTTCATTCTTTTGGAAAGATCTATGACTCGGCTAGACATAGCCACCACTAACACGATGGCAGCACGGGATACTGCTGCCGATAAAGAGGCACAGTTGTTTGAGTAAGATCAAGTGCATATTATGGCATTTCCCCCTAGGCTAACTTTTCCCATGCTTTTCCCATGGTTATACAGTAGTATGTATTTACCATAGTGTACCATGAGTTGCCATGTTTTCTAATATCCTTACCGTACCTCTCTGGGCTTAACAATGCTTACTCATGCTTTTACTTTGCTTTATTACACTTTGCTATGCTTTTACTATGGCAAACTTTTATTGGGGAAGTCATAATATCCTGAACAATGTAAACACTCTGCAATCTACTGGCAGTGTGATGACAGGTCATCTGATAAATAATATAAAGTAGAAAAAACAGTTCTAGCCACAGGCAATAAACAACATCTACAGGGCCATTTTGATCTTCTTACACTAACACAATATTATTCATATTTTAAACTTGGCAGTAGTTCTTAACTCTAGGTTTGGATATTACAAAGAATATTTAATTGGTATATATATATATATATATATATATATATATTTAAAACTTCAGAAAAACCTAATTTTGCCTACACGACTTTTATGTAGTCACTTACTGTGCAGAAATAATAATTTAAAAAAATACTTGCTTTTCCCTTCCCTTTGTCCTGCTTATTGCTAAGCCAGTAATTACCAGCTGTATGTGATGCGAACCCCGTGGCCATATACTGCACAAATCTGAGAAGGCTGGCATATTAGTCAATGTTTTTTAACATCTATAAATGAACACTAGCAGCTCCCCTTGCCTGCATAATGTTTGCAATCCAAACCCCTGCCCCTGAACGTGGAGATTTAAGACAACACTGCGGGAGTTCTGCTTGACAATCTAGCAGCCTCAGGAGTTCCTGGATGCTTCCAGAGCATTACCATAAGAGCATCAGCAGGCTGGACAGTGGCCAGTATTCACAAAATCAATATGAAAATACAGTAATGGAAAAAAAAGCTGATCTAGCAAGCTCTGTGCTGTTTTCTCCCCAGGCATGCAGTCCCGTCACAGCAGCTCCATGTTAAGCCCAGGCAGAGAACCAGACAGGAAGGACTAGACAGGAAAGTGTACTGCATATTTGCCTCTGGCAGTCTGATGATAGGGGTACAAAATGTCCCATATGTGTATCTGGTGATTCTGTGTGACACACCTTGTAATTTTCCAGATGACCTCAAAAAAATTGCTTATATAAAGCAGTTAGAAGAAAAACATGTAGGTGCATTCTAAACATTTTTGAGTTATTAATTTATATTAAAATTTGAATTGTTTAAAATCAAGTCCCAAGTTCCATTATCTCAATAATGTTTACACTGTAGTTATAGTAGTGGCACATATTTACCAGATTGCATACAGACAAAAATGAGCTCCCTTGGAACCAGATTCACAGCTTAATTGTAAGCAATTGTACAACTCAGATTTGTTTTATTCTATGCATGTTTTAAACATAATGAATGAATACTGTACTTGTGATAACAATATAATCTATATATATATATATATATATATATATATATATATATATATATATATATATATATATATATATATACTGCATATATAGATTATATGTATTCCCATAAGGTGTTGTTAAAGCACCTTTCAGTAATGTACTACTGAGCCACCAGCACCAATGATGTAATACGTTGTGTCTGAGTGTGTACTGTTCGTCCTTTCTCGTAGTTATAACACCCACCTGCTATGCACTTTCATAACTATATTATATAACTACATTAGGTTTGCCCACAGAAATGCTTGGATTCATATTCCTAATGCTCCAAAATGAAACTACTGGCTTACATCATGTGGCTGGGTGCCCCACCCCTGTGCATATTTTTGTGTTTTATATTTTATATGGTGTGTTATTGTTGGTGTGTATGTATTGGTGCAAGGGGTATAATGTGGGCTATGTAGCACAAATTATTAAAAATGTGTATTAGTATGTGAGCATGGGATTGCACAAATTAATTCACGTGCTGGGATTCAAGTGAATAATTAATTTATAATTGGATCCCGGCACAGCTGTATATATAGATGCACAAATCACTCACTCGGGGTTGGGTGTTCAGAGTGGAGGATGGGAGAGAGGAAGAGGAGGAGGAAGAGGAGGAGAATTAAAAACAAATTAACAATTGCTACGCGTGCTGGGTCTACACCAGCCCGTTACTTGTTATAGTGTTTGTCAGTGTTTGTTTGTTTGTCTGTTTGTCTGTTTCTTTTGGCCAACATGCCTTTTGTTTTGTAAAGTGTTTTGTTTGTTTAAACCTTTTATTTATAATAAACCGGCGCAATAGTTAACTCACTCACCAGTCCTGTCTGTCTAATTCCTGTCACCATCAGCCAGTCTGTTCACAATCACCAAGAGTAAATCCACAATAATCTGGATTTCATCAGAGATGTTATTAAATCTGAAGCTGGTTGCCGTTATCATCCGCTTCCCAACAGGTTTTCTTCTCTCTGAACAGCTGCCAATGAAATCTATGCTGTGAAGACATGTTGTATGCAATTCACGCCACAGGACTTCTCAACACAAAGTCAAAGCCAAGTAATGAAGCAATATAAGTTGTGCGCACATGGAAGATTGAGTCCTGAACATTTCTTGTGTGAAAAGATATACACACACCAGTGCATAAACATGCTCAAGTGTTCATTGGTCTGTGATGGGTTGATTGTGAAATTATTTGTGTAGGAAGCTGATCTTGTTGCAAGATCATGTATTACTGTGAATGTTTACATTTAAAAGATTTGTCAATACATTGTCAATAATTGTTAAAAAAATGATAATAACTTAAAGAAAATAATTTGATTAGCATTTTAACCTTTCCATTGTATAATCTCTCAAATGTAGCATTTGTACAATACTATTGCACATTACCAGCATACTATAATCTATGAATCTAGAGCTGTGTGGATAGGCAGGAGTTAAATTTCACTAGCTGCTGTTGGTTGTGGGTGACATTTGTAAATAATGACAGCTATATTTAAATTAATTGCAAATACATAAACAGAGGAACTTTGTAAGCCAACAAAGGGCTTTCTGTCTGCTGAGAGGAACTCTGACCACTTCTGTTATCTAGGCTTTCATCTGTACTATAAGGCTATTCTACAGTGTTATCATGTAAGTATGGATTAAAGGTTGCAGAACTGTCAAATATTACTCAAGATTATTAAACTGTATAATTTCAAAGGAACCGTCCGCATTACTGGAAGAAAACTGAAAATGTAATCTCTCATATCATTTTCCAATTTTTACATTATTCACAACTTAATTTTGAGTAAAATGACTTGGCTTGGTTGTTTGCATGTATTTGCGATACTTATCTATTCAGGGATAACATATCTAGTGTGCAAAGGGTTTGATTGAAGTAATATGGGTAATTACCATCCCATCTCCAAAATGTTGGGCTACCTCAACACTCATGTGTTGAAAAATAAATAAATAAAAGTGAACTATCTATTTGTTTCTTATCTGTTCAGGATTTCCATTACATGAGAGAAAATGTTAATGCAATGGAAATCCTGATCTATTCAGGAGATTAAGTGTAAAAAATACCAAACACTGTGATCTTGGAAAAGTATGGTTAATATCTGGAATAGAGGTCCAAAATGAACTTTCTGACTTGTCATGAAGCAGATTGCCACCCCTCCCTCAACTTTCACAAGTCAACCTTGTAACACAAGGTTTTTAGATTATAGTAATTACTGGAAAAACATGTATCACGAATTAGCAAAATACCAACTGAAGTATGTTTCTTTCAAAATAGGACAATACAGGTGAGATACCTCCTTTGTATACAGGTAACTAAAAAAACAGTTGGTTAATGTCAAACTTATTTAATATCATATGATACAGTAAATGTGCAAACACAGCTTGCAACATGGATAGAAAGTACGATTCTTGGGCAGTGATCATATGTGTAGTTACTTTACTGTAAGGCATGTTTCAGGTAGCATTTTTAAGGAAATGCAATGCAAAGAAATTGTTTCAACAGTTTGGAAAATACATTTACACTTGTGGTATCAGAATGGTGCACCAAGAGCTCCCTCTGCTGGTTGGCAGCATGGTTTACATAAAAATGTGTTCAGCACAGTCTGAATTTTGAAAGGCCTACCACTCCAGCCTGTGCTGAAAGGATATCGGTAATCTCCTTAGCCAGCTGGCTGTATTTATTGTTTTCACACTCTTCTGCGATCTGAATCCATCTTTCTGGGGTACACAGCACATCATTAAGGATGGTCTGCTTCAACACCCTTCATTACAATCAAAATCCTGGTTAGTGTGGCTCACTGTGTAACACAGCATGTTAATACAGCGCCTCCTTGTTGAGAACTTCACCAGATATAGAATAATAAACATAGTTAGTGATGCATAAGGCTGGGTGTTACAGGTTATTGTAATGGCAGGCACAAGATCAAAATATAATTTACTTGTAGTAAATACATTTGCTGCATTAGATAGAACAACAGCAAGCAGGGAAGCAGAAGTATCAGATCGCTCTCATGAGTAAGTGAGTATAGTTTTTGTTTTAATTGTAAATTGAGTTGTTGCTAGTTTTGATGCTGTAAAGTTAACAATATTAGGCAGTGTGTATTTTGAGTTGAATTAACTGTTTGCCAAGTCACAGCAGGGCGTGGTAGACTTGATTAGACTAATTTGCAAAGCCACTGCCTGATTCACACAGCTCTCGACCTCTAGGGAATTATATAAGCACTGATGCTAACCTAGTGCACCAGCACTCAGCGCCGGCTCACCGAAGGGCCATATCACCAAAGGGCAGGTAGTCTAAACTGTTTTTTGTCCGCGCGAGGACAGGCCAACGAGCACCTTTGAGTTTCACGCTGTTGAAATCGCCTCCCCTTGTCGCCTCCTCCTCATTGTTCTCTACCGCCATCCTGGACCTGACTCACTTTCTTGATGAGCTTGACTTCCTCCTCTCCTCCCTCCCCTCTCCCTCCACCACTGTTGTTCTATTAGGTGATTTCAACATCCACCTCTCCAACCCCAACCACTCTGCTGGATTTCTTCCCCTTCTTCACTCCTTCGCCCCCTCGATCAAACAGTATATCGCCAGCTCTCTGCTTTCCTGTCAACACATTCTCTGCTTGACCCCCTCCAATCCAGTTTTCAACCTCTCCAAATCAGACCTCCTTTTCTCCCCCCCTCTTCCTCCCTAACCACGGAGCTCTCTATCTCTATTCTGCTTGCATCCACCACCCTCTCTCCCTCCTCATCCACCAAGAACCTTGGTGTCACCCTCAACCCCTCCCTCTCCTACTCGCAGCACATCTCTACTCTGGCACGCTCCTGTCGCTTTTTCCTCAGCAACATACAAAGAATTCACCCCTTTCTTACCAACTACCCCACACAGCTCCTAGTTCAGGCCCTGGTACTGTTCCGCCTTGACTGCTGCAACTCCCTCCTGGCCAGCATCCCTGCTTCCGCTATCCGTCTGCTCCAGCATCCAAAACTCTGCTGCTTGCCTTGTCTTTTCCCTTCCTCGTTTCTTGCATGCTACTCCACTGCTCCGCTCCCTCCACTGGCTCCCTATCGCTGCTCGCATCCAATTCACAACTCTTGTACTTGCCTATTGCTGTCTCAACCTATCTGCCCCCTCCTACCTCCAGACTATTATTTCTCCCTCGCCCCCACTGCTCCTCTGCCACCGGCAGATTAGCTGTTCCCCCCTCCCGCCTCTGCTCCCCACCTCCAGGGCCCGCTCCTTCTCCACCCTTGCCCCTCAGTGGTGGAACGACCTACCCACGTATATCAGGACTGCTCAGTCACTGACCACCTTTCGGAGCCTCCTCAAAACACACCTGTCCATACAGCATCTGTAAACCTCACAACTCTCGACTATACTGGACTATGTGACACCCAACTGTATCAGTACTTCATCATCTTGTACTTGCACTTAACTGCTCCACACTTTGCTGTATTCTACTACTGCTCTCAATCATCATTATATTTTCTGTATCTTGTACTTGATTTTACTCTTAAAGGTAACCGTATTCACATTTTTTGTAATTGCTCTTATTTGAAATCGTTCTTATCCATTTATAAGGGTGTCTGCTAATAAATAATAATAATAATAATAATAATAATAATAATAATAATAATAATAATAATAAAGTTCAAATGACAACATGTGTTAATTGCAGTATTAGATAGTGCTTTAGAAAAGAAACAAGGTATTTCTACATGAGTATTCAAAGGAACTCAAAAAGAGTGCAAAAAAAGCATAGTTTTCTAATACTGTATTAACTAACCACATATGTGTCTTTTAATAATAGATTCTCATCTCACTTTGTATTCATTAATTTGTAATGCAATAACTGGCAGACCTACAAATTAACATTAAATCACATCATTCTCCGGTGGTTCAGGTCAACATCTGATGTTCCTTTTTGTCTGGTAATCCACTTTAAGCAGCTGCTGCAGTGATATAATACTACATCAGATGGTCGTTTGGGGTGAATACCACAAGCAATATAATATACAAACACTTTTCTGCTCGCTGCACCAGATTGCAAATGAAACAAAAATATTTCCCAGCATGGTTGCAAAGGAAACTTCTACAATAAAATAGTAATGATTTCTCCAGAGCCTGTAACACAATGTCTTGTGTGTAACGTTATATGCATTATGTCAAACTGTGATCGGGTAGCGTCGGCAATTAGAGAGAGCAGAATGCTGCAGTTCACGCGCTCTTGTGCATTTATTTACAACACTTTACAACTACAAAAACAACACCCACCCACCCACAGTCCACTGCACCATACCTTCACCATCACAATCCTGAACTAACGCCCGGGATCACCCTTTTTATACACCTGTGACTGGAGCCTAATTAATCATTTAATAATGTATTCCATTCACAGCTCCAGCCACATTCCCAAGTGTTTTTGCAGGGAGGAATTTAAACAAATAATCTGGATATAAGGGCTATTCTGTGAACATCTCTTTCAAGACTCACTGGGCATCTAACCAGTAGAGGGCTTACTGAAGCGTGATGACAGGAACTAAGCCATGACAATTGGAACCCGCTAGACCGGTTTAGAAATGTAAATTGCATTTCAGTTTACCAACCTCAACACTGCATCTGTTTTTCTCTTGAACATCTTATTTATATGCCAAATGTAATAATGTAACGGATAATTCACAGTTTTCTTCATTGTTGAATTATTTTATACCTGTATATGGTACTGTAATTTTGAATGACCTCCCAAAAATACAATAATTCTGTCTCAGTTGGTGATTTAATTTATAGGAATTAACTCCCATGTGAATTAGGGTTAATAGGGGTAAAAGTTATAAGTGTATTTATCAAACTCAAGGTTAAAATCTGTACCTAAACCAAAGGAAATGCAAATGCTTCCGTTCTGGCAGATGTACTGGATGTCATGTGATACACATTTAGGTAGCCGATCCTTATGAAAATGTAACCGGGTAAATTGAGGCTAATTTACAGTGCATTCACTATACTTGCTTTTAACCTGTGTTATCATACTTTCTGTCTATAGCTTGCTCGTGAAGATGAATTCAATCAAGCAGCCGGTTATAGTGCCCCCGTGAAAAGTAGGCGAATACAATATTTGGTCAGTGCTCTCCAGGGCTGGATAATAATAATAATAATAATAATAATAATAATAATAATAATAATAATAATAATAATAATAGTGTTTAGGCTGTTCAATAATAATGAACAGCTCAAATGGTGCAGTGATCCTATATATATATATATATATATATATATATATATATATATATATATATATATATATATATATATATATATAATTTACTAAGGTTCTCTTTTTAACATATACAGTACTGTGCAAAAGTTTTAGGCAGGTGTGAAAAATGCTGTAAAGTAAGAATGCTTTCAAAAATAGACATGTTAATAGATTATATTTATCAATTAACTAAATGAAAAGTGAGTGAACAGAAGAAAAATCTAAATCAAATCCATATTTGGTGTGACCACCCTTTGCCTTCAAAACAGCATCAATTCTTCTAGGTACACTTGCACAAAGTCAGGGATTTTGTAGGCATATAGTCAGGTGTATGATTAAACAATTATACCAAACAGGTGCTAATGATCATCAATTCAATATGTAGGTTGAAACACAATCATTAACTGAAACAGAAACAGCTGTGTAGGAGGAATAAAACTGGGTGAGGAACAGCCAAACTCAGCTAACAAGGTGAGGTTGCTGCAGACAGTTACTGTCAAAAGTCATACACCATGGCAAGACTGAGCACAGCAACAAGACACAAGGTAGTTATACTGCATCAGCAAAGGTCTCTCCCAGGCAGAAATTTCAAGGCAGACAGGGGTTTCCAGATGTGCTGTCCAAGCTCTTTGAAGAAGCACAAAGAAACGGGCAACGTTGAGGACCGCAGACGCAGTGGTCGCCAAGGAAACTTACTGCAGCAGATGAAAGACACATCATGCTTACTTCCCTTCGCAATCGGAAGATGTCCAGCAGTGCCATCAGCTCAGAACTGGCAGAAAACAGTGGGACCCTGGTACACCCATCTACTGTCCGGAGAAGTCTGGTCAGAAGTGGCCTTCATGGAAGACTTGCGGCCAAAAAGCCATACCTCCGACGTGGAAACAAAGCCAAGCGACTCAACTATGCACAAAAACACAGGAACTGGGGTGCAGAAAAATGGCAGCAGGTGCTTTGAAATATTTGGCTGTAGCAGAAAGCAGTTTGTTCGCCGAAGGGCTGGAGAGCGGTACACGAATGAGTGTCTGCAGGCAACAGTGAAGCATGGTGGAGGTTCCTTGCAAGTTTGGGGCTGCATTTCTGCAAATGGAGTTAGGGATTTGGGCAGAATTAATGGTCTCCTCAATGCTGAGAAGTACAGGCAGATACTTATCCATCATGCAATACCATCAGGGAGGCATCTGATTGGCCCCAAATTTATTCTGCAGCATGACAACGACCCCAAACATACAGCGAAAGTCATTAAGAACTATCTTCAGCGTAAAGAAGAACAAGGAGTCCTGGAAGTGATGGTATGGCCCCACAGAGCCCTGATCTCAACATCATCGAGTCTGTCTGGGATTACATGAAGAGAGAGAAGCAACTGAGGATGCCTAAATCCACAGAAGAACTGTGGTTAGTTCTCCAAGATGTTTGGGCCAACCTACCTGCCGAGTTCCTTAAAACTGTGTGCAAGTGTACCTAGAAGAATTGATGCTGTTTTGAAGACAAGGGTGGTCACACCAAATATTGATTTGATGTAGATTTTTCTTCTGTTCACTCACTTTGCATTTTGTTAATTGATAAATATAAACTATTAACATGTCTATTTTTGAAAGCATTCTTACTTTACAGCATTTTTTCACACCTGCCTAAAACTTTGCACAGTACCGTGTGTGTATATATATATATATATATATATATATATATATATATATATATATATATATATATATATATATATATATCTGTAGTTTACACAAGAAAAGCTAAACACCTTTTTGTTACATGTACTTAAATCTTACTTGAGTTGCGTTCTTTTTGTGGACCCCCCTGAAGGAAAGTTTTCTCTTCGCTAACCCCCTATCAATCCGCTATGCTCCCACGAAATAGTTGTGGTACCCAAGAAGGTTGCTGAAGAAACCCTGGTGAGCAATGATTTCTGGGGGTTGTAGTTCAACCGTGTTCCCTGGTGAACAAAGAATGGGATCGAACTTTTAATTTTTGCAAGAGTACTATAATAAAAGCATTGCGAATTTGGATAGACTACATCGGATCGAAAGAAGTTCTTTGCCAAAAAAATAGCAAAGGGCTTTCTGGGCTTGCTTCCTTTGCTCATGAGGACTGACTTAACTACAACTCCCATAAAGCAATAGAAGTGTTTTCTGAAATTCTTAAATTGACGTAATTTGGCTTGCTATTATTGGATTATAACGAATTACGCACAAAAGGTTAAAAAAAACAACACAAAAATAATGTTTTGTCGGTAACGAGGATCAAAAGTTTGTATTTTCATTCCGGCAGTACGCTAGCCAACCTTCCCCCTTCCCCGACTGTAAGAAAACCCCGTGTCACAAACTAAAAGCCCTCTTCTCATAATCCGCCATTAGCTGGAGGTTAGTGGTGAGTTTGTGCTCCTGGATTCAAATATGATTTTTGTGCAAATAAATACACTTTGAGCCCTTTTTGTTTGCAGTATGTGTTTGTAAAGTGGAAAGTGACACGTTATTTCCCTGTGTGCAGGTGGAATCTGTTCCAAGATGCAGATCTTTGTGAAAACCCTGACGGGAAAGACTATAACCCTTGAGGTGGGTTAACTCCCTTGCTAAGTCAATGTCTGGAAACTTGATTGAGACGAGGACAGTTACAGGCAGTGTATATTGTACACCATATCTAGAGCAACATTAATTTAGACTGCTTATGATGTTTAACCGTGTTTATTGTTCTGTTGTGTGTTCGTGTGGAGTGATTTTAAAACGCACATCCTCACGCTGCTTGTGGTGTAATAATCCATTCTAGAATTAAACACGTGCAAAACAAACACGGGCTTGTTTTTTTTCCCACCACCGTTATAAGGTAACATCGCTAAAGTATTGTTTTCTTTCTTTATACGTGATGTGAGTTTAAATTCACGCTGTAACTAAATCTAGCCAAGTTGCAGTGCTGTTTCATTCGGGTTTTAACAAGTAGGCCTATGAAGGGAAATGAGTGAAATACAGGGTTTTAAAAAAAAAAAATTAACGTAAAACATTACATTAAGAACAATGTGTGTAGGGCCCAGAGATGTGACAAGCCGCAGCACATTGAAGCATGTGTATCACCAGCCCATGTGTACAACCCCCTCCTAAAATACACCGCTTTTTTTTCTAAATTACTCCATCGTTTAATGAAGTTCAAGCTGTTTCGGAAGTTGAATGATTTTACACTGCCTGTGAGATATATATATATATATATATATATATATATCTATATCTATATCTATCTATCTATCTATCTATCTATATCTCTATATCTATCTATCTATCTATCTATCGATATAGATATAGATATAGATATATCTATCTATATATATATCTATATATCTATATATCTATATATATATATATAGATATATCTATATATATCGATATAGATAGATACATCGATATAGATATAGATCTATATATCTATATAGATAGATATATATAGATATATATATATTTATATATAATCTCTCTCTCTCTCTCTATATATATATCTATATCTATATCTATATCTATATATCTATATATCTATCTCTATCGTGGTTTTAGTTAGTGGCTTGATGTCAAGAGTAGTGAATTTTAATGACGATGTCTCAGCGCACAGTAATTTTAATTTCTCACTGTTAGGTTGAACCTTCTGATACAATCGAAAATGTAAAGGCCAAAATTCAAGACAAAGAAGGTAAGCGAATTCATAACGTTTTGTTAACTGTATTGATATGATTAGTTTTATTGTTTTTGGAAAGGAATACTTTTAATCTTAATTACTTAAATATTACACGATACACTAAAATACAGTAAGAATATAAAATATGCAAGTTATACTAGTCATTTGTAAAAGGCAATTGTTAACCCTGCTGTAATTAGTATGCTAGAGAATGTATATTTGGTGTAACTATTTTAAAATAAACTTTTTTACTTTTGCAGGCATCCCCCCTGATCAGCAGAGATTGATCTTTGCCGGCAAACAGCTGGAGGATGGGCGCACTCTGTCTGACTACAATATTCAGAAGGTGTGTCTTTTTATTATTTCAGTTAAGTAGGTATCTGAGTGTATGCCAGAAACATAGACCCTCCATATATTCATGAGGGTATACCATGTAATGGTAAAGGCGTGTTGCTGTTTAGGCATGTTAAGTTGAACATTTTACATATATGTCCTTTTAAGGACACTATTCAGTCTTGCCAATATAATAGTTGTTTGATTTTAAATTTGAAGCATGCAAGCATTCTGCTCTCTTAAATATGGATGCATTGTTATAATTTGGCTTGAGCAGCACAATTAACTTGGCATTGAAGGCTAGTAGTCATATTTTACTAAAGTGCATCTCCAATAAGAGGTTACAAATTGTTCATTCAAAATGAAAGCTTAGATACTGATTTAACATGGATGGTTTACTGTCACCCAGTTGAAATTGGATGTACCTTCTGGAACAGGTTTAACATGATTAACTTCTAGTTGTTGAACTATACCATGTTTGTGATCTTGTCTACAGGAGTCCACACTTCACCTTGTGCTGAGACTCCGTGGTGGTGCCAAGAAGAGAAAGAAGAAGTCTTACACCACACCCAAAAAGAACAAGCATAAGAGAAAGAAGGTCAAGCTTGCTGTGCTCAAGTATTACAAGGTGAGTAATTCTGAATTTCCTTCAATAGGTGGTATATAGAGTGGAATATGTTGTGGAGAATCTTAGGATGTAGGATGGCACTAATGAAACTATGTTGATGTTAGTCTTGATTGCATTACATTGATATCCAATGCTGGTAAATAGCAAAATATGTCAAAATGCTGCCAATGTTGAATCAACTAGAATTTGAGTAACTCCATGTAAATATTTTTAACCTGTTACTAAATATATTGGACTCTGCTGGTTCTAGCATGTGTACTTGAGTACACCAAGCAGAAGCTGATTTGTTCTGTTTTTCCTGCGCTGCAGGTTGATGAAAATGGCAAAATCCACCGCCTGCGTCGCGAGTGCCCTGCTGATGAATGCGGTGCTGGGGTCTTCATGGCCAGCCACTTTGACAGACACTACTGTGGAAAGTGCTGTCTGACTTACTGCTTCAACAAGCCTGAAGACAAGTAAAATGGACATGTAATTTTAATAAAGAAAGATTCTCTAACAATCCTTTTGCCATGCCTCCTTTATTCCACAACACAAGCTGGCTCTTTTCAGATTAAGTGAAATGAGTTGATGCAGAGTAAATGAGTCTTGGTAGCCATCCAGACATGTCATGGCTGCAAGTGCCATTGAACATTTCTGGGCCAGGTACCATTTTACTGGCATGTTTGACCAGAACCATAAAGCACTGTAGAGTATTGGGTAGTCCTGTAATAGTGATTTAGACTAGGTCAATAAATATTGCCATTCATTAATAACTTTAATTGTACTCCTAAGATGGGGTGCGGTAGTGCCTCAAAGAATTTACTGGAAAGGTATTTTACACCCCCGATATGGTCCTTGGGGAAGTTCAAATGTTGGCTCTTGTGAAGCCCAAGAATAGAGTGAATGCTGCAAATTTAGAATATTATGTTTTATTAAGGTACTCTACTAGTTTATCTGGATGGGCTTCCTATCTGATATGCAGATATCAATAAAGAACATTTAAAAGTTGTACAAGTTTCATATAAATGCCATAATTAAAGAAAAAGCTTTTGATTCTCTTCACTCCAAACAGCAGTTTTATCAGTAAGGACAAATGAACCCAATAAAGTTCTAAACCAGAATACACAACTCCACATTATATTGAGTAATAGAAGTGGTTTTGTTCAATTTAGAATTATTGGTGGGTTGTTTTTTTTTCCAATAAAAAATGTGTTAACAATTGGAGTAAAAAGCTTCAAGTCCATCATGTTTTACTTGTGATCCAATCCTGAGGTGGTTCTCATTAGTTTAAAACACTGGGTCCCAGCAGATCAGCTGTTTTTCTGTGTCTTCATAGCACACAACTTCATCTCCTGTCGGTGTCCTTATCCATCAATGTCCTTATCCATGCTGAGGCCACACTCCATTCCAGTCTTTACGGTCTGCACATCATCCTTGAGGCATTTCAGGGTCATCAGAGAACCTTGAGGGAAGGTTAGATACTGTAGTAGAGTGCTCCCCCTAACACAGTGCTGCACCTTTAATGTTACACATTGGAATAGTCAATCTTAGAAGGTATGTGTCTCAAATACCAATACATTCATTCAAATTGTACCAGTAATAGAAATGTCTATTTCTAGATGTACTTAAACAAATTCTATAAATATGTAATCACCAAAAAAACGTTATTGTATTTCTCTCGTGGACCAGCATGGCTTTTTGTATTGTAATACAAATGCCAGATGTATACAACTAAGCAATGGCATAGAACCCTTTGTAATGTACTATTGTAAAATTTCTTAACTCTTTCCTTTCTGAAGACACCCACCATGTCAACTGCAGGCTGTTTAACTTGCCTTTCCAAATGATGTCTCCATTGCGGATGAGTTTAAAATTCATCTTTCTCTCGAGCTGTCCCTTGTTCACCCTGTAGCCAGCCACTGGCAACAACAGTCTGGTCTTTTACTGTGGAAATCTGATCTCATCCCCACGATGGCATGACGTTCATATATTTTTTTACTACCCGTATTTGTATACTGGAAATTGAAAACCAATTTCATCTATCTGCTGTTTGCATAGCTATTACTGAAAGTGAAAATCAATGAGTGAAATGAGTGGCGCTTGCTTCATGCTAAATGTTTGGATCTTTTTCCACATGCTTTGTCTGATTGATTCTGTTCTACTAAAACATTCAGCTGAGGAAACACAGAGCCACTTTGTGGCTTGGAACTTGGTTTCAGGCAACTGCACGGGGTCAGTTTTTAAAACTTTTAATCTAGATAACGTGGTACGGATCTTGTAATCCTATATTTTGTGATTGAGATTACTTTTTTCAGCAGGGAGAATCCGCTATGAATGAATGGCAATGAATGAATGATGATTACAATTGCAGATGATTTATGAGCTGTGGAGGGCGCTCAGGGCCAGATGACTGTGGTAATCACTCAGGGACCGAGTGAAAGATACATTTGTCCGGAGGCCTCGTCCGTGGGTGCCCGACGGCGACCTGCATGAGGCCGGCTGGAAAACATGAACAGTTACATGCATCCCAGTGCCGCAGATAGAAAGTGGCCACCTCCCCTGAAAAGATGAGGCCGCCAAACCATGAATGAATAATAATAAATAATTAACACACTCCACAGTGACGCCCTGCCACCTATCCCCCAAATATTGAATTTAATGAAAATGAGCAGCTGAGACACGGCCTGTCCCCAGAGCATGACTGCGCTAGGAAGAGAGCCCAGCCTCTCCAGCCCAACCACTCACCCTGCAGAACTAAATACGAACCGCTCAGCACTCAGCTAAGAAAAAACCCTACTCACATATTTTTTATTTTTGGGAAACCTCAGGGAATCCGTGCCTGAGGGCAGCCCTTCCTCCAGGCTCTAAGTGGTCAACTCCTGTTTCGGCCTCCCAACGTTTAACTGAGCAGCCGAAACAAAAAGAAGCGACATGAAAGAATAACACACAGAGCTTTTATGCGCTTTCTGATGACGTATTGGTAAGGGTGGATTCTCCTTTGCAGAAAATCAATCAAGTTTACAAATCTGCATCGTTTTGATCAGGTTTTTCAGAAAATTGCACTGCTGGATTACATTTATCCAGATTACAAGTAATTACGATTACGAAATCCACTTTTGTATCACAAAATCTAGGATTACAAAATACAGATCCCTGTTATCAAGATTAAAAGTTTTTAGAAAACTGACCCCTGGGGAGACTTGGGGTTTGATACAGGAAAGTTACCTCAAACTAGGTCTACCGGTCTCTTGGAACCAGATTTCAAGCCACTGTTCCTGAAAAAGTGGCTTCATGTTCCCCTCAGCTTTACACTATTTAGTAAAAAAAAAAAAAAATTCTGATTAGTTCTGATAAACAGTGACCATATTTAGATCCCACTGTCGTTTACTGGGCTGATTAAGTAACTGTTTAGTAAAAATATTACCATCTGTCGCATGCAAGTCCGTATTCATATTTGTTTTGCAAATTCTCATCAGATCATGACGCTATGTCTTAAATTTATAGTATACGTGTAATGTACATCAACACTATTGACCAGGTTTATCATTAACATACCGTTCATAAAAGGTTACAAGTCTCACTATAGCTGTTGAATTGAAGTAAAAGGATATTAGCATCAGGAATGGGGTTTCCTTGACACAGTATGTGCGCTAATCTATTTTTAGCCAGCGTGTAAGTTTACAGAGTTTTGGTGAATTCGTATAATAACGTGCTCACACATTGTTACAGGATTGCTGCAGAGCTTTGCTATTCGGCAATTTCACACATGACCACAAGAGGTCAAGCCTGTATTAGATCATGTTTTAAAAAGTAGGAACTATATGTTGAATGATAACTACCATTTTTTGATATTAACATTTTTTTATACTAAAAGACATTTTGTAACTATACACACACAGTTAATCTACGTCAATTAATATCAGAAGCCTTGTCTTTTTGTAGATTAACTCACTAACGTCTCAGACGCCAAAGTGGACAATGTCCATGTCACAAAGACGGCTGACAGTGGGTGACGTCAGACCAGAAACAGGAAGTAATACACAGCAGACAGAGACTTGGGGTTTTGGTGAAGCTGGCGCGTGATCGCGCTCAGCATTTAATAATTAACAGGACAGAAAATAAAGGTTTGTACACAAAACACAGGACACGGCACTTGCGCCAAAATAAATAGACAAACAAAAACGGATTAAACAGTAAACAAAACAGTGGACGGACAGACAAACGAAACACGGTGAGTTTAGACAACTATCAATTATTTTAGTTTATTTTACTCTCCTTCTCCACACCCGTTCTCCACTCACCGAACACAACAACCCGAGTGAGTGAAACATGCATCTATATATACTGTTGTACCGAGACTCAATTGCTAATCAATTATTTACTTGGAGTCTCGTACAACTGCACGTGAATTAACTAAGTGCAATCCCGTGACACACATTATACACATTTTATCTGCCGTGAAGTGAAGTGATGTGCAATCCGTGCCTAAATACAATTACATCTTTAAACACACGTGAAACACAGACCCGCTTATATCCCGTGTACCAATGACTATACACCAACATTAACACATGCAACATGCAACATATAACACACACATGCACACAGGGGCGGGGCACATTGCCACATATACCCCTGTGCGCAGCACACATGGCCTCAACGGCCACCTCCCCTTAAAACCCAGCAGTCCAGGACAAAGTCTCGGGCTGGGAAGGGAGGCTTCAGTGGGCCCATGGCTGGCAATGTTGCCAGTAGCCAGGCTGCTACTGGCCATGCTGTCAGCAGGCGTGCTGACAGCTCCCAGACTGACTCCTTCAGCGGGGCAGTCCTGGCAGCGGAAAGGCTGCTTGGGTGGTCTCGGACCTCCCCCTTCTCCGGCAGCGAAACTGCTGCTGGGGTTGGTGGTCTCGGACCTCCTCCCCTTCTTCAAAGCCGGCAGCTCCCCTTGCGGGGCTCCGGCCACAGTACTCCGGCAGCGAAAGTGCTGCAGTGGGCGCAGGTCTCCTGACCTCCCCACGATCTCCGGCAGCGAAACTGCTGCAGTGGGAGCAGGTCTCCTGACCTCCCCACGATCTCCGGCAGCGAAACTGCTGCAGTGGGAGCAGGTCTCCTGACCTCCCCACGATCTCCGGCAGCGAAACTGCTGCAGTGGGCGCAGGTCTCCTGACCTCCCCACGATCTCCGGCAGCGAAACTGCTGCAGTGGGAGCAGGTCTCCTGACCTCCCCCACCTTCTTCGTGGCTGGCAGCTCCCTTGGTGGGGTTCCGCCACAGTACTTCCTGCTGCGATGCGGTCCCAGCAGATCAGCTGTTTTTCTGTGTCTTCATAGCACACAACTTCATCTCCTGTCGGTGTCCTTATCCATCAATGTCCTTATCCATGCTGAGGCCACACTCCATTCCAGTCTTTACGGTCTGCACATCATCCTTGAGGCATTTCAGGGTCATCAGAGAACCTTGAGGGAAGGTTAGATACTGTAGTAGAGTGCTCCCCCTAACACAGTGCTGCACCTTTAATGTTACACATTGGAATAGTCAATCTTAGAAGGTATATGTCTCAAATACCAATACATTCATTCAAATTGTACCAGTAATAGAAATGTCTATTTCTAGATGTACTTAAACAAATTCTATAAATATGTAATCACCAAAAAAACGTTATTGTATTTCTCTCGTGGACCAGCATGGCTTTTTGTATTGTAATACAAATGCCAGATGTATACAACTAAGCAATGGCATAGAACCCCTTTGTAATGTACTATTGTAAAATTTCTTAACTCTTTCCTTTCTGAAGACACCCACCATGTCAACTGCAGGCTGTTTAACTTGCCTTTCCAAATGATGTCTCCATTGCGGATGAGTTTAAACTTCATCTTTCTCTCGAGCTGTCCCTTGTTCACCCTGTAGCCAGCCACTGGCAACAACAGTCTGGTCTTTTACTGTGGAAATCTGATCTCATCCCCACGATGGCATGACGTTCATATATTTTTTTACTACCAGTATTTGAATACTGGAAATTGAAAACCAATTTCATCTATCTGCTGTTTGCATAGCTATTACTGAAAGTGAAAATCAATGAGTGAAATGAGTGGCGCTTGCTTCATGCTAAATGTTTGGATCTTTTTCCACATGCTTTGTCTGATTGATTCTGTTCTACTAAAACATTCAGCTGAGGAAACACAGAGCCACTTTGTGGCTTGGAACTTGGTTTCAGGCAACTGCACGGGGGTCAGTTTTTTAAAACTTTTAATCTAGATAACGTGGTACGGATCTTGTAATCCTATATTTTGTGATTGAGATTACTTTTTTCAGCAGGGAGAATCCGCTATGAATGAATGGCAATGAATGAATGATGATTGCAATTGCAGATGATTTATGAGCTGTGGAGGGCGCTCAGGGCCAGATGACTGTGGTAATCACTCAGGGACCGAGTGAAAGATACATTTGTCCGGAGGCCTCGTCCGTGGGTGCCCGACGGCGACCTGCATGAGGCCGGCTGGAAAAACATGAACAGTTACATGCATCCCAGTGCCGCAGATAGAAAGTGGCCACCTCCCCCTGAAAAGATGAGGCCGCCAAACCATGAATGAATAATAATAAATAATTAACACACTCCACAGTGACGCCCTGCCACCTATCCCCCAAATATTGAATTTAATGAAAATGAGCAGCTGAGACACGGCCTGTCCCCCAGAGCATGACTGCGCTAGGGAAGAGAGCCCAGCCTCTCCAGCCCAACCACTCACCCTGCAGAACTAAATACGAACCGCTCAGCACTCAGCTAAGAAAAAAACCCTACTCACATATTTTTTTATTTTTGGGGGGGAAACCTCAGGGAATCCGTGCCTGAGGGCAGCCCTTCCTCCAGGCTCTAAGTGGTCAACTCCTGTTTCGGCCTCCCAGCGTTTAACTGAGCAGCCGAAACAAAAAGAAGCGACATGAAAGAATAACACACAGAGCTTTTATGCGCTTTCTGATGACGTATTGGTAAGGGTGGATTCTCCTTTGCAGAAAATCAATCAAGTTTACAAATCTGCATCGTTTTGATCAGGTTTTTCTGAAAATTGCACTGCTGGATTACATTTATCCAGATTACAAGTAATTACGATTACGAAATCCACTTTTGTATCACAAAATCTAGGATTACAAAATACAGATCCCTGTTATCAAGATTAAAAGTTTTTAGAAAACGGACCCCTGGGGAGACTTGGGGTTTGATACAGCAAAGTTACCTCAAACTAGGTCTACCGGTCTCTTGGAACCAGATTTCAAGCCACTGTTCCTGAAAAAGTGGCTTCATGTTCCCCTCAGCTTTACACTATTTAGTAAAAAAAAAAAAAAATTCTGATTAGTTCTGATAAACAGTGACCATATTTAGATCCCACTGTCGTTTACTGGGCTGATTAAGTAACTGTTTAGTAAAAATATTACCATCTGTCGCATGCAAGTCCGTATTCATATTTGTTTTGCAAATTCTCATCAGATCATGACGCTATGTCTTAAATTTATAGTATACGTGTAATGTACATCAACACTATTGACCAGGTTTATCATTAACATACCGTTCATAAAAGGTTACAAGTCTCACTATAGCTGTTGAATTGAAGTAAAAGGATATTAGCATCAGGAATGGGGTTTCCTTGACACAGTATGTGCGCTAATCTATTTTTAGCCAGCGTGTAAGTTTACAGAGTTTTGGTGAATTCGTATAATAACGTGCTCACACATTGTTACAGGATTGCTGCAGAGCTTTGCTATTCGGCAATTTCACACATGACCACAAGAGGTCAAGCCTGTATTAGATCATGTTTTAAAAAGTAGGAACTATATGTTGAATGATAACTACCATTTTTTTGATATTAACATTTTTTTTATACTAAAAGACATTTTGTAACTATACACACACAGTTAATCTACGTCAATTAATATCAGAAGCCTTGTCTTTTGTAGATTAACTCACTAACGTCTCAGACGCCAAAGTGGACAATGTCCAGCATCATAACTGTCCAGGATGTTCAGAATGGCCTCCACAGACCCATCCACGTCACCTGGCAGGCCAAACAAAACAGAACAGGATTCCCTGGCCCGTCCCCTCCCCTCCCCCATTTTCATCACGGAGATAAGAATAGTAGAAGATCAAACCAAGTCTTTGAACAGCTCAAATGGTATAGTGACCATGCTGTTTTAAAAAATGTTTAAAAAAACCCTTTTTTAATTTCTGTTTCGGTACCTGACAGAAAACACAGATGCAATTTATATTTCATATTTTCCTTTTACTCTTAAATTACATTTATTTTCAATGAAGGGGCATTTTCAACACAATAAGGGGAAGTAAAAAAAAAAAATCCAGCTTATTGTGACAAGCAGGTTTTAATAACATTTTTTAATTGGATTTCAATTAGTTAGCAACTTAGTTAGCAAAGATGTAATTTAGTATGTTTTTCTAGGACAGCTCCCTTCCTAAAATACCATTGATAAACAAACCCCACTACATTGTTATGATTATGTTTTTTCTCAACCCACAGTAAATGCATTAAGCAAACTAAAAATTAAAAATCTGGAAAATTTTTGAGGATCCACGACATTAAGTCTGTAGAACCTAGTAAAGGTACGGGGAGTAGCCCACACCGCTACATTGCACCCTGGAATAAAGCCCATGAAGTTCCATGTCCCTAGTGAAATAGGTAGTGAGCTTTACCAGAGGGGGCAAGTTGGTCAACTCATAGGCAGTCCTGACCGTGTCTGTTATTCACTTAGACAGCCCCTGCTTAGACAGGGCTTAACCATGGGACTTCGCCCCATAGCAGTCAAACAATTGTTCAGACTGCCTCCAACTTTTCATCCTGTCAACATAATACGCTAGTGCCCACACAGGGCAGAGCGTATGGAGCTGCCACTCTGGAAAGGAGGTGGATGGAAAGCCTCCAATTCCATAGACTGGTTGACATGAAATGCCGAGATTGTCTTCGGCAAAAAGGCAGGATTGGTACGGAGCGTAACTTTAGTTCTGGCCTCTGTGAAAATTCGCTAACAGAATGCCTGCAGCTCGTGCACCCGTTTTGTTAAGGTGATAGCAAGTAAAC
The DNA here is from genome assembly GCA_030684275.1 of Acipenser oxyrinchus oxyrinchus. Taxonomy (NCBI): domain Eukaryota; kingdom Metazoa; phylum Chordata; class Actinopteri; order Acipenseriformes; family Acipenseridae; genus Acipenser; species Acipenser oxyrinchus. The sequence goes on from CM060251.1 coordinate 16,454,619, forward strand.
AAAAACCGCTTTGAGCTCAGCTGAATGCATGGGCTCAAGGAGGCTCCATGACTGCATTTAGCACAAGGGCTGCTAATCAGTTTTGAAATTGCTTCGTAAGTACACACCCTTTGTGTATTCAATGTAAACAAAAAGCGTGCTGTCTTGGATCCAGAGCAGGTCGACAAGCCTGTATTCCTGGCAAACACGTAAACAAATTGTGCACATTGAAGAAAACTGACTGTAGTTTGTGTTTTTTTGGAGTTTCAGAATGAACCGTTAAACCTGGGAATAATACTGTTTTTCAAACCGGGCTGCGTGTTCCGTCTGGGTTTCCTGATTGATGACCACAGCTAGTCGATGTAAGTACAATCAGTGCCGCCCACAGCTGATAACATTGTTTTATGCCGGCAGTCCTACAGTACCACGCGCAAAGCTATATTACAGTTCATTACTCTTCGCATTCCATTGTGGTGCCCGTTTAACCCCCTTCCTACCCTCAAAACCCGTGTGACATGTTTTATGTTTGTATACTATATGCATGGGTGTTAAAGTTTTGTAAATGGGTCCCATTATATCAAAACTAGCATCAAGATAAAAACAAGACTGCAAAATGGGTTTTATCTTGATCTCATATGCGCAAGAGACAGTGGCGCCATAGAGGCAGGAGGTGTCAGCCAGCACATCGGAGCATTCCTCGGTAAGCACTGCGGAGCTAGGCTGACCTTAATTTAACTGCTGCATTTGTAAACAGCCTCAGATAAAAAATACTCAGCAGAGCGGAGTATCTAATCTGAAGTTCTCCCTCTCTTAGGACCAGCTCTCTGTCAAAACCTTTGTTTTTTCCTCTGCTGCTCATACAGTACAAATGGGAGAAAAATGTTTCTTTAGATACAATACGTGTGTCTTTTAATCGCTTATTGCAATGTAGGTACACAATGAAGTCAAAGCTATATAAAAGGATCACAATGTGCTATGTTTCACACGTTATATTACTAGTATATAAAGATCACCTGTCTGTAAGACCTATTGAATTACCTTAATGACTTGCAGTGTGAGAAACTTATGTACTGCCTATGATAAATGTTTTAGTGAAACAAAAAAGCAGAAGGAAAAAAAGTGATAACCATCACTCTTTTGTTGTCCCCCCTCTCGCCCCCTGCCCGCCCAAACACACAGTCTAACTGCCATCTGGTGAAAAGATAATTTTCCTAGACACCCCAGGGCATGCAGCCTTGTCAGCAATGAGAGCCCGAGGAGCCCATGTAACTGATACAGTCCTACTGGTGGTAGCTGCAGACGATAGGGTGATGAAACAAACAATAGAATCCATTCAGCATTTCAAAAATGCGAACGTTAATGTCACCTGCTGCTGGGAAGAACAGTTTTATTCTTTTAGCACCACAGGTGTGGACATTTGTATACATGCATGCACATACTGTATATCCACGTATTTTAGAAAGTCACATTTACTGCTTCCCTTTCAGTCAAAAGTTTTACTTGAGATTCCCATTATTTATTGTCATGGGAATTAGATGAATTCACTGAAAGTACAAGGTCCCGGACAAATTTAGCAGTCACTTACTGTAAAATATTTATATAATAATACAAATTCACTTAACATGAATTTCCTGTTAGTGCGAATGTGACTAAAGCAAAGTGCCTTAATTCAAACAGGTGAGTGAAAAGGATATTGGGAAATGTATTAACTTATATGCAGATTAGTGCCTCTGTACTGTATTTTAGTGCTGTATGGGGACTACAGATCCTATGATGCATTTCGAGTTGCCATAGTGCTCATGAAAAAATGTGCATTATCCTTGTAGACAAAAGTGGAGGTGTTGAAAGAGTTGGATAATGCACCACAGTACAAGAAAAAGAAAGATGTTGCTGCAGATTCAACATTCCCGCGAACACTTTGTCAAATGTTCTGAAAAAACAGGATACAATAATACAGGCCTTTGAACAGTAAACTGTAGATGCAAGTTGTCAGCGTTTCTGATTTGCTCAGTACCCTGATGTTGAGAACACCTTGCTTTTGTGTTTTAAAAATCCCTGTGAATCAGAATGGGACATGCATTTCAAGTTGCAATGTATACTTTTAAAAAGTTCACTTACAGCTGTATTTTCAAATAAAATGCATAGTAGTTTTCATTGTTCTGGAATTCAATTTTGATTTCAGTGTTACTGGAACTTAAATAAAAACTGACAGTATGCATTGGGCTTAGACTGATAAAAAATACTGATAAAACAATTTTTTTGCGGGTCCCTTGAAATTGTTATTAACGAGAATTGACTGTATGTATTTCACTGGGCGCCTACAAGAGCTTGAGAGTAAAGAAAGGCTTGAGGGGCAGCGAGCTTGAAGCATGTGAGTTCTTGAGTGACAATAGTGTTAGACACAGGACAGGCTGGACAGATCCCTGTACTCAAAGGACCGGGTCTGGCAGCATCCTCTGGCTGCTGAGCGACAAAGAGAATGAGACATAGAGGACAAAAGGACAGATCCCGTCACTACTCAGGCAGCATCCTCAGGCAGCATCGGCTGGCAGCTGGGTGGCGTGGAGTGTCTCGGGTCCGTATAGGCTGGGCTTATTGTTCGTATGCTACTTGAGAGTTATTGTGGTTATGTTACTCGTAAACAGCATGGTTTTCAAAGAGGTGAGTGTGTGCAAAGCAGCTTTGCTCCACAGTAGATCTTTTTACTGATGGATTGCAACCAAACACATTAGTAAGCAATAGCTGACTCATCAACAATTTCTCCAAGGCTGATCTTAAAATCTATAGCCTGTCTAGCTTGTTGTCTGCTTTATTCAGCCCTTTACAACACAGTTTAAAGCAAACAAACTACCTCCATACAAGGTACTAAGACAGATAGGCCACCATTGCTGTTCACCACTACTGATGTTTTGCTGGAAGCAAACGCCTTTCAGAAACCATGGAGGACATTGTATTTCTTTGGCAAAAATGAAAAGGTCTCTTGCTTGTGAAAGACTGTTTAGGTTGGATAATCTTGCTTAGAGGTGTAAAAGACATTGTATTCTGTAATCTACATAATGTGCTGTGGAGTGTTTTGGTTCGGTTCATTTTGTTTTCCAGACTAAAGTAAATTTTCCTGCCAGTTCACTTATACCTCTTTTCCATGCACCACTCAACCCAGGTTGAAAAACCTGCTGCCCCTGATACTGTGTTTCCATGTTAATTTAGCCAACCCGCATTGGCTGCAAATCTGCGCTGCCCCTGATATTTTTTTGACCCTTTTCTAAAGCAGGATGGGTGGAAGTACTTCTCAACACTGACCAGTCAAGTGACGGGTGGGCGTAAACATTTAAGCCACACCCAGGGTAAGCAGGTTTCTCCGTGCTTTAATATTCTTGTATCATTTTATTTTGTAACAAAAAGCTTCAAAGAATTGTTAGGATTATCGGAAGCAAAGCAATAGTGTCCATCCTTTTGGTTTTGTAAACAAATGAATGCAATCTTAGCCGCAAGGCTTGCTGGGAAAGAACCGCCAACATCTGTCAAAAACTTGCATTGCATGGAAAAGGAGTCTTTTCACTCAAACCGGGTAGGCATTCAACAGGGGTTCAGGAGCAATGCAGGAGAATTTGCGGATTTGCGGTCAATTTGTGCTCATGGAAACGAGATATTACTGTATAAAAGGTAGTCTGAATCCAACACTTGTTACCTATAAACATGGAGATGAAATGTCGTGGCAGGAAAAGTGCAATTGAGTCGAAGTGCAAAACAGATCTGTAAAACAGAAAGATTAACATCAAAACTCTACGGGACTTCTGGGAATTTTGTTGTGCTACTGAGATGTAGGAAATGTTTTTACATGATGCTGCCAAGTCCTACATGCTGTAACCCAAAAATAGCTGTTTAATGTATTTTAACCATGTCTTTTTTTCCATGGCAACAACCTGATGTCTTTGACAGAGGCCACAGTTACCCTGGCAGAGGTGCTGGAACTGAAGGCTGATCCCACAGGGCTGGTCGAGTGGACCATCTTAGAAAGCCGAACAGACAAAGGCAAAAGGTGGGTGCATGGATGCACTATACACAGTACACAACTTGTATAGACAAATAGGTCTGGTGGGAGAGGCTGGGAGTCTCTGTAGAAACTGCATTCAGACCAGGCTGCTACTGTCAGTGCACTGGTGTTGCAGGATTCCTTAGTGGAGATAACTACTACTACTATAGCTGCCCGTCGAAATGATGATGGCTCTCAAAAGCTTGGAGGTAATGGTTTTAAAAGAGTGTCTTTGTGATGTAGGCACTTTCATAGCTAAACAAACCAATCCGACTGGCACAGATCCTTATGCAGCGATTACAGAGGTATGCAGAGTTCTTTAACCCTAGCAGCATGACGTCTCTGTCTTTTCAGAACGTTATGACGGCGCCGAGCCCCATCCAGCCGTCCAAGCCCCATGCACGCTGCGTCTCGCCAGCTGGCCCTCTGCTGGGTTATTTCCTGCCAACCAGGGATAGGAAGACTACATTGCTTTAAAGTATCTTTGTGACAGAAAGACAATGATTCTTGGTGGTAAATCTCCCTCCTGACCTGTGAGGGCACTAAGTAACGGGAACAGAGTACCCTGGACTACTTGGCCTGACACTTCGTTCCGAGGTGTGGCAGAGCAGGGCTCTGCCCTTGTAAATATTGGCAGGGATGGGGTTAAATTCCTCTCCCTGCCCAGGTTTATTGTGTCAGGTGGGAATAATGAACAATCAATTAGCACCCAGCCACCTGACATAAAAGGAGGCCTCAGCTCCTCAGTAGAGAGAGGTAGCTGAGGAAGCAAGGGTGTGTTTTTTTATTTAATAAAAGTCTTTTGTTTGAACTGCAGTCTGTCTCTGGGCCTCATCCCATGCGCCATCTTGTCACACGAGGGTTAAAAGGAAGTCGGTCATTTAGAAAAGGGGCAGAGCTTCGGTACACTAACTCATTGACCCGGAAGGGAAATGACATGGCTGCCGTGGATTGGAGGAGCGGCTGCAATCGTTTACCAAGGGATCATGAGTGACGGTATAAATAGGGGTCGAAGCGAGTAATCTGTTCCTTCGTTTTGGTTAAAATAAAGTGACACAGAAGGACCTGTGTTTTTGTGAAGTAATCGTGAGTGTTTGTTTTGTCTATTTACTACTTGTTAACACTAGACGGCTATCACGTTCCGGAGCTGTCACCAGAGGCCAGCACAAAGCCGGCACAGCACTTCACTCGTATCACAATAAACTGTATTTGTACCACAATCACTAATTCACGCACTAAAGGGACTTGTGTATGTGTTTTGTGTTTAATGTGGGGATACAGTAACAGGACTATTATTTCGGGACCAGCCTGGGGATTATACTGTAAATGTAAGTAATACACGCTGCTGTATTACTTACCAGCATTATTATTTACTGTTTGTTTTGCCGTCAGGCACTGGACAAAACAAATAAAAACAAACCTTTGCACCTGGATTACACTATTAACCACTTTTCCACAATCTTTTAAAGTATCTTTCCAAAGGAGAGGACGACCCTTTGAATCGCTGCCTTGGTAGAGTTCGCCTATCATGATCTGCTTTGGAATGCGATTGTTTGGCATCCTCATTACGTGTCTTGCCCATCGCAGCTGGTGTTGCCTCAGCAGTATTTCAATGTCCACCATACCCACCCTGTCCAATACCTCAGGTTTTATCTACCTAGCCCTCAGTAGACAGTAGATTTGGCACAATTGACATAGAGGCCACAGATGAGATGGGATCAGCATGGAAAATGAACTATTCAATCACTCCCAACAAAGAGGTTCCCTCAAAGGAAATGTAGAGCTCGGAGTCTTCTGTGTTGGCTGATGAGTCCGTGGGGGTTAAGATGGGTTTTGCCTTCAAGGCCTATGGTAAAAGAGAAGAGCTAAGAAAAAAGCAACCGTGTGGAGTTATGTAGCTCTTTACTGGTAAGTGTTGTGGATTAAGGGGTCTGTTGGCTGTGTTGTAAAACACTGACTAATCAGGGTTTGTAATTGCATATTGATTTATAGGCAGTGACAAGCTAAATTGTAATGCTAATTGAACTGAATTGAAAATCCCTATTCTAACTGTTAAACTAGTTTAAGACACATTTCTTTATGCAGTCAGGAGAATTATATGGGGAAATTCTCCTCATGCAAAAGAAGAACTTAAATCAAGCATTGTCTCACAGTGTCGTTCAGACAGTTGGAAAAACAATGTGGAACCTGAACGTTATGCAAATTACAGATAAGGATTTAAGGAACTATTTGGTTATTACCCCTTTATGTTGTGATCAGATTTGGAGTTCTCTATTTAAGATCTTTGGGAAAGATACAGCAGAGGAGGCCGTCTGTCTGTGTGTCGACTGTAAATAATTTATTTCTAGTGATGGGTGCTGTGAAAAATGTTTTTATACATCATGGTTTTATACACATTATACACTTATTTATGAGAAATCAACCAGTCACTGTAAAGAATTTCTCAAAATTCCTATATATCTTATCCTGTGTATAGATGTCATCACCTGCATAGAACATGCAACATAGTTCTAAAGTAAAAAAAAAAAAAAAAACTTAGTAAGTTTTAGTAAAATCTTCGTTTTTGTGAGGTATAATATAGTATGTAGGGTGTGTTATTATAACAGAAATAATTTTCCAGTTTGAGCAGCCCGACAATAAGGGGCTTCTACTGTATTACGTGTTTTCCGTCTCGTTGCAGTTAAACACACAGCTTGATGTTGCCAGCCTGTGGGTTTTCAGAAGGTGTATTTCAAAACATTCACTGGGGTTGGAATTGAAAAAAATGCAGGTTCATCTGAAGATACATTTACACTTAAAGGTCAGAAGAAATGCAGATCAAAACCAAACAGATCAGTCTCTCTTCATGAGAATCGATCGTCTCCACGTGTCGTGGGGTTAAGTCCCTGAAGTGACTTTGCTCTTCACATAGGAAAGCAATAAGAGTATGGGTGGATCATGAAAATCTTGTGGAGGTAAAGTCTTCCTTTGTGATTTAGAGAGTGGACCCTCCAGGGAGACCAGACCCTGATCGAATTAGCTCAGTAAATGTTTCTGATTGAAGGGCAGCCAATAACAGACACATCTCTCAAGATTCATACAAGGTTTATAAAACGAGCAACATAGACTACAAAAAGGAAAAAAGCTTTTTGTAAAAACTATGTATCAGATTAGATTAGTTTACCTTTTACTATAAAACATGGGAGATTTATGCTTTTAAATGCTGTAGTTGCAAAGTGGGTTTAAATACGTTGAGGTCTGAAAATTGAACAGCCAGTGATCCTGGCTTTTTTCATTCACATTTTATCAGTCCTGTACATATTTCTTTTCTGACCAACATCCCTGTGAAATTGACATGTTCCCAGTCTTGGCTGTGAAAGGTGAAACCACAATTAGTTAAGTTGGTTTGAATTAAAAGTCTACTTGTGAACATGTAAGTGGTTCTTTTTTGGGCTGAGATAAGCAGCTGTAAAGTTTTGGTTCCAGCTTGCATTGATCTTGAGGATCAGCTTTTCTCACTTGTCCACCGCTGTAACCCCACACCTCATGAACACTTTAAAAACTATAAAAGTACATTATGTTCATCAGAAATAAACTAAAAATGCCATTGTTTAGTATTTGCAGTTTCAAAAGCAGAAAAGTGCAGAATGTTAATAAGGTGTGTGTGTGACCTTTAAATGAGGTAAGTAATAAAGTGAAGTACTACAATGTGCTGTGACGTTGTATGAGTTCTCTTGAGAAAAAATGCAAGTCAAGAAAACAAATGGATGTCTATTGAGGCTAGTCCACTATAACACATTAACCAACAAGCACCATGAAAATTAGCTGTGTAAGCTGCAAACCAGATGGTGTTATTTGTATGATATGTAGTGCATTCACAAAAATCTCAGAAGCAATGGTCATTACCCACATCAAATGCCTTTATAAAAAAATGCAAAAAAGGAAATGAACTATGCATAACCAATCATTAAAACTAAAATGCTTTTCTAGATAGGGAACACTGGTTCTTCTATCAGGAAATTACCTTTACATAAGATTCTTTCCAGATGTTCAAACACTTCATACATTTCATCACATACAACCTTTGCAGCAAGAGTCCAGCTGAAGTAAAGCATTGATAATGTTTTTTTTTTATTATTATTAGTAGTAGTATAGTGTTATTTTGGTATGTCTTGCAAAGAAATATGATAATTCATAGCACAGCGTTGTCATCTTGATTACTACATGCAGATCATGGTAAACTCATAAGGCAGTGCCCCCATGCCAATAAGTTTGTGTAGGTCTTTAACCACAACATTGCTAGTGTCTACATGCTTCTCATTTACAAGAAAGCTAATAATAAACCGTTAAACAGTCTGGCTATTTAAACGCAAATGTTATACATAAAATATGACTGATTCTTCAGGGTCCATGACAAGTTTAAAATGTTTTCTTCCTCTGGAGTTGAGCTTGGCACCGTAACAGAATATTGGTCCTTAAAATGTACATTAGTGTTTTCTAAAATCCAGGTAGCAGTGCAACTTGCCTTAAAGTTCTTCAGTCCAAAATAAATGCATCTCATTACTTTTTTAATGGAGTCCAACATTGCTCCTTGATTCAAGGAAAGTTATGGTGTCTCTAACATTTTCTACTGATGAAGGGCTCTTAAAACATTGGTTAGCTTTATACACTCATTTCTCAGTCATGACAGTCTCAGTAGACCAGAACTAAAGGCTTCAAAATGACAGCTTGAAGGTCACTTTTCTCTCTAAGTAAAAGGTAGACAGAAAAAGAAAGTGAGTTGAGAAACAGGCATAGAATAAGTTCAAGTAAAAGCAGAAAACATAAAACAAGTCAACAAGAACACAAAAAGAGCATGCATTGAAAGGCAAGGACTGAAAAAGAAAGCAGTGGGTTCAAGCAATTTCACGTTATCCATGCAATATTATATGAATGGAATACTGCATATAATCATTAAAACATCTTCATGAAACTTAGCAATTATTCAATAATTAAATAATTGCCATTTTTATTAAAAGTTTTCTTTTTAAATTACAAAACATACTTGGTGAAAATGGAGAAATATATTCTTATATAGAACATTTACTTAGAAATAAACAGAAAAAATAACATGAAAGTGTTGTGGTGTTTAATGCATTGCATTTGCCAAGATCATACACACTTGTGCACTAAGCAGAATGTTTTAGTCCCCTGCCCAGGCATGGAGATGAAGATGCAGCAATGCAGTTTGGCTTTACTTGAATATATGCAAAAAAAGCCAATTCAAAAGCAAACAGATATGTACTCATTTGTTATAATGCACAATTACAGAATATATGCAATGCTGTTAGTTTGTTAAATAGGATTTTCTCGATTTATACTTTGGGCAGCAAACTCACCACTTAGCCCACTTTGTTGGTGGTAGGTGGCTATGTTTAGGAGCTATGTTGCTCCCCAGATCTGCTTTTTGATTTTCTGCGATCTTGTAAACTTTCCACATCTGCAGAAGAAAGGCATTTCATATTATTTCTGAATACAATGGGATTGATATTAATTTGCACCATACATAATCAATGCAGTAATAGACAAATTACTTGCACAATTACATAATCTATGCTCCACTGTAACTGACATTTAGGTATGTTGTTCAGTTACTAGGCAAGGCCAAGTTTACACATACAATAACAACATATAACTTGTTTTATGCAGATCAACATACATTTTTATTATACAACATAAAATGCTACTGATCTTTCATATCACAGTACATGTTGTTCCCACACAAACTCAACATAGTAAGCAGCAAGAGTTCCAGTCATGCAGAAAATAAAACATGCAAACACAGTGCCACACATGTACATATTTTCACACAAGCAAAACATTTAGTGACACATCCACTGTATAACAGATTATGTGCATTTTCATTTAAATTCAGCATACTATTACTGGTACTTACAAAACTTGACTAAAAAATACTAAACTAAAAAGAGAACTATCTGAAGGCTATTATGAAGTACAAATCTGTCATTTTTCAAAGGTTTTTGGTTTTAGATAAATAAAATGAGGAAAATCTGGCTAATTACACGTTTATTTTACTGTCTTTTATATTTATTTTACTTCTAATAATTATCTGAAACTGAACTACATATCAGTAATGTTAAAATATAAACTATGCTTTTCCAGTTAGACAGATAAAAACCATACAGTACATTTATCTTTCTTGTTAATTTTTGTCATAATTCGTGGGATCAGATAGTATCGGGACCGTTTTGGATTAATTTACCAATTTTAAAATAGCTTGAAATAAAAAAAAATGGCTGTGTGCAGACTTTGCAAATCATTTTATAGAAATGCATTAAACATATCCCTCAAAAATGTTTTTCCAAGTCATATATAAAAATGTTTAAATATAAGCAGTGTATGGTTTAAAAAAATTGTAATTTTAAACAATTGTTATGAATGTGTCTACTGCACATGCATTGGTAACCACAAAGTCCTGCGTTTAATAAAAATAATCTATGCAACTATATTCGCAGATATATTGCAAAACAAACATCCAAAAAAGTTTTGACAATAGTGCAAAAGTGATAAGAATATTAACAATTACAAGTCTTAGCTGAAAGCTGAAAATCATTTATAAAGCATGCAATGTGGTATGCAATACCTTAAGCCAACATAACCTGCCTCGGTATACAGACAAAAGCAAAGAGAAGTCCCTAACATGCAACTTCTACCTATTATAAAAAGAATGTAGATATTTTGTTTTAACATGTACTGCTATATAAAGTTCAAGGTGTCTACAATTTCCTGTAAATACACATTCATGTGGTTTAAACACAACCATACTCATACCACAGGGACTGGTTGTCTTCAGAAGATAATGATAGTGACCCAGTCTCATTGTTAATGTTCACAGGCTCACCAGTGGGGAGGGTATTCTCAGGGCTAGAATCCTGTACACTATACTTGTTCTCTACTGCTTTAGCAGGTGACACAAAAGCTATGTCAGTAGGCCTTGGAGTGGCCCTTGGTGGCAGACCACTTATGTTACTAACTAAGGATGTGTTTAAAGATAAGAATGGCTGACTTGCACTGGTAGTGATGAGGGAAGCTACACTGTCACTGTGTGGCTCTGCAGAGTCAGTGAAAACAGAATCAACTGTAAAAGTTGAATCAAAGAATGATTTAGAACTTGATGCAATTTGACCCCTATTCCCTGTATATGTTCCTTCCGTAACCGGAGAATGACCATGACCATGGGAACTGCATTGGCTGTATTTATGCAGAATTGGATGTGAAGGGTTTTGGTAAGGTACATGATTAGGGAAATGGGGATGATGGTCTAAGTGGTACTCACTGGTTGCTTGTTGGTTGCTTCTATTAGCCTTAATTGGGGAAGGATCAACAGATACTGGTTGTCTTGTGTCTTTGGACATAAAGTCATGAATGCTTGTCCTCCTGGTGGAGCCTTCAGCCGTTGAGATCACACTGCTGGCACGGGGTAAGGTAGAAAAAGTGCTGCAGTCTCTCTGTGTCGGTTGCTGCTGCACAGTGTCTAACTTTTCAGCAAGAGATTTGGCTTTTCCTTGAGCGCTTAATGTAGGTCTAGCTGCTGTACTTTTAATACGTGTGCTTTCTGCCTTCCTAAGGTTAGGTTTGCCAATCTGTCCAGGTTTGGGAGGTCTACCATCTGAGAAATCCACAGTGGTTCTGCCGCTCAATGATCTCAAAATTCCCCGGCTTCGAGAGGTGTTCCTGTGTGGCTTCTCTCTTCCTACTGGTTCAGAAGAATCACTGTCCCGCCTCACAGTCTCATCCACAAGGTTCTCCTGGCTACCAGACTGGAATTGTAACACAAAGTGATATGGTACAACACATGGTCAATAACTTCAATGCAACATCCCTGATGTTAACTTCATATGTTTTAAGGATCAAATATATATATTATGAAGAATAGCTGGTGATGTAATGTATTGCTATCTTTAGAAATGATATTAACACATATTTCACAACTACTACTACAACAACAACTACTACAGTACAAATAATATGTGTTACAATATCTTAAACAGTTTACTGTAGATCATTTTAAAAACGCATGTCGTCTCACAATTTGGATTTGGTTTAAGTGATTATTTAACTTCCTAAAAGCAAATATCTTATTTATCCAATGTAAAACAAAATGCAGCTTAATCTTTGAATTGCATAATTCCAGTACCACATATGCATTAAAATACTGCTTTTTATTTAAAAAAATTATGACATACAGTACTGTGCAAAAGTTTTAGGCAGGTGTGAAAAAATGCTGTAAAGTAAGAATGCTTTCAAAAATAGACATGTTAATAGATTATATTTATCAATTAACTAAATGCAAAGTGAGTGAACAGAAGAAAAATCTACATCAAATCCATATTTGGTGTGACCACCCTTTGCCTTCAAAACAGCATCAAGCATCAATTCTTCTAGGTACACTTGCACACAGTTTTTGAAGGAACTCGGCAGGTAGGTTGGCCCAAACATCTTGGAGAACTAACCACAGTTCTTCTGTTGATTTAGGCAGCCTCAGTTGCTTCTCTCTCTTCATGTAATCCCAGACAGACTCGATGATGTTGAGATCAGGGCTCTGTGGGGGCCATACCATCACTTCCAGGACTCCTTGTTCTTCTTTATCCTGAAGATAGTTCTTAATGACTTTCGCTGTATGTTTGGGGTCGTTGTCATGCTGCAGAATAAATTTGGGGCCAATCAGATGCCTCCCTGATGGTATTGCATGATGGATAAGTATCTGCCTGTACTTCTCAGCATTAAGGAGACCATTAATTCTGACCAAATCCTCAACTCCATTTGCAGAAATGCAGCCCCAAACTTGCAAGGAACCTCCACCATGCTTCACTGTTGCCTGCAGATACTCATTCGTGTATGCTCTCCAGCCCTTAGAACAAACTGCCTTCTGCTACAGCCAAATATTTCAAATTTTGACTCATCAGTCCAGATCACCTGCTGCCATTTTTCTGCACCCCAGTTCCTGTGTTTTCGTGCATAGTTGAGTCGCTTGGCCTTGTTTCCCACGTCGGAGGTATGGCTTTTTGGCCGCAAGTCTTCCATGAAGGCCACTTCTGACCAGACTTCTCCGGACAGTAGATGGGTGTACCAGGGTCCCACTGTTTTCTGCCAGTTCTGAGCTGATGGCACTGCTGGACATCTTCCGATTAGAAGGGAAGTAAGCATGATGTGTCTTTCATCTGCTGCAGTAAGTTTCCTTGGCCGACCACTGCGTCTCGGTCCTCAACGTTGCCCGTTTCTTTGTGCTTCTTCAAAGAGCTTGGACAGCACATCTGGAAACCCCTGTCTGCCTTGAAATTTCTGCCTGGGAGAGACTTTGCTGATGCAGTATAACTACCTTGTGTCTTGTTGCTGTGCTCAGTCTTGCCATGGTGTATGACTTTTGACAGTAAACTGTCTTCAACAACCTCACCTTGTTAGCTGAGTCTGGCTGTTCCTCACCCAGTTTTATTCCTCCTACACAGCTGTTTCTGTTTCAGTTAATGATTATGTTTCAACCTACATATTGAATTGATGATCATTAGCACCTGTTTGGTATAATTGTTTAATCATACACCTGACTATATGCCTACAAAATCCCTGACTTTGTGCAAGTGTACCTAGAAGAATTGATGCTGTTTTGAAGGCAAAGGGTGGTCACACCAAATATGGATTTGATTTAGAATTTTCTTCTGTTCACTCACTTTGCATTTAGTTAATTGATAAATATAATCTATTAACATGTCTATTTTTGAAAGCATTCTTACTTTACAGCATTTTTTCACACCTGCCTAAAACTTTTGCACAGTACTGTACATTGTCAAGAGGTTAATTATAAAACATTGTCTGACCCTGAACTCTTGTTTATTATGATGCATTAAAACAATACTGGTAAAAACAAGGAAAGAAATGTTTTATTTTTGGCAAAAAGTTTTAACTACAGCTTACATTTGTTGGTGAATGCACGCTGCTGTCTTCCAAAAACTGTTGCAAAGTGACAACTTCACGTCCAGGGGAAGCCGTTTTCTTTTTCTGCTGACACGGAATGTCCAACGTTTTCCGAATGAGTAAAGGACTCTGTTTTGAAGATCTTTGAGAAAGCTGACCAGTCTGCTGGAGAGGACTGCTGCTGCTTGACCACACTTCATTATCAAGGCTCAAACTAAATTCACTACTGCTTTGACTATGTGGCCTGCTGCGGCTGCCATTTAGTGCACTTGCTGCAAGGTAAACAGTCAAAAACATTAAGCTGATTAAACCAAACGTTGTTAGTAATTTTCTTCAAATTGAATACAACAGAAAATAAAAACCATTAATATATCTATATATAGAGAGAATTATGGCCATGCGTGTTAGGGCTAACAGGACCATGTCCAATTGTAAAACTTGCATTTTATAACACAATTATTATTATTATTATTATTATTATTTTTAAAACAAATCCTGGTCAGATGTCCTCAGATCACTTTGGGTGGCCTAGTATAACATTTTAGCCAAAGATTAATGATGGCAGACAGGGACACATTAGAAATTATGACTGGTCTCTTTGGACTCGTTCAGAAGGGGTAGATAGGCAGCCATCTGGATGATAATAGAAATGGTAGAAAAAGCTGATCATTTGAGTTTGACACTCAGCTGAATAAGTTGATTAATATGACTCTCATAGTGAAGCAAGAGCCCCACTACAACACAAAGAGGTGCTGCTGGCAACAATAGCACAAACAAATTGGTACAATAATGGGTTATTGCTTTAGAAAACACTAGTCGTATCAAATGGGAATCAATGTATTCTACTGCTTAGTTAAACTGACTAAATGATTTTATTCAGTGACAAAATGATTATGTGGGTAATTAAAAAATGGTTAAGTACATATCCCCAGTAATATATTGCTGACACATCATTTATTGAATGATATGGTATGCTGACATGGGAGTGCTGCTTCAGCATGCAAACAGAAAAGGAAAATATTTTAATACTTTTTCCTACTGGAAAATCTGGAAAAGTGGGTATTTTATTCCCTTGCTGTTTAGGCCGTAAACTAATGTTTTGACTGTAAACCATTTCATAATATTGTGAATGACTTCTAAAAAATACAGAAAAGGACTCCCGAGTGGCACATCTGGTAAAGGCACTCCGAGTGGAGTGCAGGATGCACCCTATAGCCTGGAGGTCGCCGGTTCGAGTCCAGGCTATTCTATTGCCGACTGTAGATGTGAGCTCCCAGGGGGCGGCGCACAATTAGGCAAGCGCCGTCGGGGGCTTAGGTCGGCCAGGGTGTCCTTGGCTCACCACGTACCAGCGACCCCTGTAGTCTGGCTGGGCGCATGCGGGCTTGCCTGTAAGCTGCCCAGAGCTGCGTTGTCCGCTGTAGCTCTGAGGTGGCTGCATGGTGAGTCTACAGTGTGAAAAAAAGCGGTCGGCTGACGGCACACGCTTCGGAGGACAGCGTGTGTTCGTCTTTGCCGCTCCCGAGTCAGCGCGGGGGTGGTAGCGGTGAGCTGAGCCTAAAAATAATTGGATATGCCAAATTGGGAGAAAATAATAAAATAATTGGCGATCACTAAATTAAAACAACAACAACAAAAAAAAAACACAGCAAAGCAATTGTTAAAAGCTTATAAAATGAAGAAAAAAACCCCCATAAAAACAACGGCTAGACCGTACCTTTAGCATCATTAGGCGAAGCATTATTATTGCTGTTACTACTGGTTGTCTTGCAACTATCAAAGCTGGCTGGTCTGGCAGCTGGATGGAAAAATAAAGAATTAGCACGGAACGAAAAAGGTTAGCAGATGACACTGCCTTGAAATTCTGCTGCCAGAATTGTCTGAGGCATGGGGGCAGGCAACTTGTGGCATGCTGTGCATGCTTATGGTTAAGAAATAGTTGTGTCTTACACATAAGAAAGCCAAGAGTTTGCCAGGAAGTACAAGAGGACACTTTGGAAAAGGGCACTAAGTGAGAGTGAACAAACAGGAAGATGAACAGGGGAAAACAGAAGGTTACAAAGGAGTTTATGCTAACAAAAAACAAAAAACAAAATTAAAAAATATTGCGTTCATCAAAAATGCACATGAATAAGTCACTTACAACAGATGTGACAAGGAATTTTACACATTGTAGAAGTGCCAAGGACAGGAGGAGCAATAGCATCTGTACAGCTAATATCCTGAACCCCTATCCAATGCAACAGAAACAAGTCCATAAGTTAGTTTCTTTAGTAATTAATTAAAGATCTTGCTGATTATTTTTTACTAACACTCTTGTATTATTATTTAATAAAAAAATATACACAATTGTATTTAATGTTAGTATTTACAGAAATTAATTTATTTTAAAATTGATCTAGTTTCTGATTTTAAAAAAATATAAAAACAACATAATTTAAACTAAACTATTTAAAGGAGAGTAAAACTAATTACTCTTTCCTGTTGTTTTTTTTATTTTTTATTTATTATCAATTATTAGATATAGGTCTGAATGTTAGGTTATTATCATAACCCTGGTTCCCTGAAACAGAAATATTAACCATTACAAAATGGGTGTTTCCCCTTTAAGACACCAGAACCTGAAAACTTTACACCAAAGACACTCGTCAGAGGAGGGTGACGTAGTGCTGCTCTGCCCCCGCGAGCATAAACTCATTACTCACCCCGACAGCATCGTCATTTTCCTTTAAGAACTGCGACCAAGGACGCTGCGACCTCAAAGTCAATGGTTAATATTCCTATTTCGGGAACCAGGGTTATGATAATAACCGAACGTTCCCTTTCAAGTAGGGAATATTAACCATTACAAAATGAGTCAGTATACCCAAGTTGTCGCAAGAACATGGAGCATACATAACACAACTGCAGAGGACAAGCCAAACCGCCTTGTGCCTGAATCAATTACCAGCATAGGACCCATCTTACTGTATATCAGTATACCTAACCGTCACAAGACATGGTATACAACACTGAGTTACAAGCTAAGCAAAGCCGCTTGTGCTACAACCATATTCCCATAACTGAAAACATTAGAAGGATTCACCTCTAATTTTCTATCGTGAGGATGGACTGGGAAGCCGCCTTCAATATTTTTGTGCCAAATCCAGGATTCTGCGGGTCCATGACGTTCAGCCGATAGAACCTGGCAAACGTATGGGAAGAAGCCCAAACCGCTGCACTGCATATCTCCTGACTAGATGCACCTTGTAACAAAGCCATGAAGTCACCTGACCCCTGGTGGAATGGCCGGTGAGCTTCTCGGGCAGGGGCAGATTGGCCATTTCAAAAGCAGTCTGTATTGCACCCGTTAACCATTTGGATAGACACTGTTTAGACAAAGCCTGTCCCTGAGACTTAGCTCAGTAACAGACAAAAAATTGTTTTGACTGCCTCCAGCTTTTAGTTCTGTTCACATAATACGCTAATGCCCGCACTGGGCAAAGCGTATGGTGCTGGCGCTCCATTAGATTGGAAAGGAGGGGGATGGAAAGCCTCCAATTCCACCGACTGGTTAATATGGAAAGCCTAGATTTTCGGCAGAAAAAAAGCCTAGTTTTCGGCAGAAAAGCCGGGTTAGTACGAAGTGTGACCTTCGTTCTGGCCTCTGAAGAAATTAGACAAGCTTTCGATATTGAAAATGCTTGCAATTCACTCACCCGCTTAGTGGAGGTGATTGCAAGCAAGAAAGCTGTCTTGAAAGACAAAAATTTGAGCTCCGCTGAATGCATGGGCTCAAATGGAGGTTTTATTACTGCATTAAGCACCATATTTAGCCTCCAGTGAGGGACTATATCCTTCACCAGTGGCCTAACCCCCCACCTGGAATTGAGCTCCTGGGGAGACTCAATCGATATGGCACACCGAGATGGCTACCAAATATACCTTTAGAGTAGAGGGAGATTTCCCCTCATCAAAAAGGTCCTGTAAAAATTGTAGTATAACTGCCATAACACCATGTCTGAAACACACCCCACTTGTAACCATACTGGGAATGAGTAGAGGTTGCCCTGGCATTTTGTAAGGTGTCGATCACCCTGTTTGATAACCCCAGACAGCTAAAATGGAGCCGTTCTGGGGCCAGACCCAGAGCTGTAGGCTTAATGGTTTGGGGTGCCACAGGGTACCCCAACCTGACTGAGCAGGTCTGACTGAGCAGGTCGTGGCGCATTGGCAGCTCCCACGGCTGACTGCTCAGGAGCTGTACCAGAGGGGAGAACTAAACTCCCCTGAGCAAGTATGGGGCTATTAAGACGCGATCCTGTCTGACCTTCTCCAAACACAGTGGTAGCAGTGCCAGCGGCAGAAACGCATAGAGTAGATGCGCTGGCCATGGGTGTGCCAGTGCGTCTATCCCTAGAGGTCCTCCTTTTATGGAGAACCACAGAGGACAGTACGTCGACTCCTGAGAGGCAAAGAGGTCTACCGCCGCCCTCTCGAATCTCCCCCAAATAAGGCTCATGACCTCGGAATGGAGTCTCCACTCTGCATCGCTGGGGACCCCCCTTGAGAGGAGGTCCGCAGCGCAGTTGGTCACTCCTGGCAGGTGAGAGGAGGTTCACTTGGGCACAACAGAAGCTTGTGGGCCACACGGTGGAGACTGGGCGACCGTAAACCACCCTGGTGGTTTATGTAGGACACCACAGACGTGTTGTCCGTACGGACGAGCACGTGTCTCCCCTGCTCCTGCTCCAAAAATTCCTGCAAGGACAGGGACACTGCTTGCAGTTCCACAGTACTGATGTGGCGACCTTCCCACAGGGGCTGCCACACACCCTGTACACCTTGGCCATTCCACACTCCGCCCCAACCCGTGTTGGACGCGTCTGTGGTGATGACCTCTCTCCTGGAGACACGTAGATGGGCTGGCTGTTTACACCAAGAGAGCGCCTGTAGACAGTGTCGGGACACTGTCAATAGGATGTTGCGTTCAACACCGGCTGACAAGCCATGCTGTTGAACCAAACCTGCAGAGGGCGCATATGCAAAAGACCCAGTGGGAGAGTGTTTGTCCGACAGAGTTGCCAAGATGCGTCTTGAATCCAGGCACACCCCCAGATAGGTCACTATCTGGGTGGGTGCTAACTGGCTCTTTGCATGGTTTACCTTCAACCCTAACCAATGTAAATGGTTGGTAACTAGCTCTGTGTTCGTGCGCTCTTGCTGGCAAATGAGCCAGTCGTCCAGATAGTTGAGGACACTAATAGCCTCTATGCATTTTGTAAAAACACGTGGGGCTGGTACACTGTTCCTTGAAAGGTAAACCTCAGGTATTTCCTGTGCGCTGGTTTTTCTGGGATGTGGAAATAGGCATCCTTCAGGTCCACCATGGTGAACCAGTCGCCTAGCCTGATGGACTGCAACAACCGCTTTTAGCAATTTTGCAATTGCTAAAAAAGGAGCATGAAAATACAGAGGAGGATTTACTTATCAACTCTCTGATGTTAATCGGGTTAGGCTGAAAAGGAAAATGGCGATACTGTCGGGGTGAGTAGTGAGTTTATGCTCGCGGGGGCGGAGCAGCACTACACCACCCTCCTCTGACGAGTGTCTTTGGTATAAAGTTTTCAGGTTCGGGTATCTTAAAGGGGAATCACCCATTTTGTAATGGTTAATATTCCCTACTTGAAGGGGAACACAATATTATTCTTTGAAAATTATAAAAAGAAAAACATTATTTTTCAATTCTGAAACAGCCCTTCAGATATTCTCACAGTGAAAAAACAAATTAGGTCTATAATCAATTCATCCTATTTCAAAATAGGGAAAAAAATTATATATGATAGCTGGATTCTGGATTTAATTTTTATAACCTGTTCCATATGTGCAACAAAAGTCTATCATCTTAATGATTGTTTTTTTAATAGAAAATATATAACTTTTAAAATTTTAGTTTTAAATTTCAAAATTAGAAAGTTAGTAGTGTTTTGACAAAAAGCTGCAGCTAAATACTCATGACATACATATGAAGCACTCTATGAAAAACAAACAGAGGTGAAAGTAAAATGGCAAATGTTAATGGCAAATGTTTATTGATAAAATCAAAATGCAGGTTATTGTTTGCATGCTGGTTTGCAATTCAACCATTCCCAGTGCCCAAAATGAATACCGTACATAACAATGTAGTCAAGAATGCATTTACATTACACAGTAACTTAATGAATACATGCAGCTCTCCACTCACCATGAATTCTTAAACCATTACTAGATTCATCTGTGACCCGAGGAGCAACATCTTCACAAGATGCATTGTCTGAAAGCAAATACAATAGGTCATAAAAGTTACCTGTGATAAGCAATTTGTGAACAGAGTTTTACGGCAATCTGTTTTTTTTTTAAATTTAACAGGCAAATCAATGAAAACAAACATTAACAATTAAACATTATTTTCACCCTAGCTATACCTTTCGACTTATGCCTGTGCTTGGATCTGAGGCCAGCAGAAGGGTTCAGTGTAGCATAGTTGATTGCTGTTGTGGAGTAGGCCATAGCTCCCAGTTCCTTCCTCCTCAGCCTGGTAGCAGCAGGATCAGGCTCATCCAGATTCTCAGAACTATCTGTCCACTGTCCTCCTGCCTGGACCATGGTTTGCAACAGGTCATTCATGGCTGAGATGGAAATGAAAATAAATGAATTACCATGGATGAGTGCATTGACCACTCCTTGTTTTCTTTAATCTATTTAAATATACTGTTTTTCAATTATCCTATATTCATTTTTTTCATTATGAGGTTGCTTCGTCGTCCATGTAATTATGACATGCAAAGAGCTGAAATGCAGCGTTGAAAAGAGAAGTTGGTTTACAGACTTCACTTCAGCTCAAACATGATAGTTATTATTGCTTTCCTGCAGTGCAAAGCCATGCTGGAACTGCCTTCAAGTGCAGCTTAAGGAAGCCTGGTAATGGATCATCTCAATTGCTATGGTAAAGTAGGAATGGATTGTGGAAATATGGGAATGTTTATCTAATACTAAAGCCAGCAATGGAAATGGGTCCATGGTCAGTGCAGGGTAAACATACTTGATCTGTTATCTGCTTAAACTAAATGCTTAATTTAAAAGATAGTGCCTTTTCATAAAGATATAAAACTATAATAAATAAGCTCTGTGGTATGTTATTCCTACTTTAAAAATGACACATAATTTCAGTATAACTATATTTATAAAGCATTAGTAATTAAAACAGCCTTTTGACCAACAATGTGTCTTTACTTCTTCTGTATGTGCACGTTATACAGTCAAGTCTCAATTATCTGTGGACGGATTATCCGGGCTGCGGATAAACCATGCTTGCAAAAACGGAAGAAAAATACAGGTGTACTATACAGTACGCATTCTTTTACGCATATACAGGTTCCGTTATTAGGTCAGTGACTCAGTGCCATTGTGACTGCAAACATGTCGGCAAGTAAACCTAAACGCGTGATTTTAACAATTCAAGAAAAACTGGAAATCACTGAGAAACTGGAAAAAGGAAGTACTGTAAAACAACTTTCAGTGGAATATGGAATTGGTGAACAGACTGTTCGGGTTTTAAAAAGGAAGAGTTGATTTCATATGTGAGTACCTCTGATTCTACAAGCAGTTTGTCTAAGAGGAAATCAATGAAAAAATCAAGGATGACCGACTACTTTAAGAAACTATAAAGTACAGTATACTGTATATGCTTTTATAGGTTTTGCAATATCCATGGTTTTGTTTTTATCGGGGACAGCCCTCTCTTCTATTACCCTGGATAATCGTGAGTTGACTGTATAACAAAATATAGGTCAGTGTGCATGATATCACTACATTTGCCAAGTTGTTTATTTAATAAGGACATTTTTGGGTTTACTTGGTAATACTTTTAGTTCAATGTGTCCCAAAATCCCTGTATTTCAAATAGATGGCGCCATCTTATTTTCATATTATAAATTCACCAGGCCAGCTAGCACCTTACACAGTGAAGACAGAGATCCAAGAGAAATTAGTATACATTAGTAAAGTGATTCAGTGCAGCCACTAGAAGGCAGCGAAACTATCAGAAATTCTTACACATGGAACGACGGTAGATGGCCTTCATTTTGTCTTTTTCCTTGGGTCTGTTCCTCATGAATGGCAACCTTTTCAGTGCAGCCACTTTTATGTCAGAACATGTAGCAAAACAGAAATAGGGAAATGAAAATATAGAAAAGAGGGAGGAGAAAACAGATGGAAGTTAACAAATGCTGAAACTAAGTACAGAAACCAGTGCATTTTCAGTTTCAGCTGTTCATGCTTAACTACCACAAACATACTGCTCAGTGGAATGGCTGTGAAATGTACAGTAACAGTGGATGAAACTGCTCTACAGAACATTTCACAAGACAGGACGGATGCAAAAGATTGTTAAATGGTGCATTTCAGCTGGAAAGCAAAGTGTTATATTTTGGTGTACAATCTACTGTGTTTTTATACAGTGCAGATCATGTTTTATTGTTCAAAATACAATATATTGCAGCAAACTAGCCTTTCCTTTAGAAATGTATCTGGAGAGAAATGCCTTTCCTGTGGGGTCCTGAAACTAGGTGAAATGGGGGCTTGATACCGATCTTTTTACTATGGGGAGTGAATACGTCAGAATTCCCTGGTTTACTACAATAGCTTGATAAATATATTTTTTATTAAACAAGAATGGGAAAGCCTTCTCTGCCCTATACTGTTTAATAAAATAAAATAAATAAATAAAAACTTTAACCAAATGTTTATATTGCGCAAAATTCAGTATCATATCATAAAAGGCTTTTTGTTCAGTGAGGTATCTTTTAATAGCTAAGAGGTGTATGCCAAATTTGACAAGTGGATTGCACCTTTTAATACAGAGAACATCTTAACAATAATGAATCACAACTCATTCACATATATAAAAGTTAAATGGGCATTTATCAGCTTTTTCTGCTTCGATTTGAACTATTATTTACATACCATTCACGTGTATGCAGATGAACATGTTGAATCCTAATTTCATCCAATAAACAACCACAGAAAGAATTCTGTCTACATAACAAGCGACAATACATTTAAGCAGCATGAATAAATAATTAGAATGAGGCCCTTTCATTATTTGTTTCTGGTTAGCTGGGAGTTGTTCCATAACTCATAACATACTATGTAAAAGCCCTATTTAAATACTTCTAAAGCCCACTTCCTGCTAATACTCACTGCTGCTCTTCTTATTCCCAAAAGACAGACTGTCATCAAGGGAATTGGAGCCAGATCCCACCGAGGAGCTATCCTGACTGTCTTGCTGGGGTAAGTTCAGGAATCCGTCACTTGATTCAGACTGTGACGGTGTGAGGGTCAGAGACTTAATGCGTTCACGGTTTTTGGGTTTTATCAATTTTTTCATCTTTAGGGTGATCCAGTTACCCCTTCTGGAATAAAACATGTCACAGATCCATTAGAAGAATGGTACATTTAGAGAACATGCTTATCAAAACACACATCTGCGTCCTTTATGGCATTCATTCAGCATGCCGTGGAGCTTATCCTGCTAAACATCTTAAACTGGCACTAAAATAATATATGATTGTTGACTATGACAAAAATACATAGAGCAAGCCAAATCTTGTTATGCAAATATCTGAGATAAAAAAGCATAAACAGCTTCACTATTCACTATATGTTAATGTAAAGTAGTCACTATATTTTATATATTTACCTCCTTGGGGGAGAAGGGTCATGAAATTTGTACTGGTCCATGATCTTCTCTTCCAGCTTCTCTTTCTGCCTCCTGAGCTCGTTTAGCTTGTCTCTGAAAAAACATACACTGCCTCAGTATTGAACTACAATGAAAATCTTTGTATTTTAATACACTAGAATGTAAGTGAGAAACTGCTATTTAAAGATTTTAATAACCTCTGTTTACTACCAACTCAGGGATACCAAGATATTTAGTAAGATAACGGTCAGGGTTGGGTAAAAGAGGCAACAAATATCCCACCCCAAGCACTACAAACCAGCAGAGGTGGTCCAACACTTTGTACAGCTTGTAAATACTGTGAAATCTCAATAAACAGAGCATCTGAGGACATTTCAAGCAAATGGCTTTTATTTCAAGGTGTCTTTCACATGTATTGAAAAAAAAATCCTTTCCAGGGTTTGCTGACTAATGGAGCAGGGTGCCCTACCAAAACAAAGTGATGGCAATTACTAGTATTACTTTCTACATACATGTACTGTCTCTGTTCTACAATGAACAGATCCTTGCTTTCCATAGTTTGATCCAGCAGGGTTCTATTCTGCAGCATCAGGGTCTGGATTTGATCTAATAGATGTCTGTTTTCTTCTTCCAGATTCCCCTTGAGCTGACTCAGCAACTGTGGGAAAAATTATTTTTTAAAATTCAGATATTGTGTTCTTTGTTTAAACAGGATAATAACACAATTAGATCAGCATAGTCTGAAGAGTGCTTGCCAACAAAATTCAATTTTAAAAGACATTTGATGCTAAAACCCAGATGAAACTAATGTGTTTTAATACAACCATATCAACAGTCTTTAATCATTATCATTAAAGATCCAGAAATAAATCATATTGAAGGAGTGCTAACCAATGCTTTAAAATGCACTCCTTTTTGTGTCATTAGTATGTCGTTTTCTCACTTGTTTATATACGTCAATTCAGCATATAAAAATATTTCAAATAAAGTGCTAAAGATAAACTGTTTGATCCTGGCACCTTTGCTGTAGGTCACATGATCTGATTACAGCTATATCATTTTGAGTTTGAACTGCAAAATATGATTATGTACATCACCAGGAACCAGCATCAACTTTTCATCTATAGTGTTGTCTTTGAAAAACATTGCAAAGTGAAGTAAAAAAAAACTACAAGCAAATTATCTTGATTTAGAGCGGGGCAGAGATAATATTACTCGTGCTAATCAGTGATAAGACTGTATTTCACCTTAGTAATACTGTTCACAATAAAGTTTAATATTGATGTGAAAAAATACTCCCAAAATTCCTGCATAAAATTAAAGCACACATTTAATAATTTAGATATTAAACCCATTCATATTAAAACCCTGCAATACCTCACACTGATTGTTCAGTTTGGTGTATGTAATATCTAGCTGCTGATACTGTTCCTTTAACTTGGAAAATTCTGCTTCCAGTCGAGTTTGCTCAAGCGTTGCACTATTCAGTAAACTTTTGATATTCTTGTGGTCAGCCTGCAGTCCTTCATTCTCTTTCAGTAATTGGCAGTGTGTTTGATTCAGCCTTCAAAGATAAAGACAATTGTTATAAGGATTACATCAATACAGCATGGGACATACTTTTCAGTACAAAATCATATAGCATGTATTTCCCAGATGGTGCAGGCAAATAGTATGATTACAGCAATTGACATTTAAATGCAGTGCATTTATTCCTGTCTCATCCTTTGTTGTCTGACCTCCAACTGTGGCCTATTAAAATGAGGGCTGGGTTTAGTAAAAGTATTCTGCCAAGATTTTCAAATCAGGATCTGCTTTGTTTTTTGACACTACCTCTTACTGCTTTAGAGCTATTGTGCATACCATTATCCTGGTACTGCATATTTCTGTTTTTGTAAAAGAGGATCCTGTTTTTCATAAATTAGTCAGGGACCTTTTTCCTGACTGTTGGAAACATGTTTATGAAAAGCCCTCCTATAATTTGACTTCTGCTTTCAATACTATTTTCGACTTAATTATTCTGAAGCCGGCCGGCAGGTTATGTTAAAACCACCACAAATATAAAATTACGCAAGGGTCAGCTCTAATTTATTTTTGTATTGACGTACAGTAAAATACCACACACACATAGGAATTGATTTACAGAGCATGTTTATTTTCAATACTTACTTGTCATTTTCATCACGCAGCTTCTGATACTCTGCAGCTGTAATTTCATGGTTTTTCTTTTCTAAGAGCATTTTCTCCTGCTCTGCTTTCAAGACTTTCTCAAGGTCTTCCAACTGGGCCTTTTGCTTCAGTAGCTGATTGTACCTATGGACGAGTATACTGTGTTAATAACTCAATAGGCTTTTGGTTAGTTTAGCATGTTTTGTTAGTTGCAATTTCAGTGCTCAGAGGATGCCCTCCCTCTTATTTTAATGTTAGCAGGAATTACTGTCTAATTACATTATTAACTCAAGAATATTTCATCAAAATGACATCATGTTAGTAAATATCACCCTAAAGCTAATATATTTTTTATTTTTTATTTCTCAAAGTAGAAAGATACGTTAGTTAAACAATCCAATGGGACCGAAAGGCATTACATGACAGAACTTTCAAATAATTTCACTAAGTCACAAAATATTCAAATTACTCAACCATAAGATTTGCTAAAAGAATCCATCATACCTAAGGCTTCTGTTTTTCACTTTGTATTAATTACATTTTTCGGTGCTTATTTATAGCTATTTTATATATAAATTGTTTTTTTTCAGGGCTTTCGCTTTTTATATACTGTATGAAATTATTGTTTTGGGTTATGTTTGGTTTTTTTCTGTCTCAATATGTATAGTAACTCGACAGCAGTTGCACACTTTAATTGCATCTTCTTTTTGCTGTCTTCCACAATGAAATCCTTAAGGTCGCGGGCACATTCTTCTGGAGTTTTTTTGTGTTTAGGCATTTTTTTACATTTCTCCCTCTAGTGTACTGTAATATAGCTTTAAATTTTGTGAGGAAGAACATCTCGTTTTAAATCTTGCAAGTGTGTTACAATCCTCCAATAGAAATATAGGAATTTGCTGCCACTCAGTAGCTGGGGTGGGTTTAAAGTATTCAGAACGAATCAATGCGCGACACAAGTCAGGAAGGAGAGACATTGCCCAAATGCACTGTAAGGTTTTTTTTTGTTTTTTTTTGTAGGTATTTTATGAATTTTTTTTCACAGGGAAAAGGGTCAAGTCAGCGTGAATTGAGTAACCATTTCGAGTGTTTTTCCGGTGTTTATTAGATATACATCGATTTCCTTTTTTTGTATCAGGGTGTTGTATCATTTTTATTGGTTAAAACCGAAAATCAGAAGCCCTAATTATACCCTAAAGCCCCCTTTATGATTAACAGACTCTTGAAAATGAAAACCTAATTGGCGTCCTCTGTATTTCTGACATACCTTAAAAAATGAGGTAATGAGCCATAGATATTGAATAGCTAACATATAATACCTGTCCTCAAGGTCCTTGTGCTCCACTTCTAGGTTTTTGTGGACCGATTTAAGGCTGCCATGTTTATTGATGAGAGATTCATACTCTGCTGCCTGGTGTTCATGGAGGGCCTCTAGTTTCTCGTGATCTTTTACCAGCAAGTCATACATGGATTTTAACTCTTGTGTTTTCTTGATTAGGGATTCATTATCATTTTCAATGGTGGAGTGCTGAAACTGAAGTTGTGAGTTCTGGGTCATCAGTGATGCACTTTTTGAGTTTAGAGTTGAATTCTCTACCTGTGGACATTAAATTAAAAAACAGAATTCGATTAGGTACAATGACAAACCAATATCAATGCTTTTAACTTGGATACCTTTCATTCAAGCACCTGGAATGATCAGCAGAAGAACATGTTACCTGTGAAAATTTTATAGAAAATCTAGCATCCTTCTGTGCTTGTTTTGTATCTAACAAAATCTATATTGTATAACCCGGTAGACTAAACCTTTATTATTTACAGAAAATAATAAATCACGTATAAGAAATCGACCAACACCATGCACAGAACACATGGAACAATTTTAAAGTTAAAAAAACAGTGTGTAGGGTGTCTCTTATCTTAGCAGCCACTCGCATGAAATTATATCTCTCATACAATAAGTATGGTGGCCGACAAGTGCAAAGAGATAGCAAATCTACAGAGACGAAGCTGCAACCAGGGGACTGAAACGGGGTTTCCTCTTCTTTGTAAAGCAAGGTTCTTATGAATGTCGCCATACTTACGAGTCAGTGACACTTACAATATTATCAGTGCAGCAATATTTCTGTTTTATCTTACTATTTACCTATTTATATCTCGGAAATTTATTCTGTAACAAATAGGGTCTTCTTAACTAAACCAGCAATCCGTTTAATGAAATAATAATTTTAAAATTGAGTTTGAATAACAAAATATTTTTTATATTTTCTTTGCAATTAAGTGTCGTGACATACACCAAAATCTTGCTTTACCCCCCCCCCAAAAAACAAACAAACCCACCCCAGTAATTTCTGGCACAAAATTTAGCTTCCGGCAGATTTTTCTAAATGATTCACCTGCATTTTTTTTCATGCGGCTGCAGTTTTTTAGATGTTACCACCCCTTTCTCTGATGTCACCACCTCATGGTTGCAGCTACGTCTTTGTGTAGATTTGTTACCTCTTTGCACTTCTCATCCACTCTATATAAGAGACACCCAATGTATATATTATAATCAATAAAAAAATATACAAAAAACAGTAGAACCAGGGGGCATGAGAGAGATATATTAAAAAAAAAAAAATCATTGGGTTAAATATACTATAACTAGATTCTTTATGACTGAATCATTATCACTAAAAGACAACAGAGGGCGCTGCACTTTGTATGTAAAACAACCACACTATTATTTTTCTTTTCCACACCATTTGCTGAAGTTTAGTTACATGTTAATAAACAGTCAATAGACATGCCATGCATGTGTGTATCTATCATTAGACTGCCATTTGAGATCATATTTTATATGTATGCTGAGTATGTTTGAGATTTGATAGTTTCCTGGTCCAGTAAAAAAAAAAAAAACGTACAAAAGACTGGTATGTAAAGCTACTAATACCCTATTCATGTGATCATCACAATTTAAAAACGTGATTGTGAATAGCAATCTTGTGGTTTAAATGTGCATTATTTAGGTAGTGTGGATAGCTTATAGAATAATATTGTTAACACTACTTACCAGTCCATGTGTGTCTTTTTTTTTTACTGGAGCATGAAACAACCAAGTCTTAAAAAACATACTCAACATACATATGACATATGAGCTCAAATACCAGTCTAATGATAGATACACAAACATGCATGTCATATCTATTGACTGTTTATTAACATGTAACTAAACTTCAGCAACTGGTTAACTGAATATCAATTAAATACTTATTTATGGCACTGAAAATAAAGTATTACCGAATGCAGTTTGCACCAATTTTTGTGAAAGCAGAATAAAACTACTAATGTTACAAAGCAAGAAACCCACAACTCAAGGTTAATTTGATGGCCATAAAGTACTGAATGTCTAAGTCATTGTTTGTTACTCGTAAATGTTTTGGACAAAAGTAAAATCGGGCCAGATGTACTTCCATGTTACCATGGGTTCCTAGAATAGGAATTGAGTAGAGATGAATAACCTGCAGTTTAGCATTCTGTGTCTGTAATGCAGTGTTATGCTCTTGCAAAGTGGCTGTTTGTCTCTGGAGTGCTAGGATCTGCGCCTGTAGATTATCACTCTGGCTCTCCAGCTGTTTTAGCTGTGTCCGCAGGGCCTGTTTTTCCGCCTGGAGTGTAGCATTCTTTCAAATACAACAGAAAAAATATATATAATTAAAAGCTTTAGAAACAACTTACATGACCAGATATTTAGCAACTTTATAATTTAACATTGCTTACATTTTATGGAATATGATAAACAAGTGCAATATATCTGGCCCACACGGAAAAGTGTGATTCTGATACACAGTATGGATTGTTTCACAGTATGGAACTCTCTTTTTTTTGGAAATTGCACTTGAATAACAAAACAATATTAACAACTTGCTAATAATGCAAACAAAAGTTTCAAAAACGATATAGGCACAAGCGAAACATAAAATATCTGATTATCATTAGAAACTGATAAACTAAAAACTGTAAATAAAACAGTCCTGTGCAGAATTTAAAGGGACACTAAACAGAACTCACATTCCTTTCCACCTCAATTAGCCTGTCTTTGACCTTTAGAAGCTCCCGAGTAGTTTCATGACTCTCCTTCTCCCATTTACTGACAGTGTGGGTTTCTTCACCCGCTCTGGGTGGAGAACTCTGCATCGTACGTTCCTCTTCCTCTCTCTGCTTAAGTGCTTCATAGTTCTTTTTAACCTAAAAAGACAGAAAGACTTACTTACATACATTACATCCATGTAATGTAAATGTGTGTCTCGTGTGCAGTATGAGATGGTATGACATACATCTAATACGGAAGTGTGTGAATTTCAAATAGAAACATATTGGAATGAATGCTCAAACACCTATTCAAACTGGGTGAATGGTATTGCAGCTAGTGGGGTAGTGAGGGGGAGTGATTGATGTTCTGAATTATAGCCAGCACATTCTGAAAATTGCTTTATAAATTGCTGCTAAGTAACCAAATAAATATTTATTTTCAAGTAATGAATATTTCTCTAAGCACTTCTTGTTGTTAGGAAAATATATATTAAATTGGTTATACTAACTGGACAGACGGAAAATATCCTACAATTAGGTGCTATTGGAAACCGAATTACATCCAGAACCATTCGGAAGCAAAAGCAGCTTTTGAAAATTCTGTATCAAATTACTGTATGTGGAAGAGAAAACTGGGGCCCGATGATTCGCAATCGTAAGCCCCTCGCAAATAAAAAATTGGGTTTCATAAAACTTTCGCAGGGCTGCGACATCGCTGATTTTCACCAGAAACCTACAACAGCCAGACAACAGCCACAATTGGCAATTTTAATCATGAGATCCTATTAGAGCATACAATGGCAATGTAATAAACATTAATCATGATTTTCACATACCGTAAAATTGCCGGGTCTCAAATAATCGCTGGTCTCCAATAGGTGCCAGGGCTACTGGGAAGTATAGTAAATAAACGCCAGGTCTCTTTTAAACGCTGGGTTAAGAATAATAATATAATATAAGCTAAATGTGGAACATGTGAAAAAGTCATTCAAGGCTTGTGGACTCACTAGAGCTCTGGACGGACGCGAAGATGACCAGATTCATTGTTTTAAAGAAGGGGAACCATGCACATCTGGAAAACAGTTACTGTCCATAAAGCGCAAGAAGGCACAGGGAACTGTCACTGACATTGAACTTGAGGAAGAAGAGAGGAGCTTGTGCAAGTGACAGCGATGAAAGTGACCCTCACTATGAAAACTTAATTTAAGGTACACAAGGTTTTTTTAATGCCGTTATTACATTTTAAAGTTTTGAAGCATTTTTGAGTGTGTTGTGAGCCCACAGTATAAACTTATTTTCCGATATTTACAGGGTTGTCTTTTTTCATATTAACAGTATTTAATGAGGTTGTTTTACAATGAAGAGGCTGTGCTGGTTAACTTTCCATCGTTTGTCCATGCTTACCAATGTACACGTTTGAGAGTGAACAACAAATAAAATATTTTTTGATCAAGCTGATACTTACTGCTTTTATTGTTAATTTTAAAACCATGTTTGGAAGATTTTTTTTGATTGTGCTATAAACCTACTGCAATACACGCTTGTGTTCCAATATTTACAGGGCTGCCTTTAGTGGATTTTACTGTTTTTATTATGAACAGTGGTAGATGCAATTGAGTTTTTCTATGCAGATTCGTTCTGACCCATTCTTCTGCTTGTTCATTTTGCATATCCTTGTTTACCAATGTATTAAAAATAAAAAAAAAAATAAAAAAAACTTTCGTTTTATACTGGGGGGTATACAGTACAATGGCATTTTGTTATAAAATAAAACTGTTACCTAATACCCACTGACACACAAGCTTTTAACGACGTTGCTGGAATGTTGTAATTTAGTTATGTCATTGCTATAAGGTTCTGTGTTTGCTGCTTCTTCATGATTACATCTGAAGTATTTGAAGATCTTAGTGATACATAATAAACGCTGGGTCTCAAATAGTCGCTGGTCCCCCAAGAGTGCCGGGGCTACTGGTAAATAGTGTAAATAAATGCTGGGGTGTTTAAAATAAGTTTTATGGTATTTATGTCTCACACAATTATTTTTCTTTTTGATTTTGCCCATTGAACAAATCAAAGTTTGCGCTACTTGGCCACTGAAATGACTGAAACTTCGCAGACCTCACAGAATAATAATAATAATAATAATAATAATAATAATAATAATAATAATAATAATAATAATGCATTTTATCAACAATTTGTGTAGTGTTTTAGTATTGATCTATTACCATTATTGCTTACTGAAATGGATAACAAATTACGTGTTTACTTACTCCACAGTTGGGTCAAAGGGGAAGAGCTCTCCAGTCTGCCTTTCTTTTTTCGCTTGTATCTAGTCCACTCTCAATACCAGCAACAGCTACTTCACCAATTATATTTTCTTTTTTCGCTTGTATCTAGTCCACTCTCAATACCAGCAACAGCTACTTCACCAATTATATTTTCTTTTTTCGCTTGTATCTAGTCCACTCTCAATACCAGCAACAGCTACTTCACCAATTATATTCAGGACAACTTTTTCCTCCCCTGTGAGGTCTTTGGGTTTTCCTCCTCCGCCTGTCCTTTTCAACTCTTTGGCAAAATAGTTTTTCCTTTGCACCCCTGCTATTGTGTAATTACTTAATTGGTCACTGGGCTTTAAAGTGGATTACCAAGTTGCTGATTTTTTTTTAGAGCAGATCTCTAAAGAGCGCATAGTTTACAGCACTTGCGAAGTGCTTTATGAAATGTACAAAGCGACGACCTCTGTGTCCTCTCAACCTCATCGCAATCACAGGACTTTTAAGAAACGGGCCCCTGATAATTTGTGCTTGAATTGATGAACCGAAGTAATAGACAGCTTCTTTCATTAAAATGCCCACTGTATTTTAACCTGATGACTGAAAACTTTCCTATGTGCACCAAATTAATGTTTAATTTCCTGCATGCATACACTTTAGTGTATTATCTATAGATATATTTTCAACGCAAACAAAAAAGCAATGGCAAAATAAATACTGATGATAAAAGTAGAAATTTTGATCAAATTGAATTTTGCTTTTGACGTGAAGAAGCACCATGAATTTACTTCTAAAAACCTGTGTTATATAGTTATCTGGTGATCCAACTCCTGTACATATTTTTACAACTCTAAACTATGTTATTGTAATACACAATTAAGGTTTGTATTAGAACAAGTATACATTTTTATAGATTTTTATTTTAATACTGTTCAGGATATTTGTCAGTAATATTAAAACTTCAGTAATCCCCCTTTTAAGGCACAATGAAGTGATCCACATTTTGAAGTCCAAATACCCTCTGCCTGCAGTGTCTGGATCATGCATTCTGTTTAAGAGCTTACCGTTTTGAGTTCCTGACGAAGCTGCTGGTTCAGGTTTGAAGATTCCTGCAAGCGAGCTTCAAGGGCAGCAATCTTTTCTTCTTTTATTTCAAGAGACTTTTTCAATGTGGACTCAAGTTTAGACTCCAGCAGCTTATACCTACTGTTGTGGTATTAGGGCAAAAAAAAAAAAAATCATAACCTCAGTTAGTTGTGACATTTATTTTAAATCACAAAATGCACCCTCTCAAGAAATATTAGTAAAGTATTAACTTATTTTAACTTAAGGATGTTTACTCTTCATTATAAATGACAGCTAATGTGAAACTAGTTCAGTCTTATCAGCTAGATAATTATTTCATTTTATTGGAGGACCAAGGCACCAAAAAGATGATTACAAATTGTTTACAAGACAGTTACAAATGGAATGCCAGATGTTCTTTCTGAAGGCTATGTCAGTGAAAGGCAGGGCTCTTCTTTGTTTACAGTAGCAGAAAACCATCCTTGTTTATCTGATAGTCTGGGGAGGATATCTAGGGTGATTTGTTAATTTGTTATCTTAAGCAGCTATCTTACCTGTTGTCTGTACTTTGTTCATCATCTAAGAGTCTCTCTTTGTTTAATCCTATTTTTTCCAGCTCATGTGTCAGTTTTTCAAGATCATTATTCATTTGTTGAGTCTTCAGTTTCTCACTCACCAGCTCCTAAAACATCAATTCATTCATTAGTTTTCCCACCTAATTTTTAAAAACCTACTTACACCTGTTACAGTATGTATTTAAATAGTAAAAATTGTAATAATATTAAAATGGGAAAAAAAACCTAATGATCTGCCACAGAACACATTATCATGTACAATTTCTGTTCTAAATTACCTAAATCAAATACTGTACTGTATGTTAGACCCATTATTTTACGTTTATATTTATCGGGCAAAAACATTACCTCTCGTAAGGTTAATAGCGTCTTTTTATCTATTGTGGCCTGTTTTACAAGCTCTTTGTTTTCCTTTTCAAGGTCTTTGACTCGTCCACAGGAGTCTTTGAAAACATTCATTTCTTTGTTGAGCGACTTATTATCTTTCTCCAGGTTGATAATTCTCAGGTTGTTTTCATCAAGCGTGACGTCTCTGATCTCAGCCTGCTGTCGAAGCCTCTTGTTCTCTTTCTCTAGTTGTTTTTTGTCTTTTTCCAGCTGTGAAGTTTCTTGCTCCAGTATCTTATTCTCTTTTTCTAACTGCTCTAAACGTTTGCTAGAAATTTTGAGCTCCTCCAGGTTTTTTTGCAGGCTTTGGTTTTCAGTCTCCACATCCTGGAGTTCACTTTCAAGCTGCTGGATCTTTTTGCTGCTGTTCTCCAGTGCCTTTTGGAGCCTTTGGTTTTCTGTATCGAGCCCTTGACAGCTGACCTCCAAGCGTTCTGTTTTCTTAGAAGATGCTTTCATCAGATCCAGGCTTTTCTTCAACTGCCATTTTTCATTTTCCAGCTCTTTGTTTTCTAGTTCCAGCTGTGCCACCTTAATGCAGGACGACTTTAATGAATCTACTGTTCTTCTTAGCTCTACATTTTCTTCGTCAAGTTGTGTGTTTTCTTTTTCCAGCGTCTCTAACTGAAAGATGAGATTGTTCAAGCTGTCCAGTTTCTTCTTTAACTTTCTGTTTTCAACCTCTAAATGCAAATTTTCTTGCTCCAGTGCCTCCACTTTATCACAGGTGATAGTTAGGCCTGTAATTTTTTTCTGAAGCTGTTCATTTTCCCTCTCTAGGCGATGCACCTCTTTCTCCAGCTCCTCAGCCCTTTCTCCCTTTTCTTTATAATGTTCAAGCTCCTTTCGAAGCTGTTTCCTTTCAAACTCCATCTTGTTTAGCTTGCTGCTAGTCTCTTTAATTGACTCATGCAGGATTTTGTTCTCTTTTTCAATGTCCTTTACTCTTGCCTCTGCACTTATTTGAGAACGCTGCCTTAGGGAGGATATGGTTTGATTTAAGTGCTCATTCTCTTGCTCCAATACTTTCACCTTGAAAACAGAATAAATATTGTCAATTTAATTCTTAAGTAACCATGTAGGGCTATATTCATAAAGCATTCAAATGGCAATATATGTTAAAGACTTCAATACTCATACTCAATCATACCTGGCTAAAATAGTGTTTGGCTTATTTGGTGATCTGTCACTTATCCATTTACTGCTAAACAGCTTTTGTGATTAACTAAAAATGGGAGTTTTTGTAAACAAAAACAAAGCATCCCAAGGGGTATAATCAAAGCGAAATGTTACATCAGATTGAATGGTTTGTAAACATGAAATAAACCGAATGTGTGAAAAATAGTTGTATTGTTGAATGAAACAGTATGACAGTGAAATGGTTAATTTGTTAAAACTTCTATGAATATTTGTTGTTGTTGCTTTATCACGAACAAACTTCTTAAGATTCATTATGTCCCGATGGTGGGTTTGTACCTGTCTTTCAGAGTTTTCTCGAAGGGTCTCAATAGTCTTTTCAAGTTCAGCTTTCTCTTTCATCAGATCGTTGCTCAGATTTTCTACATTTGTCAGGCTTTGCTTCTCAATGCTCATTTCATTCTCAAGCCTTTCCAACTGTGAAATAGTTAAAACAGTTTAAAGGGAGGACCATGAAGGAAACTAGACTAGAAGCATATACAATTAACTGTAAATACACACAGACAGATACAATTAGGAAGAGGCTGGTCTAAAAGTGCTGATTGAAGTCTGAATAATAAATACATTGAGCTTCTCAGCTGTATCCACTGGACCCCTACAGGGTAATATGCGGAGGTTGAAGGCATTTGATTTGTAGTTCCAGCTGTTTACTCCACTAGATGGATTGCACCCTAAGAAGACAAAGGCTGCTATAAATAGAAGGCTGATGAAAACTAAAAATACTTGCAGCATACTAATTATTTCTAAGCTGCTTACCACAAAAAGGTGACATTTTTGCAAACGACAGCCAAGAAAAAAACTACATTATTAAAAAAGCAGATGGTTGTTTTTAAGCTTTAGTTCTTTACTATTTCTAGCTACACACCAAATTCAATAGATTTGTATTGGCAACTATACTATCATTCAGTTCAATTTTCCACTGCAATTATCACATATAGAATACAGTATATTAGGTCAGTAATTGGTCAAGGGTAATCAAGTACAAAAAGGATAACCATTGAAATCATGCAGTTTTATAAGAGAATTCTTCTGCGAAGAGAAGACACATCTAAACTAATGAAAATGCAGGCTTGATAGTAACCGTTTTGCTTAATCTCTGATTTTCTTTCTCCATTTTCAGGAATCTCGAGTTACTGTCTTCTGAAGGATCCGTTGTAGTTCTAAGTTTCTCAACAGTTTTTAAAAGACTCTGGTTTTCCATTTCCAGCTTAAGCAATCGGCTTGAAGTCAATTCATTAACTTCATGACCCAATGATTTTTGAGGCACTGAAAACAAAATGAAAAACTGATAAAGGATAAATGGCACTGAATTGTGCATTCATTATATGTGCTATTGCCATAAACCACATTGTTGGCTAAAATAATAATACAAATGTAGTCAAATTTAACAGAACTAAACTTTTTTTAAACTCCCTGTTGGAAAACAAGCAATCAGTCAATAACCTTTGTATTATATGTACATTTCAAATTCAAAATATTGTCTTAAACTTCCTCAAGTGCAATAGAAGTACATTTTCATGTCTACATTAAACACTTATTCATTAACACACTATGCTGACATTCAGCTTCTCTAAAATCAATCAGCCATGAGAACAAAATCCAATCTGTTTATGTTTTGAAGCCAGAGATAATTATCACACAGGTACACCACAGGGTGGTAAACAGTATTTTTTTTTTGACTGAGAACACATGTGATTACCTTCTGAGTGCTCAGTGGTCTTGGAAAGCTGCTCTAATTCCCAGCCAAGATGCAATGATTCATCCATACTCTGTTTTTGAGCCATTTCCAGTGTCAGGTTTTCTTCTAACAGATCCTTGATTCTCTTTCTGTCAATATCACGATCCTGAGGAATACACATATTCTTTGTTTATTTAACGCTTCATTACAAAAATAAATAAATACAAATCTGATTATGCAAAAGATAATTACCATCTCAAAGTCATGCATTTTCGCCTTTATTTGTAGATTTTCTTTTTCTAGCTCATGCAGTTTGTCAGAACGGGATCGAGATCCTTCCAGTTGATCCTCCAACATGGTCTTTGTTTCCAATAGAACCTGGTTATCTTCCTTTAATTCCTACAACACATAGAGGGACATTAAACACTTAAATGCATGCAAAAAAGCAACACGCAGTAGAAGCTACACAGTTTAAGATTACTTTTAAGAATGTGCAGTCAAAAACAACACAATTTGCTGGCCAGACAATGATGAAGTTTGTCAATTTGTTAGTAACTGTTTTACTGTACCTTATAAAAAAACACCCTGAAATGGTGCATCCTAACATACCTCAACTCTGGCTTTATAAAATTCAATGTCATGTAGTCTTTCTTTGTACCGGCTGACTTCACTTTCAAGCTTGTCAACTCTAATTGCCTTTTCTCTGACAGCATCCAGCTCATCACGATACGCCCTGGCTGAACGGGCATCTGCCAGCAGGAGAATGCTCTGGCAAGGCAACAGGAATAAAATGTAACTCCATTACATCAAAAACATATTCACATGTTATTCCAAAAAAAACCCCACAAGAAAACTACAACAAAAACATAACAGCAAATAAAAAGGGTCACATTTAAGGTGCTATCTTTGATATAAATAATGTGATATCATTTAGCTCAAATGATGGCTTTTCACTTCACACTTGTGGAAACAGCCCACAATTTTGTGAAGTGAAAAGAAAAGAAACTTGTGTGACAGTATTTGTCTGTCATTATGAATAAAACAAAGTTTAACATTCAGTGTTGTCAAAGAGGCTAACGACAGCACTTATCTATACATTTTTCAATATCTAGCCACAAATGTATGCAAACACAATTTTTAAAATGAAATATCAAATTTTCTTAACAAAACATATGATAATATGGTTATGTAGCAGAACACTAGTTATTACGTCTTAAGAACTATAGTGAACAGTGTCATAATTCAATCTGGTAATATGTCCAGCAGGCACACCTCTTGCTGAATCCTTTGCAGCTCTGTCTCCATGTGCTCCAGCTCTTGCCTACAGTCCAGCAGCTGCTCACTCTTCTCTTCCCTGAAAGTAGCAAAAAATGTATGCTCTACTAGGAATCAAATCAATATTTGCAGGACACATATTTATACAGCATAGTACACAGATTGGACAACAAATGTGAAACATGAACACCGATGCTTCTATTTGCATATGTTTACAATGCAGAGTATGTCATTGTCCAAGGAGAAGATGCTTGTGAGTTTTTATCACAGGGGTGTGAAGCTATAATTTCTGTCCCCTCTGTATTTTGTGACATTTGCAGAGGGGGTTCATTTCTAAAATCGCTTAAAAAGAAGAAAGAAAAACAGAACCCAACAGGATTCCACAAATGATGTGTTAGAATAAATGAACTGTGGATGACTGGCAGAACGTTGCAGGGTTCTTTTTATCAGTAAGATTGCAATCTTAGTCTTTCAGGATGATCATAATCACCACATGACAAGAAGCGTAAAAGAGGGCAAGACCTGCATCTGGTGCTTTTCCAATATCAGAACAGATGTTTTTTTTTTGTTTTTTTCTCAGTGCTGCTTCTTATCTGGTCTGTCAGATGCCACAGTAAATCTACACAATCTACATGTAGAATTTATGTTGCAACACACTGTAAGGCTATGTCATGTCAAATACAAACAAACAAACAAAAACAAAAAAATACAAGACCCAGTATTTCAGAACATGAAATACTAAAACTCATGACAGACAAAAGCTGATATATACATAGAAAAAATGTGTAAGTAAACAAATAAAATACTATAGATGGACCACATTTGCTGGGAGAATTTACAGCAAAGGGTTAAGCAAGCAGCCCTGCTAAAAAGAAGTATGGATGAAACTAGATATTTAGACTAACAGCAATTTGCAAATCAAAAGCAGTTAGAAAAACATTTTGGAACTTATTTTAATACTATGAACAGGGACTTGACAGTAATATGCTAAACAAGATGGAGTTGAAAGGATTATCTCATAACCAAAATAAATCTAATTAATTTAATTTCATTAAAAGAAAAGAAAAAAACACTATATATATATATATATATATATATATATATATATATATATATATATATATATATATATATATATATAATTTGCACCCCATCAAGACATACTTTACTAATTATTCGTCCATTTTGCATTGACACTATGGTACTTGTGGGTTCTTTGAAACAAATACAACCAGGTAAAGTACAACATTGTCGTAAAATGTAATTATTTTTTTTATTTTTTCAGTATTTAATGGTATATCTTTATAATATTAAATATGCCCCGTGTAACCACAAAGCCCCCTGTAAGCCCTGTGACCAGTGATTCCGGCAGTATGATAGAGCAGAATAAAATCGTTCTATTTGTGAGCTAAAATCACCCAGTAATTATAGGCTTTTGTAAATGATTGGTGCTTGAGCAATGTATTACAAAGAATCAAGAAAAAGCTTAGCTTCCTGTTTACTGACCAGTCAATCAAACTAATAATACCAATCTCCAGAGTGTTTTTCCATCTGCATCTTTTCTCACATTGATCCTTAATTAACAATTTAAGTACCAACTAAAAGTTGCACAAAATTGATCAAGTTGTTTCCAAGACACTGCCTTCTACAGTTCTTCAATAGCCAATCAGATGTGAGATAGTGAAAAAGTAGGTCCACAGAATCTACAATTGAATTGCATCTCCTTACATGGTTTCATAAAACTTTTGTTACTTTTTCATTTTAAAGACCTTTGGGTTATCAGACAACTGACACATACATTTAAACTGTATTCTTTAAAGGGATATTAAATAAATTGCTTTCTAAATATGACAAGATATGTTAAGTAGGGTCCACAGATTCTATAACCTGCTCAGTTAGCTTTAGTCTAACAGCTAATGTACTCTTCAAGAGGAAATTCCAAAATGTATCATTTAAGTACAGCATTTAGTATAAATGGTGGGAGAGTGCATAAACTCTGACTTCATACCTAAACATTTTTTTTGATGCAGTGCTACTTTGTTGAAAGGTGGTCAATTACAGAGCAGAACTAGTGTTAACTCAATACAGTAAGTCCTGGCTGTTTTAGTGTATCCCAGAATGCCTTAATCTCTATTAAATTCCAGTCAGTATACTTACAGTTCTTGCCTAAGCCTTCTTATTTTTGCCTTGGCGTCTGCCAGCTCCACTGACAAGTGTTGTCTGCTTTCTGTGCGACGCATGCTCGGTGATCCATTGGGTGACTGTGGTGTTGGTGCATGGGCTGAAAAATGCCCACATTCTCGTTCCTGGGAAAGTTCTGTAATTGTCTGTTTGAAAAAAAGAAATATAACACTGTATAATAACTTTATTACACAGCAAAATTATTCTTTCGAAAATGTGAAAACAATCTACAATACTCTCTCATATAAACTGAATATCTATATACACTACCGTTCAAAAGTTTGGGGTCACTTAGAAATTTCCTCGTTTTGCATGAAAACATACATGAAATGAGTTTGAATAGGAAATATAGCAAAATGAATAGGAAATATAGTCATTGACAAGGTTAGAAATAATAATTTTTAATTGAAATAATAATTGTGTCCTTCAAACTTTGCTTTCGTCAAAGAATCCTCCATTTGCAGCAATTACAGCCTTGCAGACCTTTGGCATTCTAGTTGTCAATTTGTTGAGGTAATCTGAAAAGATTTCACCCCATGCTTCCTGAAGCACCTCCCACAAGTTGGATTGGCTTGATGGGCACTTCTTACGTACCATACGGTCAAGCTGCTCCCACAACAGCTCAATAGGGTTGAGATCCGGTGACTGTGCTGGCCACTCCATTATAGACAGAATACCAGCTGACTGCTTCTTCCCTTCTTGCATAGTTTGGAGCTGTGCTTTGGGTCATTGTCCTGTTGTAGGAGGAAATTGGCTCCAATCAAGCGCCGTCCACTGGGTATGGCATGGCGTTGCAAAATGGAGTGATAGCCTTCCTTCTTCAAGATCCCTTTTACCCTGTACAAATCTCCCACTTTACCACCGCCAAAGCACCCCCAGACCATCACATTGCCTCCACCATGCTTGACAGATGGCGTCAAGCACTCCTCCAGCATCTTTTCATTTGGTCTGTGTCTCACGAATGTTCTTCTTTGTGATCCGAACACCTCAAACTTAGATTCGTCTGTCCATAACACTTTTTTCCAATCTTCCTCTGTCCAGTGTCTGTGTTCTTTTGCCCATCTTAATCTTTTCTTTTTATTGGCCAGTCTGAGATATGGCTTTTTCTTTGCAACTCTGCCTAGAAGGCCAGCATCCCGGAGTCGCCTCTTCACTATGACGTTGAGACTGGTGTTTTACGGGTACTATTTAATGAAGCTGCCAGTTGAGGACCTGTGAGGCGTCTGTTTCTCAAACTAGACACTCCAATGTATTTGTCCTCTTGCTCAGTTGTGCACCGGGGCCTCCCACTCCTCTTTCTATTCTGGTTAGAGCTAGTTTGCGCTGTTCTGTGAAGGGAGTAGTACACAGCGTTGTACGAGATCTTCAGTTTCTTGGCAATTTCTCGCATGGAATAGCCTTCATTTCTCAGAACAAGAATAGACTGACGAGTTTCAGAAGAAAGTTCTTTGTTTCTGGCCATTTTGAGCCTGTAATCGAACCCACAATTGCTGATGCTCCAGATACTCAACTAGTCTAAAGAAGGCCAGTTTTATTGCTTCTTTAATTCAGCTGTGCTAACATAATTGCAAAAGGGTTTTCTAATGATCAATTAGCCTTTTAAAATGATAAACTTGGATTAGCAAACACAACGTGCCATTGGAACACAGGACTGATGGTTGCTGATAATGGGCCTCTGTACGCCTATGTAGATATTCCATTACAAATCAGCCGTTTCCAGCTACAATAGTCATTTACAACATTAACAATGTCTACACTGTATTTCTGATCAATTTGATGTTATTTTAATGGACAAAAATTTGCTTTTCTTTCGAAAACAAGGAAATTTATGGTAGTGTGATATATATATATATATATATATATATATATATATATATATATATATATATATATATATATATATATATATATGTAACGGATGTAGCAGGAAGGGGGCCTGCAATATAAAAATGTTTGTTTTATGGCAGGGACAGAGTTAAAGCCTCCCTGCCAAGGTAATTGCTTTTGTTTAATTTAATTGTTTTATTGTTTTGTTTAATTATTAATT
The DNA here is from genome assembly GCA_030684275.1 of Acipenser oxyrinchus oxyrinchus. Classification (NCBI taxonomy): domain Eukaryota; kingdom Metazoa; phylum Chordata; class Actinopteri; order Acipenseriformes; family Acipenseridae; genus Acipenser; species Acipenser oxyrinchus. Next base: position 16,497,221 of record CM060251.1, read on the forward strand.
ATTACCTGCACCTGGCAATTATTGAAAATTAGAGCCAGGTGCAGGGTATAAAAGGGAAGCAGTCAGTCTGCTCTAGGCTGCTGCTTTTGAGTGAAGAGCCCGACGGAAAGTCATAAAGTGTTTTGTTTTGGTGTTATATGTCAGGTAAACAGCTTAGCTGTCCTGCACGTTAGACGACAGGGACCTGCATGTGTGTAGTGAGTGAAGCGCTAAAAATCTAACTTTGTATCTCTGGGTCACGTTTTTAAAGGGGCACGAACCCAAAGGTATGGCCAGCTTGGTCACTATATATATATATATATATATATATATATATATATATATATATATATATATATATATATATATATATATATATATATAGTACTGTGCAAAAGTTTTAGGCAGGTGTGAAAAAATGCTGTAAAGTAAGAATGCTTTCAAAAGAGACATGTTAATAGATTATATTTATCAATTAACTAAATGCAAAGTGAGTGAACAGAAGAAAAATCTAAATCAAATCTATATTTGGTGTGACCACCCTTTGCCTTCAAAACAGCATCAAGCATCAATTATTCTAGGTACACTTGCACACAGTTTTGAAGGAACTCGGCAGGTAGGTTGGCCCAAACATCTTGGAGAACTAACCACAGTTTTTCTGTGGATTTAGGCAGCCTCAGTTGCTTCTCTCTCTTCATGTAATCCCAGACAGACTCGATGATGTTGAGATCAGGGCTCTGTGGGGCCATACCATCACTTCCAGGACTCCTTGTTCTTCTTTATCCTGAAGATAGTTCTTAATGACTTTCGCTGTATGTTTGGGGTCGTTGTCATGCTGCAGAATAAATTTGGGGCCAATCAGATGCCTCCCTGATGGTATTGCATGATGGATAAGTATCTGCCTGTACTTCTCAGCATTGAGGAGAACATTAATTCTGACCAAATCCCCAACTCCATTTGCAGAAATGCAGCCCCAAACTTGTAAGGAACCTCCACCATGCTTCACTGTTGCCTGCAGACACTCATTCGTGTACCGCTCTCCAGCCCTTCGGCGAACAAACTGCCTTCTGCTACAGCCAAATATTTCAAATTTTGACTCATCAGTCCAGAGCACCTGCTGCCATTTTTCTGCACCCCAGTTCCTGTGTTTTCATGCATAGTTGAGTCGCTTGGCCTTGTTTCCACGCCGGAGGTATGGCTTTTTGGCCGCAAGTCTTCCATGAAGGCCACTTCTGACCAGACTTCTCCGGACAGTAGATGGGTGTACCAGGGTCCCACTGTTTTCTGCCAGTTCTGAGCTGATGGCACTGCTGGACATCTTCCGATTGCAAAGGGAAGTAAGCATGATGTGTCTTTCATCTGCTGCAGTAAGTTTCCTTGGCCGACCACCGCTTCACGGTCCTCAACGTTGCCCGTTTCTTTGTGCTTCTTCAAAAGAGCTTGGACAGCATATCTGGAAACCCCTGTCTGCCTTGAAATTTCTGCCTGGGAGAGACCTTGCTGATGCAGTATAACTACCTTGTGTCTTGTTGCTGTGCTCAGTCTTGCCATGGTGTATGACTTTTGACAGTAAACTGTTTTCAGCAACCTCACCTTGTTAGCTGAGTTTGGCTGTTCCTCACCCAGTTTTATTCCTCCTACACAGCTGTTTCTGTTTCAGTTAATGATTGTGTTTCAACCTACATATTGAATTGATGATCATTAGCACCTGTTTGGTATAATTGTTTAATCATACACCTGACTATATGCCTACAAAATCCCTGACTTTGTGCAAGTGTACCTAGAAGAATTGATGCTGTTTTGAAGGCAAAGGGTTGTCACACCAAATATGGATTTGATTTAGATTTTTCTTCTGTTCACTCACTTTGCATTTAGTTAATTGATAAATATAATCTATTAACATGTCTATTTTTGAAAGCATTCTTACTTTACAGCATTTTTTCACACCTGCCTAAAACTTTTGCACAGTACTGTATATATATATACAGGCTGATTTCCATTACACGAGAGTAGATGTTAAAACTTCATGCTGATTTGAACTCGGCTCTCGCCAAGATAAGCACCAACTAAGACGTAGCTTTAAAGGTAAACTAATGTGATCCATAGGTGTCTCCATCCATTTGCGCTTCCTTCCATATGATGATGTAGATATCTTTCTGTCTGGTGTTGATGGCTGAAGTGTAATGCTGGCTCCAGGGATCAGCTTATTTTGCCTCCCTAGCGCATCAGCACACACAACGGCTGCGATGCTGGCTCCGGGGATCAAGCACAGTGCGGTCTCCCCAGCGCATCAGCATAACAACTGTCTGGATTGAGCTAAGTAGGGTACATCTCTGGGGTCTTCAAGTGGGCACCATCCATCCTCGGTGTTTCGTCGACTAGCCCACAACACCTCAAGAGGGCTCGACGGTGATTCTGGCGTCCCAGAATCACCCCCCTCTGTCCCCCACTCAACTCAACCCAGCTTACTTACCTGTACATCAGCGTTTCTTTCTTTCTATTGTGCTTGAGATCCCCAGCCAGAATCTTTCCATCTCAACCACAGCCAGTTGCTGCTCCTCTCTGCTGCTTCAGATAAGTTCTTCACTGTGCGACGCAACTCTTGGCCGCTGAATCCGACGTCTCTGAGAAACGGGGTTGGAGGGTGTGCCACAAATCCTCGACAACCCACCTCCACTGGGTAAACCCAGACTCTCCATCCTCGCTGTTCCGCTTCAGTGGCTAGTTGAGCATACTGCAGTTTCTTCCTTTCGTACGCCTCATCTACAGCATCCTCCCATGGCACTGTTAACTCTACCAGGTGAACAAGGCGTGCTGATCCAGACCACAAGACAATATCTGGTCGAAGGTTAGTGGTGGCAATCTCAGGTGGAAAAATAAGCCGTTGACCAACATCTGCCAGCATTTTCCAGTCTCTAGCAGCTTCCAGTTGTCCTGGGCGAGGATTGGTTTTGACACCTTTTCTTGGTGGTTGCTCTCCTGGGCGGAGGAATGTTGTCTTTTGTGTGTAATGTTTTGATGGAACAGGTGGCAACTTATTGGTTACGCTTGTCTTCCAATGCTAAGGCCAAACATCGCAGCACCTGGTCATGGCGCCAAGTACACCGACCTTGGCTACCTTACCACCTTACATCCTGTCAAAATGTGCCTTAATGTTGCAGGTGATGAACACAAAGGACATGAGGGATCCTCTCCTACCCAGAGGTTTAGGTTCTGTGGTGATGGGAGAACATCATATGTTGACCTTATAAGGAAACTGATCCTACTCTGTTCCATTGACCATAGGTCTTGCCAGCCAATCTTGCGTTGTTCCACACTCTCCCATCTCATCCATTCTCCCTGCTTGGCCTGGGAAATGGCCTTTATACACCTCATCCTCTCCTCCTGCTTTTGCACCTCGTTGACTACCATCTTCCTCCGTTGAGCTGGGGCTGCCTTGTAACTTCACTATAAGGAACCCATCATATAATGAACACCCGTTTTTAATGATCCCAACAGCTAGATCAGATTTTTTCAAAGCAAATTAGCCCTATTAGAACGATCACGTACAGGATCGACCCGGATACAACGATCTCAGTACTGCCTGACACTGAACTTTCTCCAGTGTCAAGTGTGTTAATCTCTCAGTGAAAACAAACACCATGGTTGACTAATTCAAAGATAACGCTAATTCAAAGATGACCTATTGTAGTATGAATCACGCATGATGAATGCAATCGTTGCCTGTCCGTCATCTTCACACAAACTACAACCAGGCAACGAGCGTGAGGAGCAATCTACGTTGGGTAGTTTTTTCAAGAGAAAGGACATGTAATTACTGTATTTAGCATGTAAGTGTACATTCTTTACTTTTTCATTTCTTTACTGTTTTCTTTTAAACATACCTGTAGCAGGGCACCCTGCACAGGGGGAAATTCGTGTTGTAATTTATATGTGGAAACGGGTTTGTTTTGTGTGCTTTTTGGAGTTGTTATGTTTGATCAAATGATTGTTTATAGATGGGTGTTCAATTGAGACTTGGTGCCTGCGAGGTTTAGTTGAGAGGAAGGGCAGCGAGTGATTGGCTGTGCTGGTCATCAATCAGGTGTAGCAGGTTGGTGGAGCGGGACACTGACTGATCTATAAACAAAATATAGATCAGTGGGGATGCCTCGTTCAGTAAGGCTAGTGCTCGCCCTGTGTGGCACCTTTTATTTGTAGTTTTTGTGCTATGTTTTATTTTGCCTTTTGTACAGTCTTCTGTATGTGTCCTCTGTGTGTTACCATCGTTGGTAGCGTCACATGACCCGTTTGTTTACTTTCTGTTTTGTGTTTAATAAATCCTGCACGCCATGTCTATCTGTCTTGCAATGCGGTTACCCACACATGCTATGAGTACCTTGTCACAATGCTGTTTAAATGTTGTTCAATGTGAAGGAATCTTCATAAAAGTACTATAATATTGATGTTCAATTCAAACTGCTGTTTTGTCATTATTCTGATACAGTAAAATGCCAAACACTATTATAGTGAACAACCTGACATAATGAACATTCAGGTCCCATGGGGGTTTGTTATAGTGAAGTTAGCCTGTGTGTGTGTGTGTATATATATATATATATATATATATATATATATATATATATATATATATATATATATATATATATATATATATATACTGTGCAAAAGTTTTAGGCAGGTGTGAAAAATGCTGTAAAGTAAGAATGCTTTCAAAAATAGACATGTTAATAGTTTATATTTATCAATTAACAAAATGCAAAGTGAGTGAACAGAAGAAAAATCTACATCAAATCAATATTTGGTGTGACCACCTTTGCCTTCAAAACAGCATCAATTCTTCTAGGTACACTTGCACACAGTTTTTGAAGGAACTCGGCAGGTAGGTTGGCCCAAACATCTTGGAGAACTAACCACAGTTCTTCTGTGGATTTAGGCCGCCTCAGTTGCTTCTCTCTCTTCATGTAATCCCAGACAGACTCGATGATGTTGAGATCAGGGCTCTGTGGGGGCCATACCATCACTTCCAGGACTCCTTGTTCTTCTTTACGCTGAAGATAGTTCTTAATGACTTTCGCTTATGTTTGGGGTCGTTGTCATGCTGCAGAATAAATTTGGGGCCAATCAGATGCCTCCCTGATGGTATTGCATGATGGATAAGTAGGAGACCATTAATTCTGACCAAATCCCCAACTCCATTTGCAGAAATGCAGCCCCAAACTTGCAAGGAACCTCCACCATGCTTCACTTTTGCCTGCAGACACTCATTTGTGTACCGCTCTCCAGCCCTTCGCGAACAAACTGCCTTCTGCTACAGCCAAATATTTCAAATTTTGACTCATCAGTCCAGAGCACCTGCTGCCATTTTTCTGCACCCCAGTTCCTGTGTTTTCGTGCATAGTTGAGTCGCTTGGCCTTGTTTCCACCGCCGGAGGTATGGCTTTTGGCCGCAAGTCTTCCATGAAGGCCACTTCTGACCAGACTTCTCCGGACAGTAGATGGGTGTACCAGGGTCCCACTGTTTTCTGCCAGTTCTGAGCTGATGGCACTGCTGGACATCTTCCGATTGCAAGGGAAGTAAGCATAATGTGTCTTTCATCTGCTGCAGTAAGTTTCTTGGCCGACCACTGCGTCTACGGTCCTCAACGTTGCCCGTTTCTTTGTGCTTCTTCAAAAGAGCTTGGACAGCACATCTGGAAACCCCTGTCTGCCTTGAAATTTCTGCCTGGGAGAGACCTTGCTGATGCAGTATAACTACCTTGTGCCTTGTTGCTGTGCTCAGTCTTGCCATGGTGTATGACTATTGACAGTAAACTGTCTTCAGCAACCTCACCTTGTTAGCTGAGTTTGGCTGTTCCTCACCCAGTTTTATTCCTCCTACACAGCTGTTTCTGTTTCAGTTAATAATTGTGTTTCAACCTACATATTGAATTGATGATCATTAGCACCTGATTGGTATAATTGTTTAATCATACACCTGACTATATGCCTACAAAATCCCTGACTTTGTGCAAGTGTACCTAGAAGAATTGATGCTGTTTTGAAGGCAAAGGGTGGTCACACCAAATATGGATTTGATTTAGATTTTTCTTCTGTTCACTCACTTTGCATTTAGTTAATTGATAAATATAATCTATTAACATGTCTATTTTTGAAAGCATTCTTACTTTACAGCATTTTTTCACACCTGCCTAAAACTTTTGCACAGTATTGTATATATATATATATATATATATATATATATATATATATATATAATGCACTCATAATATACTGAATACAGGCAACTTATCTCTCTGTAGTATAAAATAAGATGTTTAAGATTAGGCTCCTGAATTTACCCTGTTTAAAGAGGTGCCGAGGAGGATTGTTTCATTAACAATTAACAACTTCCTAATTCTTAACTTATATAAAGCAGCAGCCTGCACACACGGCACCCTGCAGGGAAAATCTAGGTTGTTATATTGAGTTACATCACATTAATTAACTAAAATATATTTTAAACAGAAATGAAGACTTGGCACTGCCAATATTTTACTGATGAATTAATCTGCTAATCCTACTCTTCATCCCCATGAATGCCAATGATGTGTTTTACCTCAGAATATTCATCTCTCTCATCAACAATTCGTTTTAAATGTAATGCCATGCTCCTGGACAGAGAGTCAAGGTCCTCCTGGGACAAATCAGCAACGTCCATCCACTGTAGGTCAAACACATTCTCCTGATTGTGAGTCACCTTCCAAGAATATAAAAGGAAGACCATTATTACTAGTTTCATTAAATCAGTTAGGTACAGGACATTAACTAAATAAAATACCACCCCTAGACATTATTTTAAACAATGGTAAATTGGTTATTTGTTAAATATACTGCACTAATGCACAACACTTTGTAAATTAAAAAAACTCAATGCACTATACAATAAGATATAAACCCAACTTTTATTTTAATAAACTTTACAGATTCTAAACAGCACACTCATGGGCATCTCCTGAATTATTTATATTTATTTAATGCAAGTTCACAAGCAGATGCTATGTAAAGAAACATTTCTTGTCATCATTATATCATTATGGACAGGCCACTTGCATTATACACAGGCTTACATTACTCAGGGCCTTCAATTAATTGATTATATATAAAATAGCAACTTTATGTTCCCAATATCATCAACAGAACACTCAAGAAACTTTTCTTTTACTCTACAAAATGTACAACATGGATGTTTTGAGTGTATGAAACTGAATAACTTGGGTATAAATAATAAAATCCAGAAATGTGTCATTCTTTTTATTAAAACACCTATTACTAAATACCTCTTGAATGTGGGATGCAATTGCTGCTTTTGTGTCAAAATCTAAGGTCTGGATTTTGTCAATGAATTCTTCTTTTTTCTCACACTGAAAAAAAAACAAAAATATCAAAATATCAAACATTCTCACTATGCATGCAATGTGTATTTTGTCTAACACAAAATGCATGCTTATCATATTGGTCAGTTAACCAAATACTATAGTAACATAAGCGTGTGTTAAATTGTGTCATTTTGGGTCTGCAATACAGAGATTATTTAAAAAAAGCAAATTATGTGGCAAAATATAATTTATTATTAATTGCAAAGCTGCTGATCACAAACACTCTGATCCTCATATCCTCATGGACCAGGATTATACCAGCCATGGGTTCCCCTTGGGATAAAAGGTTTCTATTATACTGTATATTACTGGGTACTGAGATAATGAGCAACATTGACAGTATCTTAAATTCATGTTAAGCATTACAATCAAAAGTGTTGGAACAGGTACAGCACAACATTTTTCAGACAAATCCATATATTTACAGTTTAATATGTTATCAAATAATTACAAATTGCAGTACACTACGTTAATTTTAAATCTCTTAAAGTACTGTTTATTGGATCAAAAAGAAAAAAAACTCACTTGAACTGCACAACCAAGCAAAAGCAACAGGAATTTCTTCATTTCATCCAGACCTTGTTCTGTAAATACATCATTTGTAAACATAAGCATCAAATATTTAATATTTTTATATTATTTCATTGTAGAATATTGTTGTGAAATTCCATTTTTGTCTTCAGATACATAACACAATACTCTATCAGTGTATGGCCTATAAGCTACAGTACTGTACATGTCTGCCTGATTCTACCAGTCAGCTGTATTCATTTTAAATTCATACATTTTCTCCCCTAAAGGCATTACATTTCTCAGCTCGAAGATTGTATAATGTAATACAAATGGGATAAGAGTTAAGAGTTAAGACTGTTCAATACACTATTATTCTTGAATTGAATTATTCTTGAAAAATGACAAATACAATTTTTAAGCATACAAAAAATGTATAAACCTGCAGAACCATGCCATGATTGGCTACTTTCTCATATTTATTAAGTTCTGATATGGGACATATGGCATTAGAAATGGTGATGATACTTTAAAATAAAGATACTACAAGCAAGGAAATAAAAATAGCTTGTAATATTTATTGCAATGAAAAATAATACATCACTATGAACCACAAACAGATAGATATAAAGCGGATTAATTTGGATTTATCTAGAGGATTAGTTTAAGAACATTTCACCAGGTTTTCCAGACTTTGTCCTTAATTATGTCTGGCATATGTCTTGTTGTTATTTGTGCAGTTATACATGAGAAAATGATAGTCAGAGAGCACATACAGAACTGTAGGACCACATACTGTAAAGTACAGTAAACATAATCCTACAAAGATGAAATGAATCTGCATGAAGCATTTGTTTACTGTAAAGGTATGAGTAGCCTAAATGTAGCCTTAGGATCCAGCCCCAAAGATATGCAGCATAAAATAAAAGCACAGGCTAATGTTTTGTAATTAAGTTACAAACTGCTGAATCTAAAATAAAATAAAATTGTAAGAGAAAAAGGATCCGAAGAGATTCTCGTGCAAATTCTTTAAATAACATGAGTTAAAGTTTTCTGAAAACTTATTATAATTTCTGTAGCATCTTTTCATAAACCTATGTGATAGACCCTGGAGTAGATCCTGGTACAGCTTTAAATAACTTTGGATTGGTAAATTATAGGGCCTGGAATTTTAAACGTTTAAATGTATAAACTCTAAAGAAGTGGTTAAACGTTGAATAATATGCTAGACGTATAGCCAGTCACGTGACAAATTTCACCAAACGTATATTTTTTAATGTATTCATTTTAGTAATTTATCATCCGATACAGCAGCCTGTCGCATTTCTATCGTCTGTGATGCCAGAGTAAGGGTGGATATTATAATAAGTAAGACGCTTGGCAATTGCCTCCAAGTAGTTTTTCTAATTGGTGCAATGGAAAGATTGGCACTGGGGCAGGTTTTATTCTCGGTCGATCTGGCGCTTCATTAGTACACTAAAATCAATGTTTCATTATTTGAAATAAAAACATTCAGAATTACTGTGGATGGAGTTACTGAATGCAGTAAAAAGCAAACATCCATAATAAACAGAACACTCTAGATGGCGAATGTGAATACGTATAACACGATTTTAAAAGGAAGTTTCATTTTTCAATATTAATTCTGAGAATGCATAAGTGTAAATTAATTATGTATAGGCTTTAAGTTACCAGGTACACTTTTATGCATATCATTTGTTTTAAAAAAGAAAAAACAAAATGTGCTTGATATCTATGTAATCTGTCAACAGAAGGGGATATTAAACAAATATATAAATGGATTTCCAGTTCGTGGTATGATCCCTGAAGAGTAGAGTTATTATAACAATGTACTGGAATCTGTGCATTTGATAGGTTATGTAACATATGCAATCTGTGTTTTTTAAAATTATTATTATATTTTTGTTTTGTTTTGTTCTTTGAATATAAAATATAATAACAAAAAAAAATAATAACAATAATAATAAATACAAAAAAAAACAAAAAAAAAAGGTTTAGTTTAGTTTATTGATAGGTACATCTCAATAGCGCAGTACAAATACAAAGACAGAATAAAAATAATAAAACAAATGCTTTTAAAAAGACCAAATTCCCATTGGTAATTTTATTTGTTATTTTTTGTTTACATTCTATTGATTTTTTAGTATTACATACAGGACAGCTGCTATAAGATTGTTTATTAAAAATGTGCACGGATGAATCTACCGGTTTACTCTACAGGTTAACCAACTAATGCCCATAAAATAACTGTTAATGTAACTATATATGTATTTATTTATATACATTACATAATGTCAACTAAATTATTATTGAGACATTCTTTTCTGAAGTCAGCAGTTGGCTTGCATTTTTAAATCTGGAAAAGAAATAAATGAAAATAATTATCTCTAAGATTATGTGATGTAGGCAGATTTAAAAAGAAAAACTGACTGTACAGTTACAGACCCGGTTGTAAAGATATGACACCGTACAAAAATACGGGAACAAAGATTGCTTATTGTATACAGCTAATGAATTTGACTATTCCGCTTTTTTTTTTTTGCAGAACTATAGACAACAGCTGAAAAAAAGACGGCCATGATTAAAACCTTTGATATCAGTTGCACATCTTTGCTGGCACTGTTATTTAATGTCCCCAGGCTGCCCAATTAATTCCTCCACTGCAAAACCCATAAACAACTGAGAACCTAGACAACTTTCCAATTTTAAATAAAATTGATAAATTAATAAAACCAACAGTATGCAGAAAAAAATCAGATCAAACAGGATAAAATGAATAACCAAAATATGCAGATGTTGCATTAACATTTAAAAAGCATTTTTATTAAATCTGATAAAATACCTTTTGTTTCTGTTGTAGAATACAGTGCTAAATTAAATGTCCAAATCTTCAATTTATATGCATTTCCTAGATGATTAATGGTAGATTTATACTGAAAAAATCATATTCATCATGCAATTCATTACAAAAGCTAGTTCACAGGAAATCTTAGAATTTATTTTTTTCATTTTAATGAAAAATCACCAGAAGCAGTGAATATAAAGAACAGACACTACAGTATAGAATTAATTAATACTGAACAGGAACTGTGTCAGAAAATAATAAACTCATAATAATAATAATAATAATAAAAATAGCACAAGGACGTTTTATTTCACATGAACGCAAAAAAACAGTTTAATCTGTCAAGATTGCTGATTGTGTCAATATTATACTATTAGTATCCTCTATCTTAAGTCACCATACTTGCATCCTGTCAGGAAACATATGGCTATAGCTAATATACGGAAAAAAGCTATAGAAATGAAAAATGTTCCTTTCAAGGGTGAACTTATATGTCTAGGTTGTTCTTTCTTCAGGTTCATACATAACTATAGCAGTGGAATAATGGAGAAACATAGCAAGAAAAACCTTATAAATTCAAATATGTATGTATTATTCTCTTATTACTATACCCATTGCAGGTGTCCTATATTGCAGTACACTGGGTTAGCAGACTGTCGTGGATACTAAAATTAAGCTGCAATTCCTCAATTATTGTCACTTTAATTTAGGTCAGCCAAATCTGTGGCGATTGCTATATTTGTCCATGCATGTTTAAAAACCCTGCAGTGTGACTGTGGCAGGGCAAAACCCCCTGTTTGTAAAAATAGCATGTGTGGGAATGTACGGTTGGCAGGGATGGGGTTAATTCTGTCCCTGCCAACAGTCACAGGCCATTCTCCAATTAGGTAATTGAGTGCTAATTGTATATAAGGGAAGAAAATGCTTTGTTTGGGGGAGGGAGTTTAGGGAGTGTTTTTGACCTGTGGTGGGGAGTGGGGAGTGGGGAGTGGGGAGTGGGGAGTGGGGAGTGGAGGAATGTAGTTTGACTACTGGTAGTGAAGGCAATTGCCCAGCTTATGTTTGTTTGAATCTTTATTTTGGCCCTCGTGCCCAGTTTGTTTGTTCCTGTGTGTTTTGTTTTGTGAAATAAATGTCTGCACCAGCGCTTCACTGCACACATTAAATGTCACTCACATGCAAAAATTGGATCTTTGGATTAGTATAATGTATATTACGTAAACAAAAATTGTTGTATTAAATCCACTATCAAATCGCTATATGTAACAACTCTACATGGCGCTGCTGCCATGTATGGAGCAGGGTATATGCCAAAGTACTGGGGGGGTACCTATAGCGGTTGTAGTGCTTCAGTAAAATATGTACTGAATAGCATTGTATAGCGTAAGCTGTATTGAAAGAAATGTCTCGAAACCCCTCTGCTGTTTGGGTTTTTTTTGTTAAATGGTCCATACGACCAAAAAAATAGTTGAATGCAAAATGTGCAAGCGACTGTTGACGTATCATGGAGGCACAACCAATCTGCAGGGTTACTTGACAAGTGTAAGTTCATATTATTATTAATATTCTTAGTAGTAGTAAAATGTGACTGATAACCTGCTTGGAACGGTGAATGTTAAATAAAGCTTTGTTTTGCCTAAGTCTGCTGTAGCTGGTGCTGCTGCAATGCAAGCTTACTGTATATATCGCAAGCAGCATCAATTACGTGTAAATAAACAACATGCATTTTTACTTTTATTGAAATTATACATGTGAATGTTGTATTCCATTTATATGGATTACCTGTAAAATAATAGGATTTTCAATCAAATATAAACTTGTATCTATGGTGACGTCACCAGTAAATTATGCAAATTAGTACCATTGATGGTTCGAACCTTCCTTCGATAATGTGTTCAGAATCTTCGAAGGTCAAAATTTACCCTTCGTTGCAGCCCTAGTTACAATACTAAACTGATAAAGAATATTGCTTTTTATGGACTGCAAACTAGTAGTCTACTGTACATTCCCACTACCATAGTAACTGCATCTAACCCTGGAAACCGTTATTAGTGTGTAAATACACATGGTTTTCTTTGGCCTGTAATCAATTTCAGATGTTATAATATCCCTTTGCATTCTGAGGCACTCATATGCAAACCCACTGCTGTGTTAAGGAAGAGAGCAGTTACTTAATGTATACTGTTTTAGACAGTTTGTTTTTATGCATGAAACAAATTTTGATATTCATGTTAAAGATTGCGCAAAGTCAACACCATTTTTTTCGGATGTTAAAAGATAAACAACTTAGGAGGTTCATTTAGCAGCTCCTACAGTACATGCACCTGGTTGCTTTTTCTGAGCTCTGTAACATTAGCAGTTTGTTTTTCATTTTAGAACAAAATGATGCACAGCTGGTTATGGATTGTAAAAATGGTCCAAAGGGTTTACAACAAATCTGAAAGTAAGTCATCCACATTTGTCCTAGTACGGTAAGATCATAATTTTCAATCTGAAATTTCTTCATAAACAACACATTCTTTAAAATTTAAAAAGTGAAAACTTTGTGAATAGGGCCAAATGACATACAAAAAAAAACTTCCAATTAAAATATACAGTAATTGCTGTTAGTATTTGTTATAATAGCTTCACTTACCAGAGAGGGGATTTCTACCCAATACCAGGACATTTGGAAGGGGCATCATGATTAACTGCTGTAAAGTCTCCTATAAAATAAATAATATATAATTAGACTGGGATGAATGAGGTCCTTTCTTTTTAAATGACTTTTTGAGATTCTGACCTTTTTTTTAATGTGATGCGGTCACTGAGGTCACCAAAGTTTAGTAGCTTTGTCAGCAGACTTCTGTATGCACCCATTATAATCATGTGAACATTTTCGTGGACTTATTTGGAAGCTAATAGTATTTAAAAAACACACACACAGTATTAAATTGATTTAGCAACCTGTGATATGGTATCTGAAACTGGCTGCACACATTATTGTTTTTTTTGTAATATCTATGATGTAAAAACAATTTTAACGTTGTCTTGAATCACAAACTTAGATTTTGAACCCAAACTCTGCCTTCAACAATACTGGGTGGAATCTGTCTTTAAAAACAAAACAAAACAAAACAAACAAAAAAATGAATCATTAGTAAAATTTAGTCTTTCACTTCCTTGTTTTTCAGTTACTTCCTTACCAAATATAATTTTGGCTGTTTCTCTGCATCAGAAAGTGATAATACAGGATTACATTACATCCCTTCCCGTTAGCCAGTGGTTTAATTTAAGGTGCGTTAGGCTTTTGTTTTTTGACTGTGAAGGAGGCAATTTCACTGGTTGCACTTTGAGTGAATGACTAAAGGGAAATAAAAGTTAATCATGCATTGTCCAAGACACAGCTGTGTTTGTCAGCACCATGATCAGGCAAGGTAGTTTAATTTATTTATTTAGAACTACAGGATGGGATGCACAGCAGCAGTTGTTGATGCATAGTTCACACCATAGTCTCAGTAAGTCGCTTTGGATAAAAGCATCTGCTAAATGACTAATTCATAATAATAATGTTGAATGTAGGCTTACCATCTCATTTACAAGGGGATCTAAGGAATAGCATGCAATTTAATTATATTAATACACATTCAACACATGAATATCAGTGTTCTGGATTTGTGTTCAATATGTAAGGAATTCTAAGTTAAAAATACATACAGACAAAATATTCAATGTTAATACCTATAATACCTAAGCACTGTAGCTTACAGTACAAGTTTTCTACTTCTTAAATGTTGCAACATTCTAATTATGCTGCTTCTATGCTCAGTAGTGTAAACTTGTTATGTGTAGTGTAGAAAGATAGTTGCTATTGTTACTGAACAGGGTTGCAATCATCCTTGAGACATGCACTAGACCTAGATCAGCATTCTGTGGTTTTGCTGAAGTGGATAGACAAGTAAGCCTATTATCTCTGAGATCACTCCTCAAAAAAGTTGATGTATAGCCCATACAGCAAGGGTTAATTATGGTTGTGATTTCTGTCAAAATGCAATACTGTAAATTTGTTATTAAAAAAAAATCAATGCCAACAATTGTGCTGGACTAATAATAATTACAGATCATAGTGAAGTTTGGTAGAAATGAAACAGATACAGTACAGTACAAATAAATCATCATTGGCCTGGGTGAATAGAGGGTTCTTCCCTTCCTTCTCCACCTCCCATGTCATGTTAATTAATGTGTGTTAACACCAAGTCAGTCATATCAGTGGTTTAATAGTGAATTAGCCACATTATTTACTGGTTTGTTGGGCTACAAAAATTCTGCCTGATCAGCTATCTAACCATTTTGGTTGGGTCGGTATTTTTTTTTTCCCCAAACAATTTTTACAGCTGAAACACCGAAATAAGAGGGTTATGGGATTGCACCATATTAAAACATAAAAACACCCTGTGATTTCACTGAATGGACAAATCCATGAGAAGAATCACAGACGAACACCAAGGTGACCTTATCTAATAAATGTTGGTAAGCTGTTTCTATTGTACAAACGTCTTTTTTGAAAATCACCTTACAGTGGATGATGAAAAGCATCACATGGATTGAGGCACTGAAAGGTTTCCCATTAACTATATAGCAGTCATTTACTGGAATTAAAGTACAATCATCTCCGGCAAAGAGAACACCCTTCAGGAAGTAAGCAGAGCGTTCTCTTAGTGACTACTTTACTACATAGTTAATGGGAAGCCTTTCAGTGCCTCAATCCATGTAATGCTTTTCATCATCCACTCTAAGGTGATTTTCTGTTAGTATATTAGTACGAAAATCCAGACAGAATTAAGAAATAGGAAGCAGAAGCAGAAATAGGAAAGCAACAACCAATACATGAAGTGTTTCTGGAGAAAACAAAAGTTTCCAGGGGCAACAGTTGTTTGTTCTCTTTTCCAATGTGATTTTCTGGCTGCATCTAAAATGTAACCAATTAGTTTACATGTATTCTATTTGAGAAGAGTTTCAAAAGGTTAAAAATAAATATGTTTTATCATTTCTATTTTCTACATGATTTGATATTTGTATCTCAAATCTATTTCCACTACAGTATGCTGCATTGGTTTATCAGAGCGCTGATGTATACATGCAAGGGTATTTTAACTTGTACTGTAAAGAGAGAGAATCCGTCAATGGTGCAATTCTGGAAAAACAACAACTGTCGTTTTCACAATTTATACCCTTCAGTCCTGCACCCAATAACTTCTTCCATCTGTTTTCCTTAAAGACAAGTGGTTGTAAAGCTGGTATGCTATAAACATTGCTGAGGATTTGTTACACTGCCATAACAAGTTTCTTTGAGGCCCTTTCATCTTTGTAATCCTCTCTCAAAAGCACAATTTTTGTTAGATGTAAATTCCAGGCAGATTGTTACTGAATCAGATTCAAATTCCTGCACCTCTGAAACACTGTGGTTTATACAGCAGTTTTATTACTTGAGAGCATAATTGCTGAATACATTTTACTGCATTTCAAACACCTAATCAAAACAATCCATCATACAGTACTTCAAATTCACATCTGCATAAAAAGTATGAAAACTAGGTCTGTTTTTTTATATAAACAACTCATTTATGCTGTAATTTTTACTTAAACATTTCCATAGAAATCTGAATAAACGTTGACATCTCCTGCCACTGTCTCCACACAGTAATTAATACCTGTGCAGTTTTGTTCAGATCCATTTCCATGCGCAAATGTAAATTTCATGATTTGATGTGCAAATGTACTCAAACATTTACCTAATCATGCAATATAACAGCACTTACGGTATGTAACATACAGTATTTTACCAACTTTTGAAAATAACACAAAGTTGTTTAAGGACTATACTTTTCATGTATAGTCCTTAAAGGTACAACATTACAGTTAGATCAGGACATTGTAGGGGTAATATTATGCTGTGTCAATAGCATGATGTGAGATTATCAGACATTTCTTTACATAATACATGGCTGCACTATGAAAATGGAACAATGTTGGTTTCATGTTCACTCAGAGAGATTACAGCACATACTGTAACCATTTTGTTTTACAAAACCACTAAATGTTCTGCTATCATTCAAACTATTGTATTGACAACATACTTGGAAATGCTTTGAAATTTAGCATACTTCGGTCCTGAATTTCTTTCGCCAGGCAAAAAAGAAAAGTTTGAATTTCAAATGTGTTGTATTCCTTATCAGTCTCAAAATAATGAATTCCTTTTCTCCTTACGGTTTTCTGATAATGCTTTAATATCGTGGTCTTTTTTGTATCCAACTTGTCTCTTAAAATATTAATGATGGCAGTGTTTCCTTGCAGAGTAATTGAATAGCAGGATTATATTTCACTATAGGGAACCATCAGAGACCTATATTTTCTTTATAAACTGTTGGTCACACAGTTCAGTGTAACATTCTTTTCTGCTTTTTATTCCAATATGAATTTTAAAAAAAAATACATTTGATGGGGAAAATACAAATTATAACTAAAAAGCTTAATTAATGTAAAAAAGAAACCTAATAAATCTTAAAAGTATTTAAAAAGGAAGTAATGTATCTCTAAATGCCAGTTTTACATACTTGATTTATCTTTATCTATGGGCATGAAAAGCACAATTTTTTTTTTTTTTTTTTTTTTTTTTTAAAGTTAGGCCTACTTATCAAGACTGTATTCTGAAGTACCAAACTCCTATGGGGATGGCTGCAGTCCTAGTAAAACTGAATCCTTATCCTGGATGTGTTTTGAGTCCATGACTTTATTTATACAGGATCATTTGCTGTTTCAAAATAACAAATTAAAGGATGTATAAAAGATGTTCGGAAATGACAATAAAAGCTCTCTAGAGCACTCACAAGCTTACTTTATGTCTTAAATGTCCTCTTAGGTAGCTTGTCTAACATCCAGTTCTTTCTTTTCTTGACTACTGTATTTGCAGAAATGAGAGATTCAATGTAAAACACTGATCTCATTTTACGGTAGCATATGCTATAGAAGCATTTATATTAATATAAACATAACGGACCTGTAAATTACTCTTGCTATAGTAATTCAAACAAAACATACTGGATATAACAAAGGTTTAGCCTACTTCTACAGTTTGAAAAACCTTTCCAAAATGTCAGGCCAGGTGCTACAAGGTCAAATGAATCCCATCCGAAATGGAAAATATGCACTGTAATGACAAACCTTATATAAACATTTATTTTTCCACAAAAAAAAAAAAAACATGAACATGTTTCTGCCAGCAAGAGAAGCAGTACTTGTCTTTTTGCTGCAGTTGCTAGAAAAGTCAGCTATTGAATGTTATCCTTTAAAAATAAATGACTGTAAGGGTTCAGCAATGACTAGCATTCCTTGTAAACCACTGAATGCTTAAATTACATTTGCCTCATTCTACAAAGAAGATGAGGGTTTCCATGGAAACATCACTAGATGCATTCATTGTTGTCTTGTTTATTGAGGCCTGTGGCTAGATTTGGGCCTTGACTCTATAATTCTTTACTCCAAGTTTGACTACAAAGTTTTCATTAGTAAAAGATTCAGGGGTAGATGTACTAAAGTGTTGCGGCTATCGCAATAGTCTCAAACCAGATGCGGAAATGAGTCGGAAGTCTAGGGTGAAATGCTTGGGTGAAATGCTAAACAAGCGCAATGCTGTTAGCGACTTTTTAGGGAATGCTTTGTGGCAGCAGTTTTTCTTTTTGGTTCAGCCTTAGATGAATATGTAATTATGGGCGTCCCAGCATAAATTTGCAAAAATGGGGTGGAAATAGTGCAAGCGAAGGGTCTCAAATATTATAATGAGATGTACTAAAGCTGCCGGAAATTGAGACACTTACAATTGCATCAATTTGTAGAACTTTTGAAAGCACGTTTTAAGCAGTCGCAATTAGCAAACCTTTAAAAGGTAGTACGAAAAACACTATCCCCTAACCATGGCTGGAAAAAGCTAAAATCATTTTGTTTCAATTTAAAATGATCTTTTATTTGCATTGTACACCAATGTGTACAATGCAGCAGCATGATTTATTTGGTGTTACTGGTAGCCTACAGGCTAAAGTAAGAAGAAAGTGCGCTAGGTGTGCATTTGATTTTACTACTGCACTGTGTACTGTAAAGGCCTACTGTACAGATTTATATTGTTACATAATGTAATGTGTAGCGTACCCAAAACACATTAGTGTTATTTCAGCATAATGATTTAAACATTTAAAATACATTGAGCACTATAAATGTATGTGTGCGATTTTGTACTGTATTTCTTTTAAACCCAACACCTCCTTATGTCGGACTAACATGTACGTTTAAGCAAGGGGCTACTGTATAATTATGAAAAGCTTTTTGATAGAAACACATTTTTGATTTGGGGGTGAAGGTGGGAGCCCCACTATAGAATCTGATGGGATTAAACTGCCTAAAATGAATATGGAACAGAATGCATTGTACAGATGACCTTTACATTTAACAAAAACAATTTTATTATTTTGATTCTTGCACCCTTGCGTTGCTTATGGCATACCTATTACTTATCCTGCTTTGAAGTCATGAGGAAATTAAATAATGAAAAGTAGACTGCAAGTTTTTGTTACTGAGGAATATTATGTACTATAATACATTTACCTTTGTCTTCTCTTTCAGCCACACACTCCTCTTCTCTCTCCAGGTCAAGGCTGTCAATCCCACCTATACCAGACACCTGTTCTGCCAAGAGAGTATGCTGTACTTGTTGTTCGAGGAGTCATATATTTAAATTAGTATACTGTGGCTCTCTTCATTAACATATTTTCTCTAGCACAGACGACAAAATGTACACGTTGCGAATTGTCGCAACGAAAATGCAAATTGCGGCATGTTTGCGCTGAGACTGGCCTATCTTAGTACAGCTACCCAGTACCCAACATCTTTAATGTATTGCACAGTATAAAACTGTGGGATTTCTCCCACAAATGGATTTTTGAAAACCTGCTTGTAGTACTGTAGGTCAGAAACAGCCAATGGCAGGAAGCAATGACCTGGACACACTCTATATTCATAAATGAGACAGCCTTTTCTGGCACAAGAAAAAAAGCTAATCTCAAATACACACAAAATAAACATTTGCAAACTACTAGGGCTGCTACGATCAAATCGAAAATTGTATAGCGGCTATGCATGTTGTGGTAAGTAAATCCATTTATTATTATTATTATTATTATTATTATTATTATTATTATTATTATTATATTTTGTGTGCCCAATTAATCGATTGCTATTTTGAGGCTTAACTTGTGACAGAAATACAATGATTCTTGGTTGTAAATCTCCCTCCCGACCTGTGAGGGCGCTAAGCAGCAGGGCTGGTCTGACAGTTCTTTCCCAGGGTTCAAGGCAAGTCGGCAAGCCAGGAAGGGGGCGAGACTCTGTTGCAATAATGCATTGCCCCGGAAGGGAAACGACGTGGCAGCCGCAGATTGGAAAGGTGGTTGCACTCGTTTACCAAGGGGTCATGTGTGACAGCATAAAAGGGGACGGAGAATCGTAATCTACACCACCTATACACCTGCGCACTATAACCCACTTTGCCACAATCGTCTCCAAATTTTTCTTCAGGAATTTGTCATTCCTAAAATGTGTTTTTAAAAGATGTTTTTCTACTACAGTTTACTGCAGTTTTTATACTGGAGGCATTTCTCAGTAATTAATCAAATGTTAACTACCCTTCACTGTAAAATGTGGTACATACATTGTCTCCAATGCCTTTATACTGTATATAATTGTTCAATCCTGTCATTATACAGTAGTAGTTTTCACTTCTTTTTTTGTTTACAGTTATCCATCTTCCTTTCAGGGTAACATGCTGACTGACTGAAGCCTCAGGCTTCTCCTACAGTCAGGAAGGACCAACCATACCAATCACCTGTGAGCAGCACATCACTCACCCCAGACCACCCTCCAGGGCACTGAAGCCATATGGCTTTAACCTGCAGGACCAGTTTTCAACCTTTTAACATCAGGGCCTGTGAAATTATAATTTTATACACACCAAGTTCCACTAAGTTCTATAACAAACCTTTCAAAAAATATTTTATGTTTTGAATTAAATGTGTTAACTTAAAGTAGAACCTCTCATTTCGATGTAATTGATTCCAGGGGATCATGTAATACTACACTGTAGTTGCTTTATTAACATCGGGGCATTATAAATTAACAATGTCAGGTACATCAGTGTGTCTATAATACCAAAGTACGGTACTGCACATATACTATACATTATACAAAGAACTTCAGTGACAATTATTGCAAAACAAAGCACTGTAATACAGTATATGGCAATTTTGCACAATACATGTATTGTGAGCGATGATTTAATATGCATGATAATGTACGAGTCCGAGAAATGGACTGAGGTGAAAAGAAAATCTAAAGAGAAGATTGCTCAGAACCGGTCTACGGCAACATGCACAGGAGGAGGATCATCCGGACAGGTGGAACTGACCAGCCTGGGAAAGATCTTCACCCCAGAACAACTAGACGGTGTGCAGGGCGTCACTGACACCACGAGACTCAGGACACGTGCCCGATGCGATCAGTAGCAGCACAATTTTCTTTTTACCTCGCTATCCCTTGCTGTCGTTACTTCTCTCAAACACCCACCACAAACACACACACACAGATGTTTATATACACGTGGCCATCTCTGAATTAACAACCAGTTAATTCATTTGGAGATGGCCACATTCTGTTTAGTGGGATGTGGCTTTAACCCCATCCACACTGCCAAACAAAACAAACAAAAACATTGCTTTTTAAATAAACACAAAACAATACGTTTAACCCTTTGCGGTCCATTGTCGGATTGGGTCCGACATTGCAATTATTCCCACCAGGTCCTTTGTCGGACCCTGTCCGACATCATTTTAAAAACGCAAAACGCAAAAAGTCGGTTTTTCAACGGAAAAAGCCGAAAAACCATTCAATGGCCGAGTGGGAACGAAAGGAGCCGAAAAGCCAAAAAAAAAAAAAAAAGGCGTATCTCATGAATAGTCATAGTACCCCATTGGCATCAGATGGGGCGGTCGTATGGAAACAAGCTGGAAGTACAGTATCAGCGCACAGAGACTATCACGGACATTTGCAGAGCTTTTTTGAGATGTTATAGCAGTAAAATAATGACTTGGATTGCATTATTGAGGAGTTTGGTGATAAA
Organism: Acipenser oxyrinchus oxyrinchus; assembly: GCA_030684275.1. Lineage (NCBI taxonomy): Eukaryota > Metazoa > Chordata > Actinopteri > Acipenseriformes > Acipenseridae > Acipenser > Acipenser oxyrinchus. The sequence goes on from CM060251.1 coordinate 16,519,194, forward strand.
ACGAGTCATCAGGAGACGATTGATCGGTATATACGACTATTATTATTATTATTTTTTATTTGGTAGCATATGTGAAAGCGATAGCAAACGAAAGGGTGGGGCGGGGCTGGAGATGCCTAGTGACTGCTTTGTTGATGTGCAGGGCCATTTAAACTGTGGAAAAAAATACTTTTAAACAGCTGCGTCTAAAATTAAATGCGCGTGTAAAAATTAATTAGACCTGGCGAGCCTGACGCAGAATTAATAAATGGACCGCAAAGGGTTAAATCATTTTTTTTTTTTTTTTACATCATAGCACCTCAATAATAACAATAAACCATTACTTTTAAATCATAATATATTCATTTTAAATGATAATTAATTTCATCAGCAGGGCTTTGCCCTGCCCCATTGATTACATGCAGGGTTTTCTGCCCTGCCGCAGGTGTGAATGAAGCTCATCTCATTATTCAGAGCAGGGTGCCTCATTTAAACACATTATCATGCATTACCATACAAATCACATATTCATTCTGATTACCATAGTGTGGCACAACAAAATCAGCATGCGCCATAATATGCCCACTATTTCGCACAATAATTAATACAATTGTAATAGTAAATACGGAAATCACGAACGTACACACTAATTGCAATTATGGTGCATCATAATGTTTAGTGCCCTTTCGTAATGAGGCCCTGTGTGTGTTAACCTGAGACAGAAATAACAAGAAAGCGCACACAGAAATGCAAACTGGCTTTGGAAGTTGGTGAAAAATCTTGTTTCACCTTTTAACAGTACAGTAATTATATTAATCCCTTGCTTTCTTTTATTTAAGATGGTTAAACTGGGCAGTCACGTGAAGTGAGAGCATGTACAAAGTGTAACTGAATTCCCAAATGCATCGTCTTTTTATTTGATCTGATACTGAATCCATTCTGTCCTGCTAAGAGCTGAATTTATCACCATTCAGTTGGTAGCAGCATGTGTAAATGACACATAGAGAGTATAGTATTTTACAGGATCAGATATGACATTAAATTCAAAACAAACATGAATGTGCAATTACAAAATCTTGTCATTAATGATAATAAAAAAACATAGAGACACACAATATGTTGTTCTGTCTACTGCTGATAACACAGCACCACAATTTATTTTCTTAAACCTTTTAAATATTGAGAAGCATACTGTAACTATTTGTAACTAACTAACTGAGTGAATTTGACTACCAAAGATAAAAATACTTTTATCTTTTATTGAAGCAAACTTATGATTGGGAACTGGACATAATGTGGTAATTAAAAATCAACTTGAAATTTAACTGAAGGTAAAACGAAATTAGGTAGACATCCATATAATGTCAGCCTTTAAGTGTAGTTCGGGGGCGTGGAGAGGGTTCTCTCTCTCTCTCTCTCTCTCTCTCTCTTTCTCTCTCTCTCTCTCTCTCTCTCTCTCTCTCTCTCTCTCTCTCTCTCTCTCTCTCTGGGCCAGAGCAGAGCGGGCCGGAGCTCCCCTCTTCGCTGTCCCGTCTATCAATCACTCCCTACTCTATATATATGCACAAGCATAAATTCCTGTCTTTGTCTTGCGTTTGTTTCTCCTCCTCCTCCGCTTCCCTTTCTATGCCGCATTGCCTTGCACAGGGTTCCCTTGGGGGGGAACTGAGGCTCACTCCCTTGGCCTAGGGGCTGGACTCAACGCCCTCTGCCGACGCATCTCAGGTTCTCCCACGGAGTCAGAAGGGATCCCCGCATGCCGGCTCTATCCTAATCCTACTCTTTCTCTGCCCAGGCTCGGTTCCTCACCTTGCTCCGACCTTCTAAATATTTCCCTTTTCCCAGGTTCCTGCTGGTACCTCTCTGTAGTCGACCTTAGAAGCTGAGCTTCACCTCGACCACGAGGGCGACTCCTGGGGACAGGCATCTGACAGACCCCCTTTTCTTTTCCAGGTTCTCCAACTGTACTCGAGAGCCTTTCTGTCCCCAACGCCAAGCGGATGGGACTTTTCCCTATCCTGTGTGTTTTCCAGTTCTCCAACCGTACTCGAGAACGCCTGTTCCCTCATGGGTAGAGTCTCCCAGACCGACTGAAAGCGCTTCTCCGGTCTGTCCTATCCTGTCTGTCCCATCTCCTAACACTCCCTAATAAAAGCCCCTCAGCCCTTGCAAGCGCCCGGTGAACCATACAGTGATCACACATGACTAACTATAACAAATATGTTAGGTAAATTAAAGAGAGCAAGCCAGATTTCTGATAGAGCCACTAGCCAAAAATGCAATTAAGAGTAACTATATTGTAAGTCCTAACATAAAATACTGCATAGGACTAACTCCATAAATAATATATTATAATGTTGAAATAACAGGTTTTATTTGTTCTTATTAGCTGATGATTGTTCCTTTTCTTTTAGTTTCGTATCCTAAAAACTTCCTGAAAAAGAAGCATTTTATAATTGTTTTAAAGCTCTTAGTGACTGAATTGAGGAACTGTAATTTTCTAGATAAAATCTTGTCTGACCTTCTAATGCACCGCCACTTCCTAAGGCAGTTACTATACCCTTAAAGCAGAATGAGTCTTGTAAGACAACAATGTTTATGCATTTCAATATCATGAGAAATTACAGGGTAATGACAGTGAGCTTTGGGACAATTTTGATAATGGGGGGGAAATTTAAGATTATGGTAATACAGCCACATTGATTTAACATAGCCTATGTTTTAAATTATTCAATATGTTTTTATCTTACATGAACTGAATATAAAGTGACTTTCAAAGACCATGCTTTATTAATGCTCAGCAGAGAGCATACAAAAAAACATAATTCCAAATCCATATTATTCATAGGCAAATGACAGATTACCGCAGTGACAGGAAGAGATAGGAAAGGTTTACTAACACCTTGCCCAGCGGCTTGCAACAATACTACTGTATGTACTGCAATTTGCCAACAGTAAATCTTCTAAGTAGTGATTTTTAGGTAAAAGACAGCTACTGCATGTGCCACAGTAAAAATGTACTGTATGCCACTACATTCATAAAAGAAATAAATTAAAGTTATTTTCTGTCTATGTCAATGTGGTTGTTTTAAAACAAGGCTAACCGACCCATCATACAGTACAGTTGCAGTTAAATTTTTCAAAACTCTTGTGCAGGAGACCTCAAACAAAGACAGCATTGCAGTACAAGATAAATATTATGGATTCCAGTGAACCTACAGGTCAACTAACAGGAATTCACTGCACTGTATGAGGCTGAGCTAGTTAAACTAGGTTACACATACTAAATTAAATTCTGAGAATGAATCAACTGTAGTAAAAAAAAAAATTTGGATGGGGGGTAGGGTTAATTTTACGCTCAATTGCATGTCTGCCGCTGCTACGCTTATTAACTAATGGTTAATTTTAGAAATAAAAGGAATCAGATCTCAGGGCAGTGTTTCCCCAGTGAATAGGAAACAAACAGTTTCACAATCCCCACAAGGCAGGGTCTGTTCCACACTGAGAATGGACCACTATTCACAGTTAATGCTGTTCAAATATATTACAGAAGTTACCTACAGTTTCCATGAAAATAAGTAATTTTAAGCGTTAAAAGGATGGATTATAGTTATTTAAAAAACACAGATGACGAAAGAGTACAATTATGTTCAACCTGGACTACATGTTTTTTACAATATGTGTAACTCCTTAAACTCAAACCATTTTTGACATATTGCAAACGTTTGCCTGAAACAGGATAGTCATTATTTTCTTGAGTAGCCTACAATAAAAAAAAAAAAAATTAAAAAAAACAAGTCAATTTGCATGGTTTTATTACACATTTCCTTTATATATTTAGTATGTGTTACCTTCCTTTACACGTTAAGAATATGATTACAAAACAAAGTATTAGTTTATTAGTCACTTCCTGGTAACTGTGCATGTGTCACTGTATGACTTAGGCTATCTACATCCTTTATTATTAAAATGAAAGCATTATTTTTCAATAGCAGGATTATGGGCACACCATAGTATTACTTGCGAAATCTATAAAATTTGACTGAGATGCTGACCCTCTCAATAGCTTGTACTACAGAATGCCCTTGGCAAGTTTCATCCCAACTGGGTAAGTGATTCGCTAGATATAGGCCTAACGTAAAACTGGTGACATGAGATCGTATGTAAATATATATTTTTTGCTGAGTTTCTGTTTATTTTACATTTAATGATTAACTGTTACTTGTTACAGTACACAAGCGATAAAATTATTACAAATTGGGATTTAACATCAGTCACAATACCGAGGAATTCCCCAGTAACATTAACCATTTCAACCTGTGCCTGTATCTTTGAATTTTAGGTACAGTACACTAATTCCACCTCCTTTAAAATATTTTGGTAATCACTTCAATGCTATGAGAAGGATCCAAATTGGCAGCACAGGTGACTGAAGGTCCTCCTCTACTTTCTCACAAAGAAGATGCCACACAGGCAGCTGCAGTACATGCTTCATTACACCTACTGCAGCCTGTCCTGGAGTGACACATACTAGGGGTGAGAAGACAGTTACAGTAATAGTCTAGTCCAGTGGTTCTCAAACTTTTTGGACTGCGCTCCCCTTCCTCTTGTCTGTGGTACTTGACGACCCCCTCCACACATACAGTACTGTGCAAAAGTTTTAGGCAGGTGTGAAAAAATGCTGTAAAGTAAGAATGCTTTCAAAAATAGACATGTTAATAGATTATATTTATCAATTAACTAAATGCAAAGTGAGTGAACAGAAGAAAAATCTAAATCAAATCTATATTTGGTGTGACCACCCTTTGCCTTCAAAACAGCATCAATTCTTCTAGGTACACTTGCACAGTCAGGGATTTTGTAGGCATATAGTCAGGTGTATGATTAAACAATTATATCAAACAGGTGCTAATGATCATCAATTCAATATGTAGGTTGAAACACAATCATTAACTGAAACAGAAACAGCTGTGTAGGAGGAATAAAACTGGGTGAGGAACAGCCAAACTCAGCTAACAAGGTGAGGTTGCTGAAGGCAGTTTACTGTCAAAAGTCATACACCATGGCAAGACTGAGCACAGCAACAAGACACAAGGTAGTTATACTGCATCAGCAAGGTCTCTCCCAGGCAGAAATTTCAAGGCAGACAGGGGTTTCCAGATGTGCTGTCCAAGCTCTTTTGAAGAAGCACAAAGAAACGGGCAACGTTGAGGACCGTGAGACGCAGTGGTCGGCCAAGGAAACGCACTGCAGCAGATGAAAGACACATCATGCTTACTTCCCTTCGCAATCGGAAGATGCCCAGCAGTGCCATCAGCTCAGAATTGGCAGAAAACAGTGGGACCCTGGTACACCCATCTACTGTCCGGAGAAGTCTGGTCAGAAGTGGCCTTCATGGAAGACTTGCGGCCAAAAGCCATACCTCCGGCGTGGAAACAAGGCCAAGCGACTCAACTATGCACGAAAACACAGGAACTGGGGTGCAGAAAAATGGCAGCAGGTGCTCTGGACTGATGAGTCAAAATTTGAAATATTTGGCTGTAGCAGAAGGCAGTTTGTTCGCCGAAGGGCTGGAGAGCGTACGAATGAGTGTCTGCAGGCAACAGTGAAGCATGGTGGAGGTTCCTTGCAAGTTTGGGGCTGCATTTCTGCAAATGGAGTTGGGGATTTGGTCAGAATTAATGGTCTCCTCAATGCTGAGAAGTACAGGCAGATACTTATCCATCATGCAATACCATCAGGGAGGCATCTGATTGGCCCCAAATTTATTCTGCAGCATGACAACGACCCCAAACATACAGCGAAAGTCATAAGAACTATCTTCAGCGCAAAGAAGAACAAGGAGTCCTGGAAGTGATGGTATGGCCCCCACAGAGCCCTGATCTCAACATCATCGAGTCTGTCTGGGATTACATGAAGAGAGAGAAGCAACTGAGGCTGCCTTAATCCACAGAAGAACTGTGGTTAGTTCTCCAAGATGTTTGGGCCAACCTACCTGCCGAGTTCCTTCAAAAACTGTGTGCAAGTGTACCTAGAAGAATTGATGCTGTTTTGAAGGCAAAGGGCGGTCACACCAAATATTGATTTGATGTAGATTTTTCTTCTGTTCACTCACTTTGCATTTTGTTAATTGATAAATATAAACTATTAACATGTCTATTTTTGAAAGCATTCTTACTTTACAGCATTTTTTCACACCTGCCTAAAACTTTTGCACAGTACTGTATACCGGTACAAAAAATCAAACATGCCACTGGCTTCATTGCATGTCACTGCTGTTGTGTTTTTTTCTTTTGCGCGAATCAGCCACCAATCCATCATAATAAGAGCACACTGCAAATAATAGTTTACCGATTGAGTCTCACGCTTACTAATGTGCACACCACTTAGTAATCCAATAAACAACGTCCAGATTGCAGCGGACTTCGTCCAATAATATGCAAGCTTAAATAAAAGGCACCAGTCAGATGCACAGCGACATCTAGACAGGAGGTGTCAGCAGAGTAAGATTTGCTTTAAGTTAATATACAGTATATAGGTAGAGATGTAAGCAGCAATTATTATAATTTTCTTTTTCAGAAATCTTCTGCTCCCCAGGATACACGCGCCCCCCAGTTCGAGAACCACTGGTCTAGTCTTTAGCTTGAAACTATCGATAAATGTCAACAAAATGAAGTGAGGTGATACTGTAGTTTGACGATTTGGACACAACACTCTCCATTATGGAATTACAGGGATTGGTCAGCAACTCAGCATTTAGCTTTCATTTATTACAACCTGAAGTCTGTGGGTGAGTTCTTATAGCAGAGGCTAATTTGCTCTGCAATACAACTTTTTTTGAAGTTTCAACTAGAACTACAGTAGTTCTGTAACAGATTGCAATTGCTTACTTCTGAACTTGGTGCTTCAAGATTTCAGCTTTCAACTATTTACAACATATTTTGATCAAGGCTCTACCGTCTGGCAGTTGAACTTTCATTAGCGCCCTTTAGATCCAAACTAGCAATATTAAATCCTAGTCTGTTATTACATCTCCAGGATCATAAACAGCTGTTCTATATAGGTTTGATTCAGCTTTTTTTTAGACTAGCTACTTTTTCTATATTTAAAACTACTACAACAAGCAAAATTATCAAGTAAAACTATCTCATATCCGTTTTTGTCAAGTTGAAGCAGTACAGGAAGTTGGTGAAGAGTCATTGCAACTTAAATGCTGCAGACTATATTAGCTTGCGAAGATTTATAAATGGTAGCAGTATAAAGACTGCCAAACCACTATTTCTCTAGGTATTTACTAAACTGTTCACATTAATTTATATACTGTAGTGTGTAGAAGTTAAAACCCAACCCATTTACTTTAGAATCATGAAAAAAAATACATTTTAAATGCTGCCCCATGATTATTTGATAAAGTGAATTTAATTTCAAAATATACTGTGCTCATTTGACGAGGGACACATCACACAGTATGTAGAGCAATCTACTTCAGAACTCAGTACTGTGGCAGTGGAGAACCTAGTTAAAATCCACATTTTCTTCAAAATTATTATCAATAGTAGCATAGTAGCAGTAGAAAAATTGCCTTATAAAACTAAAAATTCAGACCCAGTGAACTCTGTACCTCTAATGACAGGCACGTTGGGAACTATAAAAAGTCACTGAACTGAGTGCTTTCAGGACCAATGAGCAAAGCTGTCTTCTAAAGTAGTGTCTCTTAGAAGCATTATTATTTTGTCAGTTTATTATTGTTGTCCATTACAGTAGGGATCAAACCATTAAAAATACAGTTACACTATAATAAAAAATTGGTCATCAAGGAAAATATCATGAAATAATATTTTTCTTCTATGGTAGACATGGCTGAGAGTCAAAAGTTAGAGGATGCTAAGGATTTAATGTTCTATTGACTGTGCTGATATGAAACTGCTTTGTTCTCCTGTAATGGTCTAGTACAGTCAAAATGCCTTGTGGCTTTCTGTTCCCTGAGCATCTGTTAAGGTTAAAGGGCACCAGCATCAACACTGTATTCCTTTACCCTACAACAGTTGCAATGTGTTTTTTGTAAAGTTCCACAATGAGGACATAGAACCCTGTGCTTGAAATTATTTTTCCAAAATTTGTATATAAAAAATAAAGATATTTTTCAAGTCATTATGGTGTGACAATATACAGTGATAATAAAGTTTAAAAAAAAACAACAATTGGTTCACTCAATTTAATTTAGTTTGTGTAACTTAGTTAAATTGTCTGCTTCCTGCAAGTTGAATAATGCCCTTATCATTATTTAGAGTGCTGTGACATCACTCTAACAGATTACAGTACATTTCCAGCAGTTATTTCTTGAAAACAAGAGAATGTTGCTACAGTCCAGAGACAGCCATGATCAAGGACATGAAACAAACAAAAGGATTGTGATTGTTCAATAAGATAGGCTCACAAGAATATTTACTAGACAACAGGCAGCAACAGTAAGTGGTGTGGTGTGCAGTAAACCCTAAAGCCTCTTCAGTGGCACTGAAAGTCTCAGTTGTGTCCTTAGTCTTGCACATTGAAAAGAGGCAACATGATAAACAGTAGCATAAGGTCTGCTAACCTTTCATGGAGCAAACATGACTGGTACCGGCTGATAGCCAGATGTTCAGACAACTTGATCAGCACCCCAGGGAATATTAAAGCCATAGTGGCACACTTTTACAGCACAGCTTTCAATTTATCTCTGTCCTAAGCAATGTACTATAACTAGCAGAATTTAATCTATTATAAAGCGTCTCAGGCTCTTACTCAGCATAAGCTTTTAATAGATTAAAAGAAATGCTCCTCTTACTGTAATAAATTGAAAATGATGAACTTGAATTATAACAACATTCTAATGAAATGGTTCCAGATTCACTTTTTATGTAACTATAATAAGGTTCTAAAGTTTAACAAACATACTGATGTTTTTTTTTAATGCGTTTTATACAACACACCCTACAATGTATCCTTGTCACAAGCAGTGGAAAACAGAGTATTGCTACCAACAGAAATTATCTGCTAGTCAAGGACTGACTGTATTTTTTATTTGGAAATACTTGGTAATCACTTTAATAAACTCAATATTAAAGCAAGATAAGCACTAGATACAAAGACTTTCCCACCACTCAATTTTTGGAGTAACCGCCTTTAATTCTAACATAAACCAAGTTCAACCATATAGCGTGAACCAGCCAAAATAACAGTCTGAGAATTCTGCATATACCATTTGTTTCCCATAACTTTACATTTGGATGGAGTTATTATTTCCACATCACATAAGCCACAAAATCTGTGTGTGCATGTGGTGTGTGGATAAAAGTCAAGTAATTTCTGTTCTCTACATGAACAGAAAAAGCTCATTAATGTGGTTGATGCTAAAGTTCAAACACAAAGATCTGAATTAAATAATGTCACATCTGTAAAATAAGTTAAGATAATAAATTAATTAATGAAGCCACTGACAACGTTAAATACATTGCTCCCAAGTTATTATTTATTTCTTAGCAGACACCCTTATCCAGGGCAACTTACAATTGTTACAAGATATCACATTATTTTGACATACAATTACATTATTTTTACACACAATTACCCATTTATACAGGTGGGTTTTTACTGGAGCAATTTAGGTAAAGTACCTTGCTCAAGGATACAGCAGCAGTGTCCCTCACCTGGAATTGAACCCACAACCCTCCAGTAAAGAGTCCAGAGCCCTAACCACTACTCCACACTGCTGCCTTGTGCTAGTGATATTTTGCTGTCTGGCTTACACATCAAAAAAATGTGAACTACTGAAAACAGTAAATTTGTGAAGGACCCTTTAACAGTATAGTACACTTCATGCCAACATGACTGGGAGCACTGTATTAAAGACCTTGCCACATTCCATATTGTTAATGTACACTTGCACTATGCAACAGTTATCTTAATGGGCACTTACCTGGTAGTATGATTTGATCTGCCGTACCAAAATGGATAGATTTTGTATCCTGAGTGTCACATCATTGTTGACCTTCTTGTTTGTTCTCTGGACAGTTTCTTTAGGATTACTGCAACAAAAGGAATATGTATTCTTAACATATCAACTATAAACCTTGGTGTTTTACAGTCTTATTGCACACGGTGGTGAACAATAACAACACAACAAAACCCTATCAATAGCAAAACAAACAACAATGGCCTACAGATTTAAATTTGTCTGCTGAAGACAGGGAGAAATTTGTGGAAGGACAGAATTACACAAGCGCTGTAGGCAATTCTTAGAAAAACAATAAGCAACCTAAATTAGTAAGAAATGACCTCAGCTACATGCCATCTGTGGGATGTTAGGAAGGGTAGAATGATTGCACTGAAGTTTTAAATTAATTGTTAAAAAAAATTGTTTTACATTTTTTTATTCTGTTTCCCAATGTTATTATAAACACAGCTAGTTGTACAATGTTTGTTATGTCACCATGTATTATAACAAATAATAGGCTATACACCAAAACTGAACATATACAGCCACTGTATCACTTCTGTGATTTACATGTCACCCAAAACCCTTGTTAGAATTACAGCCTTATTGTGCACAGTTGGGTGTACATTATTGCTTATATTATTAAAATCAGGTTTTTTTTGCATTAGACCTATATTATTCTTTATGGATCATAGCAATAACTGAGTACTGAGTATATTTGATGGGGGACTGTGTTTGACAGAAACAAATGCATAACACTGAAGAACTGTATTGCCAAAACAATCACATTTAATGTCAGAAAATTACATTTTTCTAGAAAAAATTAAGATCTAGAATGGCAGCTCAACAATACAGTACATCGATTAGACTCGGCGTTGTTACGGCGGTTTATACTACTGTATTCAGCTTTGAGTTTTGAGGAATACAGTACAGTAGGTGTGGGATGTAACGTATAGTACAATGCAGGAACATTTCCGTGAATGTAGCATCTGTGCTACTTAACAGTTCTAATACGACTGACCTCAAAATACAATCACATACAGATACTTATGAAAAAAAAAAAAAACTGATAAAAAAAACACTGGACCTTTACTGGACAGATGGCTATTCTACTAGTCTCTGACCTAATTTTGCACTGCAGCAAATCTGGTGAGCAAATGTTACTGTTTCTCCCTCAATATATATGTTATAAGATTTTAGCTTGTTTGCCTAAAATTCAACATGCTGTAATTCTCATGATAATAAAGAGGCTTGGATGACCACACATTTTCAGCTGATCTTGCAAAGTAATTCAATAAAATTCAAGGGTTATATACTGATACTGTACATTAGTGTGTGTGTGTGTGTGTGTGTGTGTATTATCAATCATTTTTGTGTCTCGCTTATTTATGGTACCAGTTAAAACAAATGATAAACAATAATCATATTATCAGCGACAATCTTGATTCTGCTCATGTATACTACAGTACATCAAACTTGTACAAGATTTAACACAAAACATGATTATCTGAATATATTTCAAGCAATAATCAATAATACGTAATTCTGTAAACTTCTAACCCTACTTCTATGGTGCATTATGAACAGAAGAACTTATGAACCCAAAGCATGGCAGAGGCAAGCCTAAAACCTCCTCCTCATCCTGTAGCATGCACATCCCAAATAAAACTACAAGTTCTTATTTTAGTAATGTTATCCTTGAACCTTTTCAATGAAATTTCCTTAGCAAATAAAATCATTATTGGTATATGTTTTAAATAAGCCAATTATATTGGCCAAGACACTAATAGAACAATAGATAAAATACCTTTCTGCAGTATTCTATAAAGGTCTGCATCACTGGCATATTTTCGTAATCATTTAATCAGTGTACTGTATTAGAAAGAGCACAACACACATACAGCTATTGAACGTATTCAATTTTTGTTACTTTCTAGTAACTTCTAGTTTACAGGGTGATACAGTAGTACAGCGCTATGGCCAAAAGTTTAGCATCGCCTAGAATTTTAGGATTATAGACATATATATATATACTGATGCACAATGAAAACACAACAGTCAAAGTTTTACATCAATAGCTCATTGGGCACATACATAATGCAGTAGATATGTTTGTTGATTGTTTGAGTAGTATTGTTCTACGGGATAACAGAATACTGAGCTCAAGTCATGTGATTTCATAAAAACAGCAGATGCTCAGTGTTTGGTATTTGAGTTGAGTTAAAATTGCCAAAATGTGTTGATTAAGACTGTATAAATAGCCATTCGAAAAGACATGATTTTAATTAACGCAACAATAGCGAAAGATACGACCATGCGCCGCTTGAGTAATGAAGATCGCCTGGTTGCTATCGGCAAGATTGAAGGTGGAATGTCTGTGAGACAAGTTGCCCAGAGAATGAGATGCTCTGCTTCAACAATCAGACTAGTCATGAGAAACCAGGAAACCGGCTCTGTGAGGGACAGGCTACGTCTTGGAAGGCAGAGGGTCACCACACCGGCCCAGGACCGTTATGCTGACTGTTGCATTGTTCAAGCCAACCGGTGGGGCGGTGGAAGTGTGATGACGTGGGGAGGAATCTCCTTTAACACAAGAACGCCTTTGGTGCAAATTGAGGGCAACCTTACTGCTCAGTGATACATTGACGAAGTCCTTGGGGCAACAGATTTTCTGTTCCTGCAAGCCAATCCGGAGGTGTCAATTTTCCAGCAGGACAATGCCAGACCACACACTGTTAGGATTACATTTGCATGACTTCAAGAAAACAATGTCGAGGTCTTGCCGTGGCCAGCTTTTTCTCCTGACCTGGTCAAATTGAACATCTGTTTGACCAAATCGCCAGTGCCATCCACAGGAGACAACCGCGACCAGCCAGCCTTTACCAGCTGGCTGCAGCAGCACAGGAAGCGTGACGTAACATCCCACAGCAGTCTATCCAGAGGCTGATCAGGATTATGTTAATGCTCAGGGAGGTCATACCCAGATACTAACTTTGTAATGTTTTCATTTTGACAGCATGTCACATTTCATACTGAAAACTTATCATGATTCTTTGATCTGTATTTTTGTTCACATTTTCTGTGATTTTGATTGATATCTATGTGCGACAGAGAGAGAAAGAATCCAAGCTGCAAATCTCCCTCCCAACCAGAAAAGGCGCTCTATAAGGTTGGTGGTATGCTTCCCCATAGATGGGGCAACTCGACAGCAGGCAGAAACTGGAAGTCAGCCATCTTGAAGGAAGCGCGTAGCTGCATGTACACAAAACGAGTCCCTTGTGATCAACTATGGGGCAGGCAGCGATTGGAGAACAATAAGTCCTTTTTTTACAGAGCATGGTATAAAAAACTCATTCAAACAAATCCCTATGCTTTAAGACACATTTGATAAATACATTGGCATTTAAATATAGCACTCTCCAATTTTCATACTCCTGCCGTCACTAGCCTTTGCCTTGTTTTGAGTAAAATCTGACAAATTTCCAGTGTAAACATAACGGTAAATTAAGAAAAATAAGAAACAAAAATCAACCGCCATCCAAAGAAGAAAAGAAAACAAGGCTTGAAAACTACATTAACATTATGGCCTATTCACATGGAAACAATTCGATCTCTTTATTTAGTAAAAAAACTTGTGCAACTTTATGAAGCAAACTTAGGTAATTTTGTAGGGTGATGCAAAACTTTTGGCCATAGCTGTAATTAATTTTAGCAACGATTGATTACCTCCTAATATTTTAACAGCGCTCGGATCAATTCCTGTAAAGTACCATAGGCTATATTTTAATAATTCATGCCTGCTCTTAGTCCCACCTAAAACTTATCTATGGTGTTGCAAATCATGAACAAGGTTCCTTTTAATTAAATAATCGGGGCAAAAATAGTAAGCCTTTAATGCAACATGTTATTTAAAAAAAGATCTTTAGATCCTAAAAAAACAAAAACAGGTCCGTAACTTTCTAACAACCAATGTTGTCTGCTTTAAAACCCAACATGATGCTAGGGGCTCACTCAGTTGTTATTCTGAACCTATCCTCCTGAGCGTTAAGCCCCACACAACTGAATAGGGCCCTTTGTAAGGTGGAAAATTAAAATGCTTAACAGACAAATAGCCTAGCAAAATAGGCTGAATTTGTAGAGAGGTCAATAGGCAGCACAGCAGTAAATCAAAGCCTAAAGCACTTTTACATTTATGAGTAACCTACTTATGACAAGTTACATCAATTTCAGTTGAACTAAAAGCAGGCTGTAGATGTGAATGCAAGTATGGTACAATAGAAATACATTACCAAGGGTTGGTATGGACAAGGACAGGAATGAAAATAATTTTGCCACCATGAAAAAAAAATCTGTCCAATTATCATATGTCAATTTCTGAAGTTTATGAAATTCTGACTGTTAAGAAAATATATGGATTCTGATACAGTATTGTTGGATGTAACGGTCTAGTTAAACCTGGTCGAAATACAGTATTTATGTCAAACAACTGTTGCCAAATTGTCCTCTACACATGTCTTTAAATTAGATCTACAAAGACAGCTGTGTGTGTGATTGTCAAAGACTACAAACCCTTCAGGTTTCACTTTCCTTCAGCCCTTTGCCTTTGGAATTGCTGTATTCTAAGTTGCTTTGTTCTGGACAGCGATAAAAATGTAAATGGATAAGAGAAAGAACAATTGTGCAACTACAGGAAAAAATTAATACAATTATTTATTTTGTTTTTAAAAAGTTCTACGGAAGTTAAAAAATAAAGACGTATTATGGTGGCTGATCAAAAAAAGAAAGATGGATAATCCAGTATAAGTTTAGCTCTGCCCCCGTCTGTAACTGATTGATCACTGCTTTTTTGTGTTAAAAAGAGGGGAAAATACAGCACTACAGAGATCTGCGGACAGTCAAAACATTACTGTTTTATCATAAATATAGAATGTTTTTTATAAAGATATATTTTAGAGAATGTATGACTATGTTGTCGTCTGTCTAGTTTTTGTAAATTTAAAAAGCATTGTACTATTTAATGAGGAGGGAATATGTAATGTTTAATGTGTGGCAGACATAAATATAATGTTTCATATCTGTTTTCCAAATAACATTATTTAAAATAAACTAAAAAATATTTATTTGATTTTGCAGACTGCCAGTGCCAAAGCAGTTACAAACATAACTAAAAAATAAACCTCTAAAAAAAACAGCAACAAATGCCGTAAATTGCTGATCACCAGTTCAGTGAACTGCAATTGGCAATGCTTAGCATTAGGGTGATTTTGTGTTCTGTTTGACACACCATATCATAAATGGAGTCTGACAGCTTATTGGTCACAGCATGCTTTAGTCTCAACATACTGGAAACTGCTACAGTACTGTACATCATCTACAACCATCTGTCCAGGTTTGGGTACACTGTGCACCATTAAATAATCTAGTAGGCTTTCCAAATAAATTATGTGCCTGGATGATGCCGATAATGCACTGTGATAATGAGATGTCATACATTATTATATACGACTTTGCCATGGACATATTGTTGTCTGCTTCAGCTGTTAAAAATGAAATATTACCTATAGCATTAAAAGCGGACAGAAATTAAGAAGACATGCTGTCTCTTTTACCTTAGACTACATTCTGCAGCATTTTGGGGCATTTGTAGACAGAGATGAATGCCCCAGTGCAAATGAATGGTTACTTAAGCTTTAAATTGATTGTCAGATCAATGTTACATCTATTTCTCTTCATAATCACACAGCATGTCCAAAGGGACAAAAGTTCCTTGGTGAGACAGAGCTCTAATTTAAATGCCTTTATTGATTTTGTAATTAAACATTCAATAAAAACCCCATAAATTACTGTCAGCAATATATATTTCATAGCTCTTTAAAGCTTAACAATTCCAGCAGCACCTAATTACACTTGAAATTTACTTCAATTAGATGCTACAATACCTGATTTTCGTTTACACAATCGAAATATCCTTCAAATTAAATATTCCAATCGATACAAACCTTGCAATACAAACCTTGATGATTTTGCTTCTCATTTAGCAGTCTACATACAGCCTTTTGTATTATTAGTTTCCAGGGATTGAGAAGTAGTACTTTAAACTCAAAGCTGTGACTGTCTACAAACAGCGATGCCAGTTAGAACAAAACAGCAGCAATATAAAAATGTTACTGAAAAACCCTGCTTTACTAAAATAAGACGCATGCACTTTGATTCTTAAGGACAAAGAAGTGGTTCATAAGTACTGTAAGTATTACAATGCCACTACTGTTATGCAGCCGTCCTATGAATGCTATGATTTACTTTGAGTCAATGTAGAGACTAACTGCAGCAGCTGTCCTTTCTGTACCAAAGAAGACAAGAAAACAATTTTAATATTGTTTTTAGACAGCCTGACTGACAAATGCCATGGTTAAGCTAATGCCATGAAAGACTTTCTCTGAAACTGTACAGTTAAAAAAAAGTATTGCTACAAACACTATTAGAAAAAAATATAAAACATATTACTGTACTTTATAAATGTATCCACCATACCACTGGTTTTAAAATCTATTGTAAGCCCCCAAAAAGAAAGATACACAAGGAAATAATTTAAACGCATCAGCATGGTCATGGGAAAGTTATGTCAGTCATTAGGGACTTTTAGAGGGGTGGTAAGGAAGGGGCATAACCAGTTTTTCTAGTGTCCAGGAAGTGGGAGGGGGGAAGGTTTGCAGTCAATAAACAAATTGGGGTACAATGCCTAAACAATGAGGTTAAAACCACAATCATTTGTTACTGTATGTATAAAACCCACCTGGGACCAACCATATTATTCATATTGAAGTAAAAGACATGTTGATGCTCCAGAAACTACAGAATCTCAATAAAATGTAACATGTCTAGCTTTATCCTTCACATCCCTCATTAAATTAGACTTATTTGGCTTGGTTTTTGCTGCTTTTTTATTTGTTTATAAGCTTTAAAAAATCCAGGACAGACAGACTTGTGAAAAACATTAAGGCCATACTTTTTGAGATCATTGCTAACCAACCAGAAATCTGTAAGATTACGCAACTGGATCCCACTATTGCAAAATAATTTATGCAGCTCTGAACAGCTCAATTTGGTGGCATAAAGTCTGGATGCATATTTATCTTAGTAGGTAGGTACAGTCCACCACTGAATTCATCATCATCACTGTACCAACTTGCAAAAGGGAAGCTCATCTTCCAGTAGACTGCCGATGACACTTCACATTGAAGCAAATGATGCCAATGACTGCTCAAGGGGAAGATCAGCTGCTGCTAAATTGGGCTACCAATTGCAAAGCCAGATTTAGGGGCAGTTCTAGAATGTGTGAAAGGTGGAAGTGACTGGCATTAAAATGATCTGACACCAGTGATATCCAGCTCTGAAAATGGGATCACTGAGGTGTGAATCAATCAGTTTGACAAATATTATTTTAACATTCGCAGATCATACTGTATTTTATTCGGAGGTGTTTTGTTCACCCTGTTGCAGTAGGTGACAAATCTATACAGTACTGCCTGTACAGCACGAACCAAGGGTGTAAAATGACTGTACAGTTTAGTGAACAAGCAGTATACTTACATCTGAAGCATGATCTCATTTAAGTAGATGCCATCCACTAAGTCAATGTATTCTGCAAGTTTTCCACCATCTTTTCCACCCAACGCCCCAAAGGTCTTCACCTAAAATAAAATTAAAATAAAGACATATAGCACAGTTCTTCCTGCTATATTTTATTTTATTTTAATAATTAACAAAGGGAAAGACTTACCCAAGTCACTAGTGGGGTAACCATAAATTGCTCAAGCAGTGGAGAAAAGACTTCGTTCTCCATTTTTGCAAACCCAGTAAGAACCAAAAATGCAACTCAGTTCTACTTTCTGCAGTTGTTACTCCAATGTCGCCTTCCTCCTTGCCAATGGAAAAAATATATTCTTAAGTGCTACTTCGGCTGTCAGAAATGGACACATCCATATCATTAAACAACGTTTTTTTTTTTTTTTAAATCAATACATTCCTTTAAATTTGGTTATTTTATTAAAGCAAATGTTGGTTAGACAAGAATGTAAATAGCTACATCATTTAGCCAAGACAAGAATAGAGTAGCCTATTACGTTTGGCGCAACGGTGAAAAAATGCTCCTTCTTCTTCTGCTGTGTACCCTGGTATTTGAAAGTAAGCGATAAATTCCAATGAAACTGACCAGCTAATTATCCTCCCTTCTTCTGGAACGGCAGTTTAGCTAGACAAACAAATCATACACCACATCCTCGACAAACCAGTCATGATTGGAGTGCCCTATATTATAAATATATATTTTAACATTGTCCTTTTTCTTCAAAAAGCGATGAGATCCCTTCAAAATTGTACAGCCTATTTCTTCTTTAAAATAAGACTTGGTCTTTTGACCAATTTTACAATTGTCAACGATGAAGGAATAAATAAAAGCGGTGCTTCCGTTTTTTTTTTCAATTATTATTATAAAAAGCTTCCCCTGCAGCCCCTATACAGTCATACACACACGCTTCCCTTGCTCTTTTTTTCGTCTCCTCCTGCGAATTTCTGCTAGGCTGCCAAGTAACGGCCACGATCTGTCAATCTTTAATCCAAGAGCCGAAGCACCACCTCCTCTAGTCCTTCCCTCTTCCCATCACTCCACACCACTTCAGGGCACTGATTTACCAACCTTAGTCCATGTCTCCCTCCGACATATTTTAGACGAAGGGAGGAAAGTAGTTCCAAGACAGAAAATAGGTCCTCCGGAAATAAGGGGAGATTAGATATGGTGGAAGATAAAATCACGACTTTATTTGCAGTGAGTGCAGCAACTTTTTAAATAACGCCGTGGGGGTGTTTAAACATCTACACCTTTTCTAAGATGTAAAATGACTTGACTGTTACCATGGTAATAATGCAGTAATTGTATGCGGAGTATCCCTACATTTGTGTTCCCGAACTCTAGTTTAAGGTGAAAAAAAATGATGTTTGACTTATCACGGAGAACAACAGTGACACCAAGTGCGTGTTTAAATTTAACACGTGGCTTTTATATATATATATATATATATATATATATATATATATATATATATATATATATATATATATATATATATATATATATGTATATTTCCTTGTCAGGTTTGTGTCTTCATATTTTTGAATCAAAGCTTAACCCCACAGGTTATTTAAAACCTGTGCTATACATCATCACAAATATGTCAGCTTTACTTTGTTTTTTCTTTCTTGAAACAACAAAGGTCTTCTGTTAAACCTCTCGTTTTTAATCTATGCAGATCTTCATGTTATGTATTTATTTTATTTTATTCATCCACAATACAAACCCTGCTATTAACTGACCATTTCAGTAAATATGCAACTCACTAAATATGCAAGGTTCACACAGTTACAGACCCAGTTGACAAAAGTTATTATTTGATAAAAATCTAATAACTCACATTAAGAAAAATGCAAAAAGAATGTATCAAAATATTTATAATTCAAGAAGTGTTTAAGGTGGTTTTACACATAACTTCAGGCGTATTGATTGTAGGTAACCATAGGCAGCCAGGAGCACTGTTTAAAAAAATAAAATAAAAAAACTCTGCAAGATGTTTAAATTGTTATTGGCTAATACATTACTAATCTTAATCATTACCACTTCTAATTCCTTCAGCAAAGTTGGGGGTGGAAATCTAAGTTTACAGTCTCCCCAAAACATCTGCTGACTTGTCCGTCAGGGATTACCCCAGGGCCTAGGGTGACCCTGTTGATCCCTGTGAGCCTGCATGTTTTGTGTACTCACCTTACTTCAATCTTGAGAACTGCTCATCTATTTATCAAGAAACTCACATTTTTCGAAGGTATCAGAATTATTTTGAAAGGTCATGCTTTATTTTTTAGCACCTTTTTTACGGGTAACAACAAACTCTTTAACATATTAACACAAGTGCTTCATTTTTTTGTTCATGGTTAGATAACATATTTATAAACTAATAGAAAAGGCGATACCTCCCAAGGATTATCATTGAACTATGTCAATGTTTTTTTAAAGATGTTACTGTAGTAACATTTTGCATCATATCTTATATACTGTACTATACCTTTTTTTTTAAAAATAATTTATAAACATTGTTAGAAATCCATTTGTTTACAAGCCTATGAGTCATTCAAACTGATGAAAGCTACAGTATATCTTCAAATCCACACAAATTGGTTAACCTGTAAATTTCCTGTGTGCTGCAATATAGCCATCTCATTCAAGGCACTTCCACTAAAACAGTTATTACATTTTTTTACATCCTGATCATTGTTTAAGAACAAATCTACTATTTATAAGACATCAGTGAAGATACTATTTCTTCACTGCATTTCAGCTGAAATCGGGTTATACCCAAATTTTTAAAAAAAAACAACAACATGGGTGATTGAAATCATACCATCTTTTAGCTCTTTTAAACTTGGAAAGCAAAACTAAAGTGAAAAAAGGCAATCACCAAAATAACTGATACAACTGGGACCACTAAACCTGCAAGCAGTTTAACGCATGGCAAGAATGATAAGAGTCACTGCAAGCTTTGTTTCTTTCAACCTATTTGATGTAATGTAATTAATGGCTGCCGATTTCAGGGTTTGTCGTTTTATCCTGAGGTTGGAGGATATGAATGTGATTTCAGGGCTTTATGTGCCACTGCTGACTTAACAGTATGATCAATACTATGAAGCAGATGTCAAAGAAGATAATGTTCACTAATTGAGTACAGCTTGAAAAAATATATAATAAAGAATTAAAATACGAACTGTAACTGGCTTTACCATGCTATCAGACAGCAACTGGTTTTATTAAATGTCTATACTGATATAGTGTATTTAGCATGGGTTTTGTGGTTAAATATAATTGTGTATTTTTATTTGTGTGTTTTCTTTTACAATAATAATTGAACACACTGTGTGATCCACAACATACATAATGCTGATGTCAGGAAAACATTTTTGCAGTTACTGTCTAGATATACCGACCAAATTACTGTAGAAATGTATTGACTTTGTCATTGATTGTCATTTAAAACCTGTTAACCTAATTCTAGACCTCAGAAAGCATCGATATGTTGCACTTTACACAAACAGTAAATGGCTCTATAGTAAAACAAATTACTGTGCAATGATTTATCACTCTACCCTACTTCCACATACATGTTTATATTATTTTTATATATTTTAAACAAATCATACATTTAATGTTTGAGATTCCAGCCTAAACTATAAAGGAGGAGTGAACATTTCAGTTCAAATGTATTTAGAAAATATATTATCATTACCTAACACACTTATTCTTGATTTCACAGGGCTTGTTGCTGCATGTTTGTCACATTCTTGCAAAGTTTAATTCTTTTTTTATTTGTATGTGTTTCTGTGACAGGGTGGGTGAATGATGTCACACAAACAAGGAAATGCAATTTGATTGCCATTGTACACAACAATGCAAACTGCAGTAAGCAAAACACACACTCGTACAACACCTCTCTCCACTCCGGCAAACTGTGTTTTAGCAAAAAGCCCCGTGCTCCCGGAAAAACGATCCCTTTATACTGCGCAGCTAGCTCCTCCCCGTGATCAGCACTGCACCATTTCTTAGCCAATCGGTGCCCGCCACATTACTAGCAGGGATTCGCTGTGCAGTACCGCATTTCTCCCCCACACCAAGATGGCCGCCTTCCAGTTCCGCCCCACCGTCCCGTCAGCTGCCCTTGGAGAGATTGCACAGCAAACCTTTCTCAGCGCCTCCTCTTGTCAGGAGAGCGATTTACAGCATGGATCACCTCTCACCTTGTCACAGTTTCACATTAAGGAATCAAATCCATGTATTTTAATATAAAATGTTACTTGCAGTTGGGTTTCCATTGATTTTAATGAACTTGTTGGGTATATTCTTGTGTTTCAAAGACATTCTAACCTTACAAACATTGTGCCTCAGTCTCAGCTGTAGTATCAGGCAGTTTAGGTATGGTACATACACAAAAAAATGAATTGAGGACATACTGTTCTATAAAGTGATTTTCTCCTTGAACATTAGGGGAGTATTAAAGGAGAGTCTTTTAACTGAAGAAAGGTACATTTTAGTTCTTCAGTTGGAAATCAAAACATATGCTTTGTTAAATCCAGTGATCGAAAATGTGCTCTAGCTTAAGGCACACAGCATGTGAATACGAAGTAAAGCCATAATCAGAAATTGAATTGGACGTTAAAGTCATTAGTTTGCTGTTCACAGGAGGCATTAGAGAACAGAAAATACAATTTCCTTTGAAGTGCAACCACTGGTTTTATTTAATGCACTACTTACAAAACTTCAAGTACTAAATCTTAATTGGCTTATGTTGAATATCAAGACTTCTATAATTTTTTTATGTGAAATGAAATGTTCAATTTTTATACAAAATCTGGGATTCGAGTTGTTTTTATGTATTTATTTACCACGCACAATCACTTTAGATCCATACAGTTACTTAAACAAAAATGCTATAATTCAGCAATATAGCACAACTGGGTGTGTGTCCTGGGATAGTGCCACATATTGGGTGCTCAAAGTAACTAACAAAAAGTTTAAAGAGAAAAGTGGCAACGTCCTGAGATTTCGCCACAGCTATGGTATCACGTAGACCTATGAAATGAATGGGAGGATGATCCTTGCCATTGTATAATACACATAATTTACAGAATGTTTATGAAGGTTTTCTGTTTTAATTGTCAGCTACTATATGGTGGAATTCCAAATTCCTGTTGGCTAAACAGTCCAGCTTGGCTAAACAAATGACATGAAGAGTGATTTGACAGCATAGTGAACTCAAAGCGGAAGTGGTACTCAACTGACTTTTTAAAATGAAAAACCAGTGTGTTAAAACGATGAATGACCAAATCACTTGTCATATAATAGCTATAACTAGAGGACACATCTAGTGCACTTGGGCACAGCAGTCGCTCGGACTAAAACTTGATTTTATCGACTTGGAAGACTCCTCCTACAATCGATGCATCCTGAAGTTATCATACAGATTGGTACTCAAACAGCATGCATCCTGAAATAAATACCATCATTGCAGCAATTCAACAATTGGGTTATATTTCTTGGCACAGTACAGTGACCTTATGGTGTAGACAGAGATAAAAGTTGAATTCTGCAAACAAACACCACATTTTGTGATCCTTGGTGCAAATGTGCATTCATGGAACACTTCAGGGAGCACTTATAGCTGCAGCAAATCCTTGAAAGCAGGGGAGGGGGTGGGGGGGGGGTGTCATTTTAATTTGCCTTGAGGATTAAGTGACTGCTTTTTTATACACAATGCTGGCTGATGGTCAAATAACATTGAGAAGAAGCAAGTCAAATTAAGAACAAGCAATATCTAGAAAGAAGTACCTATATTTTACAAGTGATATGAATTTCATGAAGCCATAATGTCTTCTTCACTTAGAATGCAGCCTGCGACTGCTTGATTGAAAAAAACAATTCATTCACCTTAAACACCCTACAACTTCCTGTGCACCGCTTTCCACTGTATTTTCAGTTTACAGTCCAACTTCAAAGTTACCAACCCATTGGGAATGGAGGGTCTGCACTGTATTATTACACTTCCTACTAGACCTTGAACATGAGGAATAATAAGAACATAACAAAGATAAGCCTGGAGAGCTGTGTTTAACTGGTAAAATGGTCTGATCTTCATGTTATATTCAGTAGCCAGGAAGTCTGTTTCTGGTTCCAAGTGGTGTGTTCAGATAACTTGTCAGTTTGTAAGTGTGGGGTTTTACTGTGTTTAGTGATATAAAAAAGGGAAACATTAGAGGGGTTATTATAGAGCAGCTATTCCTCTTACAGAAGGTAGTCAAAACCTCCAGATTAATTTAAAAATAATCCAACGATCATGCTGGTTAAAGGATTGGTGTCTGATGTTTCTGTTTTTATTTTAAAAAAAGAAGAGATACTCACAGCACCTGGCTTGCATGTGTTTTCTAGATTGGTTGGGCTGACAGCCAAGAAGGAGGCATGCTTCCACTTCCGTGAGATCTTGTGCTAGTTTCAGACATGCAGAGCATCTTAAAATAGCAGATGTTTTATACTTTAAATGAGAGATAACAGTAGTGTCTGTTTCAATGATCTAAACAGCAGAAGATCTTAATACCACTTCGCTGAAACTCCTAATCCTCATCTCTCTCTGACTTCATTGTATTATTATTATTATTATTAATTTCTTAGCAGACGCCCTTATCCAGGGCGACTTACAATTGTTACAAGATATCACATTATTTTTTACATACAATTACCCATTTATACAGTTGGGTTTTTACTGGAGCAATCTAGGTAAAGTACCTTGCTCAAGGGTACAGCAGCAGTGTCTCTCACCTGGGACTGAACCCACGACCCACCGGTCAAGAGTCCAGAGCCCTAACCACTACTCCACACTGCTGCCCTATTGTATGTTTATTGTATTTAGTGATGCTAAAAAATTACCCCTGGTGGGACATCGGCAGGATTGATTTACAAGCCAATAGCCTCTTTTCATAATGGGGAACCTATGAGTTGATTGGTAAATTGGTAGGTTAGGTTGAGGGGTACTAAGACAGCGCCTAGAAGTCCTAAGGATCAATAATTCAGTTGCTTCTTAACCAGTAACAAACACGCATTGCAAGTGAGTGGATTCAACCATACCCAGGCAGGCTGCAATTATTTCTATGATCCATTCTCTAACTACCACATGCAGTATATTCACAATTGACCATTAAGACGCCAGGAACCAGCAAAGTATAAGAAGCTTGATAATATGCGAACTCAAGCTGTGCAGCAAAATTGCTATGCATGTTCTTTACGCATTAAACTCAAATATCATACATAATTCATATTTTTTCAATGCTTACAACACCCAGTATGCAGCTTATCAGGAGTGCTAGTTGGAGGAGTGTCTTACTAATTAGGCCAGTCTGCCCAGGATGCTATTGTCTATTACTCATCATAGAATTTCAGATAGCAATTCCAAGAATGACAGGAACAGTACATTATATTCTCAGCCCTACATGTTCAGTTCAGGTTTATTCACTGCATATCACTGTTGGATAAAATGTTAATGTTGAATGAAAAGCATGTTAGTTGTTAGCTAAGGCATGTCAGTATTGGGCAGTATTATCCAGTAGAGTGTACTGTCATGATTACAAATGTACTATCGTCGTATAAAGTCTAGACATCTTCTCATCTTCTTTTCATAACAACTGTAGACCACTCACAAAGGTTGAAAAGCAAATATTTATTCCGCTGGGCCTATGTTAGGCAAATTAGCACTGTAAAAAAAGCTTTTCTTGAGTTTCTTGTTATAATAAGATATTACAGTCAGCCTGAATTTCCCTCAGCATGTGTGATTGCATAAAGTTTAACACATTCACTGTGTTCTCGCTCACATGCAACATACTGTACAATATGCAGAGATGTGGAATAAATTTGACCTACATATTGCCTAATCTCAATTTACCCTAAATACCCCTTTGGAGTCAGTACAGAAAATCAAATGAGGATTAGCAGCCGACCCCCTGTTGGTGCTGTCTATAAAAACAGCACTGGTTTCTTTAGTATTGTAGGGTAGTGTTTACAACAAAAGAGCCTAAAAATCAATAACGTCAGCATGCTAGAAGATAACAGACTCCTTTTAAAATGAGCCTGGGTAATTAGGTTACAATGTAGTCTAATCTTAATTTAGCTCTAATTAATTATAACATGAAATATTCTTATAGTGACTATAATATTTCTAACTGCACTTCCTTGTTAACTGAGACATAAATATGTAAATGTTTTTGAAGAAAAAACATTTTATATTTACAGATGCAATACCGTATCATGTAAAGGACACTACTCATTAATATGTAAGGATGGGGCATATTTGAATTATTGAAACAGTGGAGACTTTTTGCTCAATTAAATAGACCCTACTGTATAATTTTACATTTTGTCTACCCCTCATTCATTTGATTCTTTCCACCAAACATATTTGTAAACCATGTCTTAATTACCTTGTAATTACATGTGTAGTTACACTGTGCACTGTTCATAGTAAAAACACATCTTATTACATTTTAATTACAAAGAGTCAACAAAAGTAATAACACATCCTAATGTATACAGTAGATTTTAACAAGTACCTGCCAAGAATACAAAACTAAAAAAGTGTCTTTCCCATCTATTCAACAACAACATGTTTGAATGCTGTCTTCAGGTTTCAGAGGCAGGCCTACTGAGGGTAATCAATGTCTTATCACAGAACACAGACAGTGCAGAGCCCTCTGCTCTTTATTCGTTTGGACATCAGCCAAATAACTCACTGGGTTCTAACCTGGTGATATCCTAATTGGAACTGCTCTCCATTGGTTGGCTTCTTATTTTGTCCAACAATGAGCTGTTGTGTCATTCAAAAAAAAAGTTGCTAAGCATGAATATGCTTATGAATATTTTAAACGAATAACGAATAAAATGAATAACGAAAAACAAATAACAAATAATGTGGAATAATGTGGGGCAGCAGTGTGGAGTAGTGGTTAGGGTTCTGGACTCTTGACTGGAGGGTCGTGGGTTCAATCCCAGGTGGGGGACACTGCTGCTGTACCCTTGAGCAAGGTACTTGCTCCAGTAAAAACCCAACTGTATAAATGGGTAATTGTATGTAAAAATAATGTATAAAAAATAATAATGTAATTGAATGTAAAAAATAATGTGATATCTTGTAACAATTGTAAGTCGCCCTGGATAAAGGTGTCTGCTAAGAAATGAATAATAATAATAATGAATAAGTGCTAATCTGCAAAATCCGTGGGTTAGCCTTAACTTGCTGTAGCTGTAGAATCCATGGGTTAGCCTTAAAGACCTCCACAAATTGTCTGATTTTGCAACATGAATTAACATGGGTGCATTTAGTGATCATATTACTCACACAGAAAAAAAGTCTATAGACTAGAATTGGTCTTTGTTACTGAATTGACAGCTGCAGTGAAAAAAAAAGTAATCAGATAAAGATGGTTGGGAGGCATTTCTCACAAGTTAACTCAAGCTGTGAACTGTGAGTGATATTAGAAGAAAGGTTTATCATCTCCAGTCAGTAGAGCATGTATCTAGTTTTTAAATCACAGATGATGGTCAGTACAGTAGCCATATTGTCCTCTGGAATTTTGGATCAGGGCCCTTTCCAGTGAATGCTCATTGGCCACAGGACAGAATAGTCAGTGAATAAATAAAACTAAAGGCATACTGGTGGAAGTTATATTTGCCTCATTTATATGCACAATTCAATCAAGCTACCTATTTGGGGTATTGATTCCAAAATATTCTATAGGCCTATATTGTAAACCGGTTTTGAACTGGAATTGTGCTACGGGTATAATCAGACTCCAGTGGATAGGTTCAGAAGAACTGGTTCCTCTGATCCTGGTTAAGTTTGGCTGAACATTTGTTTTTGCATTCAGAACAATGTATTACAAAAGGATTGATTTCTTGTGTGTGTAAAGGTGGCAATAGTTTCTTAAATAGAGTTGCTAGAGACCTCACATGGTATGCTGAAACAGATGTTGTTTTGATAAGTGCAGTTTTACCGGGTGGCCCAGCCTGAAGAGGACTTGTAACAGGCAGAGCTCCTTCTTGGGTAAAACTAGATCAGCTATGTTTGGACTACCTTTTTGACTGTAAAGTGGCATAATGTTACAACACAGTCTGTAGTTCTCCTACTGTATGAACTTTGGAAAACAGCCTTAGTCTCCATATGGAAAATGTGTTATGTAAGATTAATTTAAAATGCATTACTGTGATCTTTAATGTAGCTACAGAGCAGCTAACATTTTAATTAGCAGTCTAACAAAACAGTTATTCATTTTTATGCAATTTTCATAATAATACTTATTTATAAAAATAAAAAGGGGGGGGGGGGCTACGTTAGCTTAACTACCAGTAATATAATTGAATTTGGTTTTAAATTACTTACCATTTTTGGAAATATACACAGCCAATGATTTAATGACACACATCAGCTCTCATTGTATTCCTTTTTAAAGTCACGCTGTGCATTTGTTAAAGTCACGCTGTGGATTTGTTAAAGTCACGCTGTGGATTTGTTAAAGTCACGCTGTGGATTTGTTAAAGTCAAGCTGTGGATTTGTTAAAGTCACGCTGTGGATTTGTTAAAGTCACGCTGTGGATTTGTTAAAGTCACGCTGTGGATTTGTTAAAGTCACGCTGTGGATTTGTTAAAGTCACGCTGTGGATTTGTTAAAGTCAAGCTGTGGATTTGTTAAAGTCATGCTGTGGATTTGTTAAAGTCACACTGTGGATTTGTTAAAGTCAAGCTGTGGATTTGTTAAAGTCATGCTGTGGATTTGTTAAAGTCACACTGTGGATTTGTTAAAGTCACACTGTGGAATTGTTAAAGTCACGCTGTGGATTTGTTAAAGTCACGCTGTGGATTTGTTAAAGTCACGCATGCAAACTTTACACTGAAGTAAAAACCCAGCAAATCTGGTCCCATATTTTCAACTGTGCTGTGATGATTAGCATGACATTTAGTCAAAAAGGTGTTTAATGTTTTACTTTATATATTATTTTATATTATTTTCAATTTGCATGTCCATTAAACCTTTAACTTAAAAGTGGGACATAAATGTAATAAGGACCAATTTCCTGTGTCACTTAAAAAAAAGGCAGAACATCTTATTAATATAGGTTAAACTGTCTGTTCTTACACAACATCTTGTTATTTTTGAGATGAAGACGTAAAATAAGTACACAGAGGTAACCTAACACAATAGAACTGTTTAATTAGGAAACAGCAAGGGGAAGTTTATATTTCCTAAGAAGTAATGCTGGTCATATTCAACAAAGCTTCATCTCTCTTAATATGCTTTGTGAAATCCTAATGGAGAAAGATAAGGGCCATGGGTTACTTTCAAATAAAATGCTTTAGAAAAATAAGTGTTAATTATGCACACAAAGAGCATGCAGTATTTTTTAATGAAAAGCACTGTAAAAATGAATACCTTTCAGAATATTTCCTCTGAAAATTGAAAATACTGAATGTCCTCAACAGAACTGGCATTCATTTATTTTAAATACCATCATATTTAGTAAACTATTGCATTTATAGATTGAGGCAATACTTAGCTAAACAATGTGTACTGGTATGTACGAACTGAGCCTTCACAGCCTGCCCAGAGTTTAGGATTGAGGAGCACTTTAGTACTACTGTATGAGGGAACCTACTGGCCATTGTCCATTGCAGTTTATAAGCATTACATTCACAAAAGAAAAAATAATGAGACAGCTACTGTACTCAAACCTAGATTTACTTGACTAAAGCATTGCATTACCAATAGATTGTGACCTTAAAAGACATACTGGTATCAAAATAATTAGGAAAGTAGCATTAAAACATCAATAGCAGTATTAAAATTGCACATATTACTTTGTTTTACTCAGGGAACACATTTAAATTCCTGTACAGTGATATAGATTGACAACAGCAGAATTGTTAAATTAAGAGAAGCTGTGGAGAAATGTGTTGGCCTTAATCTGTTTCCATGACAATGGGCCCCATCACTTAACCTCTTTGACAGCTCCAAATACATTACGCAAGATTAGTAAAAGCGAGATTTTAAAATAAATTATCTTAAATTATAATAGCCAGAATGCATACATTACCTAGAATGTTGTTTTTTGACACATGGGTGTCTTAAACCCTGAGCAGTGTTGAGTTTTCAACCTCTCCTAGACCTGCTCCCTGTGTTTAATGTGAGCTTGTGTTTACATAGCCCTCTTTGTAGTGGAAAAACATACAGTATTAAAATGACACTCCAAATATGATATGTTTCTCTCTTACTGGCAGCTGTGCTGATCGGAATTTACAAAAGGGCATTATGAAATGTCATGAAAGAATGCATTTCATTAGATTCTGTCACTACAAATAAAATATATTGAATGTCTCATGAGCTGTTGGCATTTACACCCCATTAAGATTTGAGCATGTAGGGTAGGGTTATAATGTTATATTCCTGCTTTTCATTAAATTAATGAACTTAGTACACAACAGAATCCTAATTACTTTTTATAGTGACTATTAAAACATCGCTGCATGATTGTGCTAGGGTAGCATCACGGCCTAGGCTGGCTACCTGCAGGAATTAGACCCAGAGACAGAAAGCTGCAGTTTTAAAGCGCTGTTGCACAATTTATTATACTCACTCACTCACTCACTCACTCACTCACTCACTCACGCACTCACTCACTAGTGCTTCTTAACTACCATACTTGTACTGACTCACAATGTGGAAATCAATCATTACATTACAACACATGGTAATAATAGAAGAAAACTTTAAACATAAGTGCTAGGCTACTTTGTGTTAGAACATGTCACAATGTACAGAAATGTACTTAAAATTTCATTTCTAATCTTTAGCAGATATTTCCTATATGTGGTAGAAATCAGTTGTATGACTAATAAATGTGATTGATATTAGTCAGAGTGTGATAATAACCAAAGTTATTATCAGGAGTTTTTCCTCATGGACCCCAATTATATTCTGGCTGGGACAATTCCATGTGGTGATAATAAGCGGAGGGTGACATTATAAAGTTTGACTGTAATCATAACCAGGGTCCACACACAGTGTAATACTGTTGCTAAGTTTAGAGTTTTTACAGAGCCTCTCAAATTGAATTCAATTTCAGTTCAGTTTCAGTTCAGGGTCATTTTTTTTCTTCTTGGACCGCATGTGCATTCCATTTATTGTACACTGTATGCTACTTGATAATGAAAAGCATTCATGGCAAAGCACGTAGGTCATATTGCCTTACTTTAACAATACAGATAGATAAGTAATCTGAAGTTATTACTTTAAGACTACAAATTCAGAGACACTGACTTGTCTTTTAACAAAATGTTCCTATGTTCCTAAGCAACCAAAACAGCACTAGTGCAAGCAGTAAGCCTTAACACATTTGCTTAATAATAATAATAATAATAATAATAATAATAATAATAATAATAATAATAATAATAATAATAACTATACTACAGAAACGTCGTGTAAGTATTACATACGATTAATGCTTATTAAGTGTACCTAAAAATAGAGGTATAAATCTATGCATGCATGTGATTAGATAATCTGATTGCATCCATTATAATTTGATTTGACCTCAGGAAACTATGAAATAGTTCCTATTGTAATTTTGGTAATGTATTGTGGTATTCATTGAAAAATAATTTTAGAGAATCTTATATGTAATACTATAAGAATTACTTTGCTACATGCTATGGTACTGGAAAATATCTTAAATTGGAAACTACAAAGGAATTCCCATTGCAACTTTTGTAAACTCATGGTATTCATCACAAAGTCACTTTTAAGAATGCCTTCTATGTAATACTATAGGAGTTACTTTTTCACATCCCCCTGGACCTTTCACTCACTTTCTCATGAACTCGACTATCTCATCTTCTCCCTCCCCTCTCTGTCTACCCCAACTGTCCTGTTAGGTGATTTCAATATCCATCTCTCCAATCCCACCCACTCTGCCGGATTCCTTCCTCTCCTTCACTCCTTCATCGTCTCTCTCCATCCCCTCCTACCCACAAAGCTGGCCGTCAGCTGGACCTCACCTTCTCCAGGGCCTGCCTCCCCTCCACCCTCTCTGTCATCCCTCTGGACCTCTCTGATCACTATTTCATCTCTTTTTCTCTGTCTCTCCCCTCTCTCCCTACTCCACCTACCCCCACTGTCACCTCCCTCCGTAACCTCCACTCTCTCCCCCCCTCTTGCCTCCACCACTCTCTCTTAATGTTTGTTTCTTGTTTGTTTGTTTATGGGGAACTAGGGAAGAGTCCTCATTGCAATCGCATGCAACTTACAGTTTTAAGCTAAGTGATTTTGAGAGAATATTTTATATGTAATGCTATAAAAGTGGTTTTGACTAATTACTCAAATGCTAATATTGTTTGTTTTGTCATGTTGTGCAGGCTTATGTATCAACCTCAGGCCAGAACTTGAATCACATGGGGATGAATAGCCTACTATTTGTTATGGCATGCAAATCTGATGTTATTTTCAGAGGATAGCATCACACATATGCTGTCATTAATTCTAATTGTTAAATTCCTTAATAATTAGAATATAAAATGTAGCTATCCACTGCCCCCAACTATGAACTAAATCATGAATGACCCTATTTGGTTGTTTATGACATTCAACAAGCCTCATCCTGTCTGCTAAAGTATTGGGTTCTTTTTTAACTGCATTAAGAAAAACAAACTGGCAGGCATTTGATCTTTTATTCATAATCAATACATTTTAAAAGTGTTCTGCACTTAGAAAAGGGGGTTCCTAGGTATTCTATGTATAGCCATACATGTTTGTTTCCTTAGAGCTTTCTCTACGTTACATTCTGTAAAGAATCACATCTTATGTAACGAACAACAGAAAGGCTCTTATATAACGTATTCATAATGAGGCTTTCCAGGCTTTCCAGAATGTTTCGTATATGGAACCCTACAGTTATTTTTAGAACCAGTTGGTTCTGAATATATAATACAGAACCTTCAGTTATTCATTCATAAGACTGATTGGTTATAGAATTTAAAAGATATGTAGAAATGATACATTCTGCAGTGATCATAAATTCATAATCGCCAACAAAGCAAAAGCATACTTTGACCACAGGCATACATGGTTTTCCCATTCACTCTAACATTGTTCAGTGCAGGACTGTTAATTTATAAACCAAATGTTATCAATAATGAAAGAGATGTGCTTATAATAACACAGATCTGAATGGTCTGGGGATGCCAACAGAGCATATACATTCTGTGTTCACAAACAAAAGGTTTGCTATAGGTTACTAGAAAGTACAGTAAATTGTATTCATACCTATTTGTATATATAATAATTGCATACAGTATTCAATGTTTTGTATTAAGCTTACTGAAAGGAAGCAGCAGCTATCATACAGTATCTGGGACCCATTCCAATTGATATCCCAGTCTGGGATTATTCCTACTTCCGTTTATGTATTAATTTATTCATGTATTTATTTATGTATTTCATATGCTATGGCAAGAGAGGGAATACTGTTTGATTGTGAGTCAAATGCAGGATTTAATTAACTATATTAGGGGTAAAGAAATTATTTAAACCATATACTGTATTTAGATAAAAGAATGTAGGATCTGGTCTAAGTAATGGCCCTTTGTAGAAGGGATTCTACTGAAAATGTGCTGTCTATTTTTAGCTTTGCCGTTAATGTATTGCAGTATTCAGCATTTTCCTTTCACTGTGTCTGGGTTAGTGAGGGGAGGTTGGAAAGCATTTTTTGTTAGATGTTACGAGCCAAGGCTCTGGGTTGCAGCTATACAAGATCATAGAAGGTCTCTTCTTCCTGCAGTGTGGTTAAATATTTGTACAATGAACCTGATCTTAAAAATGTAATTCCATGTGCGTGATAACAGAGCCAGCACACCCATCTTTTAGTCGAATCTGCAGTTTAATTTAACATCTTCTCTGAGAACAGAGTCAAACTAGAGGCAAATAATTTTTAATTGGGATGTGGAATAACAGAGAAAAATGATAAAATAATCTCAAATAATAGCTCAATGGGTCTAGGAGGAAAAGCAATTCACCCTTCCCCCCATCGACCTGCAGCAGCATAACATTCACCATAACAAGAAAATATGCTGCACTGTAAAAGAAAAAAAAAAAAAAGGTTTAGCTCAACACTGCCATCTAGTGCAAAATCTACTGAAATGTATTCTTTCATTTGCTTTTTACTGAATGCTTTTAAAACTGCAAATTGCTTAACATTTTGTATTCACTCAAAAGATAATTTCTTTATTGTCAGAATGCATTTGCTCTCAGTATAAATACATATATATATATATATATATATATATATATATATATATATATATATATATATATATATATATATATATATATATATATATCTTTTTACAGAAAATGTACCACTGCAATATTCTTTCTTTGTATTGTACATAGAAATGTATAGTTCTTAATAAAAGTAAATATGCAAATAAGGAAAGTATGGGGAAAATAATCTTTGTCAAAACCCTTGACACAAATACTAAAACATGTAAGATAAATATCTAAACTGCTAACACATTTGCAAAACGAGTCACATATTTCACTCGTCAACACACACATAGCAAAACTTTGAACACACCGTCTGATTCTGTGAACACAATTTCATTCCTAACACGTCTGTTTGTTATCTCAGTGATTCCTCCTCAAAATGCAGGTATATTATGCAATTGCCAACAATCAACACTCATTTATTTAAACAGACGAACATGGTAATCATTTGTAAGAGGTCTACATAAAAGGAAAAGCTAAGTCTATTGACTCAGAATAGCTACAATGATACTGTGCATCTGAAATTCTGGCTGCTCGTGGGTATCGACAGCAGAGAGAGAGCGAGACCTCAACGTAGCTTGTACACCATTGTTGACCATATCATCAACAGGAGTATGACTATAAGTGAAGCTGGAAAATGGTCCAGCCAAACGTGACACGCTCAATCGTTGCATCTATTATACATAGATTTCGTACTGAGAATAGGTGCAAATCATGGTCTTGTATACACTTCTGTTTACATTAGGTAACCTACTGCATTACTGTGATAAGTGTTTGCATTCTTTCTGCAATATTTAGAATTGAAAGAAAAGTTCCAAGTGGTGGCCGTGGTGGCTGCTTGACAGTGATGACTATAAGAGATATGAAGATGAGGACTTGATTCAAGGAGTACAGAATGTGAGCTTGTCGACCATTGCCCGAATTCTTAAGAAACATGGCCTTCAAATGAAACAAATCTACCGAGTCCCTTTTGAGAGAAATAGTGAAAGGGTAAAGAAATTGCGTTCCCAGTATGTTCAAGTAAGCTGAAATAGATGGTAAGGAGAGTGAATGAAATTCCCATGCAATGATCTAACAACTTATTATGAATATAAAGTTTACTGTATTGTACTGCATAGACATACATATGTGGTGCTTATATCCCGCCTGGTATAGAAGAATGTAATGAAGATTTTAAAAGTGTATCTGGATTTTGGGGGTAGTGTAAAATATATCTTCATTGATGAAGCAGGTTTCAATTTCTGGCGAGACAGGAACATAATTGGACAGCGTGCCACTATGGACACACCTGGCCATCGCGAAGGGAACATCACCATGTGCGCTGCTATATCCCAAGATGGAGTCATTGCCCACTTTCCGGTGATTGGGTCATATAATACAGAGCGGCTTCTAGTATTTCTTGAAACTTTGTGCTCAGCTTGTCCAGTCCCGCATAGACAACCAGGGAAGCAGGGAAGGAGACGAGCCCACAAAATTTGTCATTGTTTGGGACAATGTCAGTTTTCATCATGCACTGCAGGTGCAACAGTGGTTTGATCGACAGGATCTTTTCTTTCTCCTACTCCCCCTTCCTCAACCCAATAGAGGAGTTTTTCTCCTGTTGGAGATGGAAGAACATCACCCCTGTGACCAG
Organism: Acipenser oxyrinchus oxyrinchus; assembly: GCA_030684275.1. NCBI lineage: Eukaryota > Metazoa > Chordata > Actinopteri > Acipenseriformes > Acipenseridae > Acipenser > Acipenser oxyrinchus. Next base: position 16,554,728 of record CM060251.1, read on the forward strand.
GCCACACTTATCCAGGCCATGGATGGTGCTTGTGAAGACATTGTGGCAGAAGCTGCTGCAACAGTGTTTGCCACTCCTCCTATTTTTGTGTCGTCTGCAAATTTAACAAGTTTGCTTACTATACCAGAATCTAAATCATTAATGTATATTAGGAATAGCAGATGACCTAATACTGATCCCTGTGGTACTCCACTGGTTACCTCGCTCCATTTTGAGGTTTCTCCTCTAATCAGTACTTTCTGTTTTCTACATGTTAACCACTCCCTAATCCATGTGCATGCATTTCCTTGAATCTCTACTGCGTTCAGTTTGAGAATTAATCTTTTAGACACTTAGTTTTGCAAATGTACGATGAGTTTTGCAAATGTGTGACGTGTTTTGATTTTTGTGTTAACAGTTTTGATCGTTGTTTTGTGAGTGTCCAAAATTGTGCTTTAGCAACTGAAAAAAAAACCTGTAATTTCTCAGCAGTCTAGAACTCAGATGGTTACAGAACACATGTTGCAAAAGTCCCAGGGTGACAATGCTAAGTGGCTAATTCAATAACCTCCTTTCCAGTCCAGGTACTTGTTCCATTCATGTTATACATTGATTAAATCAACCAATTAAACCTTCATCCAGTCCTAAAGTAGTTATTTCACTATGCCAATTAAACCTGGAGCACCTCTAAAGGGGCACAGTAAAGTAAAAATGGTTTATTCAGTGGCCGTTGAAGCTTCTAGTTGCTTAGAAATTTCCTATTTAAACACAACTTACAAAACAATATTGTAATATATGGGGTTATATTAGGAGAGCTAGGCCCTGGAAGAGACTTGGTTGAAACAGAATCATACATCTCTACATTTTAATCGACTCTGCAAGGACTGATTTGCAATTGCTCTAATTACCAATCAATATTTTGTGAGGTGTCAGAAGAATTTTTATTGTTTTTCATGTTAGCATACAGACACTAGTAGATGAATATAATTAAATCAGTATTATGGCATGGGCAAGATTTGTTAAAGTAAAAAAAAGAGTGCTTTCTGAATATTTGATCCCCATTTATGCTCTGTCAAGCATAATACATACCTGGGTGTAAAAACGTTCACGGTTTTGCGTGCTCTGCATCCTTTACATCCACATGCTCGACGGGCATACAGAATTGTCATTGCTTCAAATTGAATAAGCATTGTTAGCCACAATATCATCCTTTATTTATTGTGTGGTGACAATTTCATTTGGAAGCATTTTCTGGTCTTTCATACATACCCAAGCAGCGAAAAAATAACTTCCTGTTGACACCCATTACAGATCACATCCAATGTGAAGAATTGATATTAGACCAAAGACCACCATGCCCACCTTTAACACGTTTTTGTTTTTGTATACAACGGTTTCATTTAACAAATATAATATCAACAGTATACACACATCATACAATATCATATCAGGGTCTCATCAACACATTTACCAGAACAATAACAGAAACGAAATAACTCATACGTCGGTCATTCAGCAATTTTTTGTGGTAAAATATTATTAGCAGCAAATCAGACATTACAGTATTCTACGTACACAATTTTACTTGGAATAACTATTTTAACCGAGCAGGTTCATGTTTGACTCAATAAAACTATTCGCTTCAGTAGCCTACATTAAGTGACATCTAAAATGTCCGAAGGATTAACCTTATAACACATTGATTTAGGCTACAAAACACAGATTGTGACGTAGGTTGCCATGGGAGCTGATTAGGAGTCATTCCATCCGGGGAGTTTGAAATGTGTGCGTGTGTTTTCAATGCAACTAGACATTTTTTTTCTCCTTCCAGTAGAGAACGTGAGAAGCTGAGTAATAACAAATGTCTGATTCCTTACAGCTGGGAAGTGCAACACTGTACTGCAGTACAAGATTTATTCAATAACAATAACAACACAGTTTTCTTTAAACATGGATGAAGATAATGAGTGGGTAGTGGAAACCATTGCTGGATATCTCGGCAGTTCAGATTGGGTTATACCCGTAACCGATTTTATCGAAAATAAATGTACAGGTAAACCTGACTATTTTAAATTAAGGTATTTTCAAATTGTTACATTGTGGCCTAGCACTGTCTATAATCAGAACTGTTTTGTAAACTCGTTTAACTTCGCCGCAGTGGACGTTGCGTCAGAATTGACTTTTGACTGTTCTTACCGAAAAAAAAAAAGGTTTTGGTGGTCTGTGATTTTCCTTTGATTTTGTCGTCTTTAAAAAAACAAACAAAAAAAAAACACAAAACAAAAAAAACAAACAATAGTAATAATAATAAAAAAAGCTCGGAGTATTAGGATTACGTCACGAATACATACTAAAAGATAATGAAAGTGTTATTAACATTGAGGTGATGTGACAAATAAATACATAAATTCTACAATAAACAAAATATAGCTTTATCACTCCACATTTTTTTAAATTGAGTAATGATTGTGGTAAATATTTTATTTTATTTCTGTTTATTTTATTGTATTTCATTTTTATTTGACATATTTTACATTTTCGTTAAAAGACCAGTATTTTGCGTTTAACATTTGTCTCATTAATGTGACGCACTTTAAATATTCGACTTTTATCAGAAAACTTCAGTTTTATGTGAAATTGGTTTGTTATTACTGGTGTACGTACATCATTAGGAAAGGGCCGGGTAGTGTTGTGGTATCCATAGTAAACAGTCCCCTTGATGAATGAAGGAAGGATTTGGTGGTAGTTAGTGGGGACCCGTATGGAAATTGAAATATCCGTGCAATCACAACCCCGACTGTAAACCAGTAACACTTTAAAATAGGGATACCATACATCTGTACATTTTAACCGACTCTGCAATGACTAATTTGTAATTGCTCTAATTACCGATCAGTATTTTGTGAGAAGTGTCAGAAGAATTTGTCATTGTTTCTCATGTTAGCATACAGACACTAGTAGATGAATATAATTAAATCAGTATTATGGTATGGGCAAGATTTGTTAAAGTAAAAAAAAGAGTGCTTTCTGAATATTTGATCCCCATTTATGCTCTGTCAAGCATAATACATACCTGGGTGTTAAAACGTTCACGGTTTTGCGTGCTCTGCATCCTTTACATCCACATGCTCGACGGGCATACAGAATTGTCATTGCTTCAAATTGAATTAGCATCGTTAGCTACAATATCATCCTTTATTTATTGTGTGGAGACAATTTCAGTTGGAAGCATTTTCTGGTCTTTCATACATACCCAATCAGCGAAAAAATAACTTCCTGTTGACACCCATTACAGATCACATCCAATGTGAAGAATTGATATTAGACCAAAGACCACCATGCCCACCTTTAACACGTTTTTTTTGTTGTTGTTATAACTGGGAGATCTAGTTGATCATTGCTTGAATGTTTCAATTCTATTTCAGTATTTGATGATGATGATGAAAATAAACTGGCCTATACAGAAATCCATCAGCAGTACAAGGACATGGTGAGTAGACAGATTTGTATGACTTCCAGTGGCACCGTTTATTGTGCTTCAGATGAACCCTAAAGCATTTTTGTTTCATTGCAGCGTTATGCAGTTATTCAGTAATTTGGGTATCATCCTGGGGGATTTTGTCAGAAACCGGATTGATCTTGTTTCACACTGATGCAATTAAACCTGCTCACTTCAACAGTACTACTTGCAGCAGTACACAGTTCTGTGAATTCAAAGCTGTGAGTTAACCAGGGGAGGGGAGTGAAAAGAGAGTAACAATACAAGTAGAAACAACCATTTCTAATTATGGGGGAGGGAGGCTATTGATGTACCCTGTATGTCTGTGACAATGCCTTGGCAAGAAAAATGAATGTACTATACGTTTGTTTGTTTTGCAGGTAGAACAACTGTTGGGTAATTACACACAGGAGATTGGTATCAGTGAAGAACAATTTTTGGAAGCATGCATATCTCCGCTGGCACAATCAAAGGCACTACAGGTATATATTGGAGCATTTAGGGCTAGATTCGTTATGGGGAACTGTTGGCGGTGGAGGTCACAAAAGGAGCTATCTGTTTTTCTTGAACTCCCAAGACTTTTATCACATGTAGTGATTACATTCTGTGAGCACGAGGAGACTGCAAAACTTTCAGCAAAATGATTAGAACATTTGAATATCAAATGCAAATATGTGCATAGCGGTAGTATTTATTATTATTATTATTACTTGTTTATTTAGCAGACGCCTTTATCCAAGGGGACTTACAGAGACTAGGGTGTGTGAACTATGCATCAGCTGCAGTCACTTACAACTACATCTCACCCGAAAGACGGAGCACAAGGAGGTTAAGTGACTTGCTCAGGGTCACACAATGAGTCAGTGGCTGAGGTGGGATTTGAACTGGGGACCTCCTGGTTACAAGCCCTTTTCTTTAACCACTGGACCACACAGCCTCCTTTTAATGTAAAATGCATTACATTGTAATATTATGAAAAGTCATATAGGAAAGAAAAGGTTTGTTTAAAATGTCCCTTTAGTCTACAGCCATTTACTTCACAGTGACCTTGAAGGTATTGTCGATTTTTTTATTTGTGCCTCTGCTTACCCTCATTTTTATCTTTTGCCATTCCCAATAACAGCAACAAATCGAGTAAAGATTGTGGGTAAGCATTTTGCTGCCCAGCATGTTTCTGTGAGGTAAAATTATGGTAGTGTGTGGTTTAAATCATTTACAACCTGACTAGCTGGCTGCTTGATCAGCAAAATGTTTTTTATTCATTGCTGCAGAAAAACCTGGTTGGACAAAAGTTTAGACGGGAAGTGATGTATCCAGTTGCACCCTGCTACCATTGTTGGGTTTAACTGAATTTGCCTTTTTGAAATCAAGGAGAATTTAAATAAGCAATCAACACAGACTGAAACTACCTGATTGCTTTTCACTTCATTGTCATGTTTTCAATATTCGATGATTGCTCATATTTAGGTCGTGGGATTAGGGTTACTTGTGGTACTGTAAGTGACTTGCATCTTTAACAGCTGGTATTTGTAGGTAACTGTCATCCAAGGTTTTGAGAAATTTTTACACGCTCCTTAGTTTGACAATGTGATATATCTTTATCTCCTCATATTCTAGAGGTGTTTTATATTTTGTATTCCTTGTTTTCCTGTCTTAGAATGTGTTTCAGCCAGTATTGGCTGCAGAAGACTTTGAAATATTTAAATCTCTAATGATTCAGAAGAATGTGGAGCTGCAGCTGCAGGCACTTCGTGTGATCGAGGAGAAGAATGGTAACATTGAAATCACCAAGAAACACAAAATACTACTTGAAATCTAGACAAAGGGCACCTACATGGCATCCAAACAACAAATCAATTTCTTCAAACTAATAATTGTGAATTATTCCATGTACAGTATGTAAGCAAATCGCCTGAAATCTTATCATATTTATGCTATGAATTATCAGGAATGACCTTCCTTTTATGTTTTTTTGACCAAACAAGGGCAGTAACCCATTTCTATCAAGTGTTTTTAGTTTAGTTTAGCTTTATTCTTGTTTTGTGTATTATAATGAGCAATTTTTTTTTTTCTAGTATTCCTCTCCCATAAAACAGACATAGAAATTTCCAAACCATACAGTCAGGCTTCATTTAACTACACATACGTTTGTATAAATATTTGCCACAGATTATTTCTGTAGTTGCCAAGAAAAAATGTTCAGGAATGTTTGAAAATGCTGACTAGTTGAACACAGACCTGGCAACAAGCACAACATCTCAATGCAAGGACCATAGATCCAGCTACTCCTGGTTTGTTTGTGGTGACAAAACTGATGCATACAAGTTAAACCTTAGAATACAGTATTTTTATGTAGTATATTTTATGTCCTCTAGTGTGGTAGAAAAAACATTTACATTTTTGGTAAAGTTAATTTTAGGAGAAAACAATATATCAACTTGTTAAGGTGTGAATAGGGAGTAAAAAAAAAAAAATAAAAAATCAAAATCAATTTAAACATAAGGAGTTTATTATTTTTTTTGGTTAAAAACTATGTGGTTACGCTGGAACTTAGCAGGAATGCAGCATGTTATCAAATATTGCTTGAAGTTTTAATATTGCTTTAAGTTTTAATATTGCTTTAAGTTTTAAGACTTGGATGTTTCTGTAGTATTTGGCAGCACATTTAACAATAGAATGAACGTTAGCTTTACTTCTGTTTGCAACAGGAAGATGAATAAAGATGAACATTTAAACATTTGTATTCTTTTTCTCCCCTGTGCACCCAGGTACACTGCCAGAGTGTTTGACAGATGGTGTGGACATGATATCGGAGTTAGAAGAGCAAGAGCTCAGAATACTGAAGGAGGTCCTAAAGTAAGTCAAAGGTTCTTTTGCTGTGTGGCATACTGCAACAAGGGATAAAAACAATTCACTGTATCTTAATCGTATTAGGTTATCACTTTATGATAGTTCTATTATGATCAGGAGTTTAGCATTAAGCCTTTTTTGCTGTTGGCAGTGTGATTCATTTCTGATTTAATGTCTATAAGCGTCCATTCAATAAGTTTTAGTTATAGTCGAGCACTATATTCTGCAATTTTGAATACTGACTTTGGATACTGTTTCAATTCTGGAAACTGGTGGTGTTGTTTTTTTAATTGCCTTTTACGTTTTATGCAGTTCTATGCATGGGTAACATTTTTATTTCATTTTGCTGTTGCGTCATTAATGGGGAATTGTACATACTGCTACAATACGTACCGGATTTAAAAGTATGTACTGTATTTCAATCCACGTGTCGTCTCTTTTGGCAAGTGATATTTTCAGAACCATATCGTTCTGAATTAAAATACTGCTTCTGTTAAAAATATAGTACTGTACCAACAAAACCAGCTACAGTACATCTAAATGGAAGCCTACTTATTTTAAAACACTGTCCTTTCAGCTGTGTATCTTTGACACTATCTTTTTTACGTTCCCTGAAAAAGCAGACAAGGGTTGGAACGGGCCACAATGAAATAATCAGATATGTGTCACACTCGTTTAACCATCACTGAAGTCCAAATCTTATAGGGTCGGATATGTGAGTGCTGACTGTATTATTTTTTATGTTGTTTGTCAAAATGTTATTGTATCAACAGCATATAATTAGCTGTATTTTTATTGTGAAAGTGGATGTCTAAGTAACATGCTTAAATTTATCGTCTGCAAACTTGTTAAATTTGCAGACGACACAAAAATAGGAGGAGTGGCAAACACCGTTGCAGCAGCAAAGGTCATTCAAAGTGATCTTGACAGCAGACACATGTCAAATGACATTTAATAAAGAAAAGTGTAAGGTACTGCATGCAGGCAATAGAAATGTCCATTATAAATACTATATGGGAGATAAAATTTAAGAAGGAATCTATGAAAAAGATCTAGGAGTTTATGTTGAATCAGAAATGTCTTCATCTAGACAATACGGGGAAGCTATAAAAAAGGCCAACAAAATGTTCAGATATAGTGAAAAGTGTTGAATCTAAATCAAGGGAAGTAATGCTAAAACTTTACAATGCATTAGTAAGACCTCATCTAGAATACTGTGTTCAGTTCTGGTCACCTTGCTACAAAAAGGATATTGCTGCTCTGGAAAGAGTGGAAGAACGACCAGAATTATTCTGGGTTTAAAATGCATGTCATATGCAGACAGGCTAAAAGAATTGAATCTATTCAGTCTTGAACGAAGAAGACTACACGGCAATCTGATTCTAAAGTATTTATAATGTCGACCCAGGGGACTTTTTCGACCTGAAAAAAGAAACAAGGACCAGGGGTCACAAATGGGTCTATGGCCACTATTTACTGTGAAGAAACGTCAATGGCAAGGAATGAAATAAAAAGAAAAATAAATAAAATGTGTTGTCAACATTGTGTACTATTTATTTCAGGAATAAACAAAACAGCATTTAACTTGAACTGCTATTTGTCATCCTTTGTTTTGTAGTTAAATCACTGGGGTAAAGTAAGTCCTACACAACTTATTCTTTACTCCTGGGATATTTTTCTATTTTAACGTATTACATGTTGTAAGGTCTTGCTGTAGGACCAGAGGTCACAAAAGGAGATTAGATAAAGGGGCATGCAGAACAGAAAATAGGAGGCACCGAGAGAATTGTGGGAGTCTGGAACCAACTCCCCAATAATGTTGTTGAAGCTGACACCCTGGGATCCTTCAAGAAGTTGCTTGATGAGATTCTGGGATCAATAAGCTACTAACAACCAAACGAGCAAGAGGGGCCGAACGGCCTTCTCTCGTTTGTAACCTTTCTTATCTTCTTATGCGTGTAATAACTTCCCTTTTGTGCAGCTGCCTTGCTCCTGTAATGGGATTGGTACTATTCCCGCTAAGTCTTTATAAGCTGTGTCTATGGAGATCTAATCTTCTTAAGGTTTTTCTAATATTGGTTTCTTGGCTTTATACTAACTGACACCTGAGTAAATAGTATTTTTAGCTCGACTTTAAACAGATTTTATTTACCCCAACGCTTCAGGCTAGATTCATTTTTCTCCTGTAATAGGGTGACCAGATGTCCCAATTTGACAGGGACTGTCCCGGTGTCCTGACAGCAAAGGCAAGGAATGAAATCAAAATAAAAATAAAATGCTTTGTCAATGTTGTGTACTATTTATTTCAGGAATAAACTGAACAACATTTAACTTGAACTGCTATTTGGTTACCCCTTGTTTTGTAGTTAATTCACTGGGGTAAAGTAAGTCCTACACAACTTATTCTTTACTCCTGGGATATTTTTCTATTGGAATGTGTTGCATATTGTAAGGTCTTGCTGTAAAATAAAGGCACACACACGGGCCACGCCCCTGCCCCTGCTGCTATGCTGTCTCTGCCTACTTAAATATACTGTGTTCGTCATATATATATATGTATGTGTGTGTGTGAGTGTTATTAAATGATAAAAAATAGATACTTTATGTAACTAGATTCCGTTTCTTGTACAACACAATTTTTCCTCCTGTCTGGCAACAACTGCCTTTGAAAAATTCTGGCTTGTGACGCTGTATTTAAAATATATTAATATAGAGGGGTGGCTAAGCATTGTATTCCATATGATACAGAAATGGGCATTATACAGGGTTAAATGTAAAACAGGAGAGTTATTTATCAGATTTTCAATGGGTCGTGAAAATTCAATGACCAGTAAATTGTGCAGGAATACCACCACTACCACTTATTGCTGCTGTAATCAGACAACAAACCAACATAATGCAGTCAAAAAACAAACCACTTGCATCACTACAAATATTACCAGGGTGGTTTGAAGCATTCTAGTCTAGGGAGGAACGGGAACTCTCTGACAGCTGAGTTTATGTTAAACCTTTTTTTCACTGTTCTGCTTCTGTGGCAGGAGATCAAAAGATGAATATGAGCAGGACCTGGCGAAAAAAAGGTTCTCGGAGGAAGAATCTGGGTCTGCTTCAAACGGCAGCTCACGGGAGAGCAAAGATCAACAAGAAACCTGTCTGAAAAAGCATTCAGAAAAGGAAAGTGAACAAACACAGAAGGTAAGTCTATCACTTGTCATCTGATCTACAGTAAATAACTAGAAATAAGAAGCAAATGCAGTTATTGAAATGGGTAGTCAGAGTTCAAATGTACAGTTATTTGTCTGTAATAAGGTTTTATATGTATATAATATAACTGTATGAATTTAAAACCTGCACAGTGAAACTTGTCTACTTCAGGCTGTCAACATACTGGCATTCTGTATAATTCAGCATAAATTTGGGGTCAGAATAATATAGGCACTTTTTTTTTTTTTTAGTGGTTGCCTCTGACAGTTGGATTTGTATCTGGACTGGGGTGTTTACTCTTTAACCTGTGTTCGAATTGATCTTATTCTTCCTGTGATTGGCTGCAAAGACAACAGGGCTAGCCAGAGATTGGATAATGTTTGTTGGATTGTTTTTTTCTTGTGTACAGTTTCCTGCTAACTGAAGGCATTGGATTCTGGGAGATGTAGTTGTTAGTGGAAGTTTTAGGGGAGGCAGACAAGCTGCTCCCTGCCATGGATTATTCTCTTAACTCTCCATTTGGGGTATATGCCTGAAACCAGCATTTGTCAAAACAAGGTTTGTTTTTAAAACAGTTAAAAACAGACAGTAATTTGCAGGTGTAAATTCTTAAAAATATTTTACCGTATGAGGCCATTATGTGGACATGCTGTAACCTGTCCTACCCTATAATTTTCACCTCTACCCAGATATTGTTTCATTCACTATAGAGTATATACTTTTTTTTTTTTTTCTTTTTTCTCAGGCACAGACTGTTTCTTCTAGTACAGTTTTCAAATATAAACCAGACACAGGAAACATTATCATAATAAGTACCAGCAAACAGTTATATGTTACTAAGTTGAGCAGACAAAAAATACATATTAAAAAAACAAAAAAAACAAAACATCGTTGTAAACCTGAGTCTGGTCACAGCAAACCAATGCTTTTTAAGAGTAGCCTTGTGGGCAATAAATACAGAAATTGTTGCTTTTCCCATAGGATTAACATAAGCATAATAGCAGTTACTGTATACAGTTGGTCACCAGGTAACCCTTATAGTAAAGTTTGAATTGAAGGTAAACCACATGAGGAGTGAGCTTTATTATATGTTTATATATATATATATATATATATATATATATATATATATATATATATATATATATATATATATATATATATATAGAACAAAGTGTACTTTTGCATTATTGTTTTAAAAGAAGTGGAAGTTACAGGGCTGGGCAGAGTGTTTATTGATTTTATATTTATAAACGGTTAATGTTACACAAACACGTTGCATTAACTTTCAGACATTTTCTTCCAGGCTCCAATTAAGCAAACTCCTATGTCTGAAGGAACATGTTCATGTATAAAAATAGCAGAGGTATTCGAGGTAGTGCCCATACTTTAATAGATTATTGTGTGATTAGAATAGAACACTGGTTGTATATATCTGAGTGTATTAGTGGCAAGTAAAATAATAATAATTAAACCTTTTTTTTGTTGTTTGTTATGTTTTTTGTTAAAAGATTAATACATTAAAAATTTTTATCACCTAATACAGGATTTACAGTATGTGCTTTGTGTTCTGACAGATACAGTTGTGACAGTTTGAATGTGAAACTGGTAAGGCATTATGAAGTGATAATATCTTCAGAGATATTCTGTTTGGGCACCAAAACATAACATCTAGGAGTCTTGCATTGATCAACAGTTTGGTGCCTGAATAATATACCTAAATGAGAATGTTACTTGGACTATGGAAATTTATTTCCTTGCTGTTTGGGACTGAGTTGCAAAAGTGTTGTCAAGCACTTTGCAACATCTTGCAGGTAGTATGTGCTGCCACACCAGCACGCAACTTGGTACGGTATTCGTACAAGGCTATAGTGATAGTTAGTGGATTTACCTTTCTTCTGTTATTATGTAATGATATTATCCTTTTCACATAATTACATGATAGTGTCATGTTATTTAGCAATCTTTTTTTTGTAAAATTTATTTTTTCTTTCACTTGGCAGTAATTCTGTTTTGTCAGTGCTGATCTTGAGTTCCGTTCTGGCTCAGAATGTGATTCTAATTGGATCTTGTTCAGCAACTTGCGTTTAAATTGTTCGAAGCAAGCCAAATATCAACATGTCAAAATATGGAACCAATTCTAAAGAGAGAATTGACTCCATATTTTCTTAAAGCTTTGTTTTATTTATTTATTTATTTATTTATTTTAGTCAACAAATATATATACTGAATTATTTCATTCAATTGTAACTAATACGCAGTCCAGACAGTTGTCATGCTGATGCACTAGGGAGGCCGCATAGTTGATCCCTGGAGCCAGCATTGCAGCCGTTGTGTGTGCTGATGCGCCAGGGAGGCAAAATAGGCTGATCCCTGGAGCCAGCATTACACTTCAGCCATCAACACCAGTCAGAAGGATATCTACATCATCAGATGGAAGGAAACGCAGATGGATCACATTACAGTTTACAGTAAAATAGGCTATGTCTTAGTTGGTGCTTCTCTTGGCGAGAGCTGAGTCCAATATCAACATGAAGTTTAAACACCTACTCTCATGTGTTGACAAATTACGTTATCCTTTTATTGATTTTAATGAATGGCTAATTGTTTTCTTAAATCTAAAAACATTCTAAAAGTATCTGTCAATTAGAGTGCATATTAAGAAGAGCTACTACATGTAATGCATATTTGTTTAATGCAGTTATTACTTTATTAAACGTTTTGATAATTTTAAGCATGCAAAGTAGGCCAGATACACACCTCTTGGTGTATTTTAATGTGTTTTGTTGCATTAACAATTTTGAGATTAAACAATAAATTATTTTTGATAATGATACTTATTGCTTTTATTGTTCATTTTTAAAAAAAACATTTTAGAAGATAATAATAATAATAATAATAATAATAATAATAATAATAATATTATGCTATAAGCGTAGCCTACACACCTGTGTTTTGATATCTACAGGGCTGTCTTTTAGTGGGTTTGTTGTATCGAGAGGTTTGTTATAACGAAAGGACAATCAAAATGAAGGATAAACTGTTGGAGTAAGTTAATGAGATGAGATTGTGAATACAAGTAGAATTACATGTACCTGTTCGTCTCATGCATGCAGTATTCTGCCTTTGCTTGATCCTATTCGTTAAAGAATTAAAACGCAGTACAGAAAGCACAAATCCCGAATTGAAACTGAGCATTATTCAAAATCAATCTGACATGAATAGTTTCAAAGTGCACCAAATCTTAATCCAACATGCAAGAGTCCCAAACTGAACTTTTATTCCAAATCATCCTGACATGAAAAGTTCATCAGATTCTCAAGTTTTTTTTTGTTGCTGTTGTTGATTTTTTTCTTTAATCAATTTTTCTTTGCAGCATCATTGCTGAACAGGCCAAAAAGTGCTTTTTGACAACCTGTATTCACGACAGATATTCCTGCGTTACTCCTTTTTTTTCAAACGATCATATAGTTTCCAGCTTTGTTGCTACATAAAATCATTTTCTTTTTGGATGTATAGTTACACAGCGCACGCTTCTTATTAAGACAAAAGAGTTGACTTCACTGCAGAGGTGGCATCCCGTGCGTACAGACTGGGATGTTCACAGTGTGTGTTTATATGATCTTTTTATTTATTTTTTTATTTGGGGTCCAGGGGCCAGGGTCGTTATAGCCGAATGTTTGTTATAATGAAGGGCGTTATAGTTATAGCGAGGGTGTACTGTCTGTGTGTGTGTGCGTGTGTGTGTGTGTATATATATATATATATATATATATATATATATATATATATATATATATATATATATATATATATATATATATATATATATATATATATATATATATATATATATATATATATATATATATATATATATATATATATATATATATAAAACACAATTTGTTTTGCTATACGGTTTTAAGTTTACTGTTTCAGTTTAATATGAAAAGTTAATCTGCACTTAGACAGTTAGAAACCTCAGTGTAATGACGTTAGTAAATAACACTGAAAAACGTTTTCTTGTTTGCATAAAATAATGTTTTGGATACAGTAACCTGGATTCACATTGTTTAATGAGTGCAATTCTGCTCCATCCGTTTGCCATTTCTTTGTAACATTACTGTGATCTCAGGCTGTATACAACTTTGACAGCCTGGGTGTTTGAACTACGTGCCATTTATGTTCACTTCTTATTGGTCAGTTTCCCTAGTTGTGGCATATGCAGCTCCAGGATCAGATCAAGATTATGGATCAGTGGAGCCAGATCCAGATCCGCGTAGTACAACACCTGCTCATGATCCGGCTTTTTTAAAATTTATTTATTTATTTTTTGAGCTCACTAGGCACCTAGCCAGTAGGGTACACTATAGCGCAATGAGGAGAAGCAGTCCCTGCCGGTTTTGCCTTCCTAACCCGCTTGTTCGCCAGAGCCAATGCGACACCTTCTGGAACCCCCAGTGAAGACAGGCGACTTCGCACAGCCAGGACACAAACCTGCACTCCCCTGACAGATTGCGCTCTTCTGTAATCAAGTTCGAGGTGGACTTAATTCAAAAGTTTAAAAGCTAGGCCATGGAGATTTTTTATGGGTTGGCCTGTGTACATCTCTCTTATGTTAATATTTACACATGTTATAGTATAGACTGTTGCAATAAAAGGACAAAATTATGAGCATGAATGGAGCAATTTGATTGGCTGAAAGGAAGATAATGACTTGAATACATCAGTAATAAGTCCTGCTTACTGAAACAGGTCTTGTCCATGTTTCATGGTTCAGATATCATTTTATCATTTTTTTATCTTGAGATAGTGACTTGACTTCTGTGTCTCGGTCCCACACATATGTTCAACTAGTTCAGAGGATCCACTGGAAACAAGGTGATAGATTTCAGTTGGATTGGAGAAATAGTCTAATTAACCCTTTGTCTGTGGCAAGGGGTTAAAATGCATCCCAGAGTGATTGAAATTAACATATCTCATAACTCCTTAAAGATTGCGGGATATCCTTACATGTGATTGAACTTGAATTGAATTACCTTTATTTTCATACCGAGATTGTCCTTGTCTGACTCGGGGAAACAGGAGTAATCCTTCTTCAAAGTGCACATGGTACATTTTTGGGGTGCATTTGCACCCCTTTCCATCTTCTGAGGGCTAAAAAAAAAATATGATTTTTTCACATACCACAATCACAGCTGCTTACTGGCAGAATAGCTTGTTGAGAGTGGAGGGAGATGTAGAAACGATGCATTGCTTCTAAAATGATTGATTTACCCCTAAATTATTTATTTTATGAAAGTGTGCATATGTTTGTACAGTGTCCTGGGACCTTTATAGTATCCTGGGACCTGTTTCATAACTGTGATTTGCGCTGAATCGCAGTCGCAGGCACCTCGCAGATAAAAATGTGGGTTTCATAAAAGTTTCGCAGGGCTGTGATGTCGCCAAGTTTTACTGAAATTTACGACAGCCAGACAGCAACTACAAGTAGCAGTTTTCATCGCAAATCCTGTTTCGGGACATACTGTACCATGCCGCTCAAACAGCTAGCTGGACGTCGATATGGCAGAGAAATCAAAAGAGAAAGAGTATTTAGGGGCCGTCAAATACTCTTGATGTATATACAGGGTGGTCAAACGTATTTTTTAGATTTAAACAGAAACCAACCTAAATTAACTGTATTAATCAGTTTTAGCCTAGCAAAGATATTTGGAACAAACCCCTCCCCCTCAAATACATTTTTTAACCATTAAAAAAAACCCTTTTAATGTGCATAAATCAGCAGTGAGGAAGGAGGGACGTTGCCCAACTGCACAAGGAAAGTATTTCTTTTTTTTTTGTAGGTATTATATTTATTTTTTTCACGGGGAAGGGGGTCAATTCAACATGAATTGAGTAACCATTTCCAGTGTTTTTCCAATGTTTATTGGATATACACTGATTTTATTTATTTTTTGTATCGGCAGGGAGGGGGTTATTGGTTTGTATCAGTTAAAACTAAAAATCATAAGCCATATAAATAAATATTCAGGATGGGCCTGTGAAAAGGAGCCAAGAAAACTCAGTAAGCTACAATAAGAAGGTTCAACATGTTTTAAAGGACATTTCAATGGTAATTACATTAATTAAGCCTCTTCATAAGGGGTTGCTTATATGCTTTAGTAAATACTGTACATACTTTAATGCTAACGTATGGGGTATGCATGAACTACAACCTTACATTTTAACTGTAATGTTACTTTGAAGTAGTTCATGAGCCTCCTCCCGCTAGTACTAGGCTGTTACAGTTTTTCTAGTTGGTTTCTGTAAATCAATCTTTCTCAGTCTCTTGTGCTCTTCCTTTCCAAGTTGACGGACACACTCCCTGTACCGATACTCAACTAATGCAAATAAAGAAACGATAATATTGCATTCCTTATTGATCGCCTCACTATAGCAATATGCATTCTGACAGTCCATACACAGAATATTGTAATTATTATATAGATTTACATATGAAACAGAGCCAAGCAAAGTCAGTGAGCTGGCAGAACAAGATTCAGATGACATTTCAGTGGTAATTACATTGCATTAGTTATTGTTTTTGTGTGTTTTGAAACTGCTGTTATCATGCTTTGTGTTATTATATGTGTCTTTGTTTGGAAAGACTCAACAATGTTGGAGGCTGACTTGTTACATTACAAAGCAGCTACATTCCTAAGCAGTGCTCCCCCTTTGTAACATGGCAGTTTGGGAGCTATAATTGAAGAACAAAACACTGATGCTGCTTCTGCTGGAAATAATGGGAAACTAAGTGTGAAAACGAAAGGAGAACATTTTATTAACCAGTGTCCCTTTGTAGGTGTGCAAAGCCCCAGTAAAAACTGTGGAGAAAGGAGCAGCAGTTTGTGCCTCCCACACTGATGATGCAGGAAAGAAGAGTCCCACCAAAGTCTGTATGCAACCAAGTGCAAAGTTGCTGCCAGGTAACTAGTTTAAAATTACACATGTCAAAATCTTGCACACAAATGGTTGTATGTATCCAAGTAGTCTTCAGTCAGTAATGATTTATTTTAAGTTCCATAAGTAACCGTGTAATTGCATATGAAATACCACGTGATTTCCTACCCAGTGTGTTCAATTCATAATAAATTAAGCATCTATTGATGTTAAAGCCCTATTTTAGCAACCTTTTATATTCACTGTTCTTCTTGCTAAGCATGTTTTCCAGGGAGAAGCAGCATTGGGAGTACCTGTGCCAATAGTAAAGTCCTTGCACCAGTCAAAGCCCCTGTCAATGGGTCTGAGCTCAGTCCAGCATCCACCTCCTCAGACCACAAGAAGAGCAGCAGTGAAGCTGCAGAGGCTTGGTTAGAAGAGGCCAGGAAGGAGGCAGGGATATCTAGACCTTTCACTGTAAGTTTACCTTTACTTAATAGCCTATTTCTTATCAACAGGCAGCTGTAAAACTCATCTGACTGACAATTAATTGCTTCATAATCTTAGGATAACTTGCCTAAAGCTGAGGGGACACTTGTCTACATGTTGCCAAAAAATGTAGGAAAGGAGATTTTTTTTTTTTTGTAGAAAGTGACGTGCAAACTACAAGTTTTGGGAAACTTTGTTTATCAAAGGAGAGTTGATTTTGTAGAAGCAACATTACATCATAAGATTAGTCAACCAATGAAAAGTCATGAGGAAAGTGACGAAAGGATGAAAACAAAATGGCGGCGAAGCCAGTGTGGGATGTCATCAGGGAAAGTGTCATGATCGATTTATGTGTATTGTTTTATATATATTTACTGATATAAACGCTGTAGTCAACTAGTATACACTTTGCTGGTCTCCATTAACAGTAAAACGAAAACTTATATTTTAGCTGTAAATGCTGTAAAGATTAATTCTCAAACTGAACGCAGTAGGGATTCAAGGAAATGCATGCACATGGATTAGGGAGTGGTTAACATGTAGAAAACAGAAAGTACTGATTAGAGGAGAAACCTCAGAATGGAGCGAGGTAACCAGTGGTGTACCACAGGGAAAACATTAATGTTTTAGATTCTGGTATAGTAAGCAAACTCGTTAAATTTGCAGACGACACAAAAATAGGAGGAGTGGCAAACACTGTTACAGCAGCAAAGGTCATTCAAAATGATCTAGACAGCATTCAGAACTGGGCAGACACATGGCAAATGAAATTTAATAGAGAAAAGAAAAGTATTGCATGCAGGCAATAAAAATGTGCATTATAAATATCATATGGGAGATACTGAAATTGAAGAAGGGAACTATGAAAAAGACCTAGGGAGTTTATGTTGACTCAGAAATGTCTTCATCTAGACAATGTGGGGAAGCTATAAAAAAGGCCAACAAGATGCTCGGATATATTGAGAGAAGTGTTGAATTTAAATCAAGGGAAGTAATGTTAAAAATTTACAATGCATTAGTAAGACCTCACCTAGAATATTGTGTTCAGTTCTGGTCACCTCGTTACAAAAAGGATATTGCTGCTCTAGAAAGAGTGCAAAGAAGAGCAACCAGAATTATCCCAGGTTTAAAAGGCATGTCGTATGCAGACAGACTAAAAAGATTGAATCTATTCAGTCTTGAACAAAGAAGACTACGCAGCGATCTGATTCAAACATTCAAAATCCTAAAAGGTATAGACAATGTCGACCCAGGGGACTTCTTTGAGCTGAAAAAAGAAACAAGGACCAGGGGTCACAAACGGAGATTAGGTAAAGGGGCATTCAGAACAGAAAATAGGAGGCACTTTTTACACAGAGAATTGTGAGGGTCTGGAACCAACTCCCCAGTAATGTTGTTGAAGCTGACACCCTGGGATCCTTCAAGAAGCTGCTTGATGAGATTCTGGGATCAATAAGCTACTAACAACCAAACAAGCAAGATGGGCTGAATGGCCTCCTCTCGTTTGTAAACTTTCTTATGTTCTTTCTTATGTTCTTCTCATAATTGAAGGTAAACAAAATAAATGTTTTAGTTAAATTAATAAAGGCTTCCGTTTGATATATATAACAAAATGAGAACACATAAACCAAAAAAATTATGTAAAGCTGGTACATTCGTATCTCCGAGAAACTGGAGAGGAACAGGAAATTAAAACAAGATAAGGCAATCATCCAAATAAAGCTGAAGCACTAACGGGTAACGACATAGAACGTCTGTACAGCACTGAAACACAATGTTTAAAAATAAATAAATAACCTGTACTGCTGAACCTCGTCTTCTTTAATATTAGCATCACAAGGGTATCCATGTTTTATAAAAAAATAATAGATGGGCCTCTTCAGTGAGTTACAGGAAAACAATTCCATCTTGGGTTTCTGTGACAGTTTATAAATTATTCGACCTTCGGTCTCGTAATTTATGACATCACAGAAACCCTAGATGGAATTATTTTCCTGTAACTCACTAAAGCCCATCTAATATATATATATATATATATATATATATATATATATATATATATATATATATATATATATATATATATATATGTGCAAAAGTTTTAGGCAGGTGTGAAAAAATGCTGTAAAGTAAGAATGCTTTCAAAAATAGACATGTTAATAGATTGTATTTATCAATTAACTAAATGCAAAGTGAGTGAACAGAAGAAAAATCTAAATCAAATCCATATTTGGTGTGACCACCCTTTGCCTTCAAAACAGCATCAAGCATCAATTCTTCTAGGTACACTTGCACACAGTTTTTGAAGGAACTCGGCAGGTAGGTTGGCCCAAACATCTTGGAGAACTAACCACAGTTCTTCTGTGGATTTAGGCAGCCTCAGTTGCTTCTCTCTTCATGTAATCCCAGACAGACTCGATGATGTTGAGATCAGGGCTCTGTGGGGGCCATACCATCACTTCCAGGACTCCTTGTTCTTTACGCTGAAGATAGTTCTTAATGACTTTCGCTGGATGTTTGGGGTCGTTGTCATGCTGCAGAATAAATTTGGGGCCAATCAGATGCCTCCCTGATGGTATTGCATGATGGATAAGTATCTGCCTGTACTTCTCAGCATTGAGGAGACCATTAATTCTGACCAAATCCCCAACTCCATTTGCAGAAATGCAGCCCCAAACTTGCAAGGAACCTCCACCATGCTTCACTGTTGCCTGCAGACACTCATTCGTATGCGCTCTCCAGCCCTTCGCTAACAAACTGCCTTCTGCTACAGCCAAATATTTCAAATTTTGACTCATCAGTCCAGAGCACCTGCTGCCATTTTTCTGCACCCCAGTTCCTGTGTTTTCGTGCATAGTTGAGTCGCTTGGCCTTGTTTCCACGCCGGAGGTATGGCTTTTTGGCGCAAGTCTTCCATGAAGGCCACTTCTGACCAGACTTCTCCGGACAGTAGATGGGTGTACCAGGGTCCCACTGTTTTCTGCCAGTTCTGAGCTGATGGCACTGCTGGACATCTTCCGATTGTGAAGGGAAGTAAGCATGATGTGTCTTTCATCTGCTGCAGTAAGTTTCCTTGGCCGACCACTGCGCTCACGGTCCTCAACGTTGCCCGTTTCTTTGTGCTTCTTCAAAGAGCTTGGACAGCACATCTGGAAACCCCTGTCTGCCTTGAAATTTCTGCCTGGGAGAGACCTTGCTGATGCAGTATAACTACCTTGTGTCTTGTTGCTGTGCTCAGTCTTGCCATGGTGTATGACTTTTGACAGTAAACTGTCTTCAGCAACCTCACCTTGTTAGCTGAGTTTGGCTGTTCCTCACCCAGTTTTATTCCTCCTACACAGCTGTTTCTGTTTCAGTTAATGATTGTGTTTCAACCTACATATTGAATTGATGATCATTAGCACCTGTTTGGTATAATTGTTTAATCATACACCTGACTATATGCCTACAAAATCTCTGACTTTGTGCAAGTGTACCTAGAAGAATTGATGCTGTTTTGAAGGCAAAGGGTTGTCACACCAAATATGGATTTGATTTAGATTTTTCTTCTGTTCACTCACTTTGCATTTAGTTAATTGATAAATATAATCTATTAACATGTCTATTTTTGAAAGCATTCTTACTTTACAGCATTTTTTCACATCTGCCTAAAACTTTTGCACAGTACTGTGTATATATATATATATATATATATATATATATATATATATATATATATATATATATATATATATATATATAGGCATATTGTGAAATTCTGACGTTATAGGCACGTTATAACTGACGTTATAGGCATTCTGTTACACTATTTGACTGATTTTAAAGGTTTTCACTCATTTTGTGACATAAGAGTTTCACATGGTCATTACATGAAATGCCTAAAAGTTTCATTGCATTTCATGAAATGACTGGTGTTAAGGACATTCTATTACACACTCTCATCAAACTTTAAACTAGAAATGAAGAGTTTGGGGGTCACCTTTGATCCTGATCTATCGTTTGAGACTCATTAGGGAAGTTACTAAAATATATTTTTACCATTTGAGAAATATAGCCAAACTTAGACAAATTGTTTCCGTATCTGATGCTGAGAGACTTAATGCATGCCTTTTGTTTTATCTAGAATTGATTATTGTAATGCACTTTTTTCTGGTGTCCCAAAACGTGTGGTATCCCGCTAGCAGCTTGTTCAGAATACTGCCGCTAGAATTAAAAAACCAGGAAAAGTGCACATGTTACTCTTGTTTTGGCCTCTGTACACTGGCTCCCTGTGCAGTATAGAATTGATTTTTAAGATTTTGCTGTTAACCTACAAGGCCCTGAATGGTTTAGCACCTAGTTATTTGCAGGAGTTACTGACCCTGACCCTGTATCTTCCAAACCGCACTCTGAGATCACAGGATGCGGGGCTGCTGGTTATTCCTAGGGTCAACAAAAGCAACATGGGAGGAGGTAGGGCTTTTTCTTGTAGAGCTCCTAAATTATCGAATGCTCTGCTTTTGTTTGTCATGCAAGCTGGGACCAGTACATTTAAAAAAAAAAGCACTTTTATAAAATGGCTTTCTTATCTTAGTGGAACTTAATGTACCTTTTAAAATTGCTGCTTTTGCATTATGTGTATACTGTTTGTCTGATTGTGGCAGTTGTATGTGTAACATGCTATACAAATGTATTGTGGTTTGTTATTTTTTTCTGCTATGTACTGTACAGTGATTTGCGGTACTTCTGTATAAAAAGCGCTATATAAATAAATAAATAAATAAACAAACATTTATTTCTATGTTCTACAAGTTGTAGAATGAAGTAGAAAGGTGTTCCCTGAAAGCAGAATCAACATTGTAGAAGAAACAGATTTCGTTCTACATTTTCTGGTAAACATGTAGACTAGTGTCCCCTTGGCTTTAGAATCTGAATTTGGAGGCAATTATTAATGTATTTAATTTCTTGCAGGAGCTGTCAGCAGATCAACAAGAGCAGCTTCAGCAGCGAGCAGAGTACCTGAAACAGCAGCGGGACAAACTTCTTGCCATGAAGAAAGAGCAGAGACCTAAACCGACCCATTCTGAACCTGCAGCGGAGCCTTCAATATTGACATCTGAGAGCAAGCAGGTAGGAAAAGCTTTGTACTTTAACTGAGGGCCATCACAATTTTCACAGAAAAATGTAATTGCTGTTTCAGAAGGCATTTAACGTGAAACTCCCTCATACAGTAGGTACACTATCATATGAGATAATGGACCTGTTTTTTTTTTTTTTTTTTTAAAGTTTGTCACTTAAGTTGCATCATAGAATGTTTGTCAAAACAGCTTTCTGATTTGGCTGATCCCTGTTCCATGATGTATAATGTTTCAGCAATGTCCAGCAGGTGGTGCCAAACAGATCTTTAGTTTAAAAGAAAAATGCAAGAGGGGGAAAAACTTCTGATTCTCCAACCCCAACCCCAAATACAAATTAGTGTTGATTTTAAGTTAATAGTTTTCCAGTAATGCAAGTTTTTAGAATTGAAAATATTTACCAGTATTGTCTGTGCCAGTCAGGAAGCGAGCAGTACTTGATGGCAACATGGTAACTTTGTTTCACTGGTTGCAGATATGTTACTGAAATGTTCTATTATTCTTTATTATACAAGACAGGGACAATTGGGTCATGGACATGGAAATGCAGGACCACATTGGGTTAAGGCATGATGTAAAGTAATTTGCTAATACAGACCTTGCCATTTTCTTGTGTATTAACATTGATTTAAGTTCTACTTTTTTGTCATATTTGTTTTTAATTCCTGTTTTAATTTTTTTTTTTTTTACATTTCATGTTTTGTTTTTGTCTTTTAATACATACAGAATGTGGATATTTCTAATACAAACCTCACTGCTAATAATGTTGTAAAAGAAGAAACACTTAGTATCTCAAAAACTGTGAGCACACCCTTAGTAGAAAAGGAGGACAAGGTGATTTAACTGTCTTTAGTGGTGTCTGTGTATCTGTGATGTTTCCTGTGATTGTGCACGTACATTATTTTATTTTAATCTTATCATAAAATGCCATTCAAAGCTAAAACTTTTTCAGCTGAAACAGCCTGTCAAAATAAATGTGCATGTGCATGTGTCGTACCTGTTTGTGTTTGATTATTATTAAGCTATTGTTGTCATCGTTGTTGTAGTATTATTATTATTATTATTATTATTATTATTATTATTGTTGTTACTAATTTGATTGAAGGTTTGTATGATTTGCTTAAGTTTCATTTAATTTTAATAAATACTATAGTAGTCTGTCACATGTCCGACTGGGGTGGGACCTGAGTAAGGGAGGATATGTGAAAAGTCAGATTATTGAATCCTGTTTTAAATGCCATTATACACAGCTGTAACAATTACTATATTCACAAAATGTATTGATTTGAGATATAGCTTTTATTGGGGAGCTCCTCTAACTAAGTCCCTTGTTTAGAAAGATAGAGTATTAATGCTTGTGACAGAGTGGCCGTCTGCCATGTGGGTGCACGGATTCGCTGCCGAGTGACAGGCAGGAGACCGAGATGGAGGTTGAAGTTGATACGCCCTGCAGGCGAACAGGATTTATTTACATAAACATATTGAACAGCTCATGTGACTCTACCAGCAGTGGCAGTGCATGGAACACATACAACAGTGTACGAAAACTTTGGTAGGATCTGCAATATCTGAACTAATCCTCTCTTTTCAATAATAAACTAACGCTGCTGAAGAGGTTGATCGTGGCAGATAAACGGTTAGGGCAGATACGTGACAGGTGGATACGTGACGCATTACTGTACTTCCAAACAGAGTTGGATCTCACACACAATCCTGGCAACAAAGGTTGAAGAAAACCTAGTACTTTAAGAGCACACTTCTATCATGTTCATAGAGTATGATTTAAGTGACAAATTATAAGTACAAATGCTTAGTACTTATAATTGGCGCTAGAATATCTGATGTAGCACATGCAGTGTTATATACAGTAGTATATAATATTTGATTAAGTAATATCTAACAGATTTGCAATCCGGTCAGTATTCTCATTCTCAATGTGTTGGCTGTTATTGCAGTTTTATGTCAATCAAGCTATGTAATGTGTGCATTGTATTTCAGATTTTTTATTTTTTTATACATTAAAATAGTTGCATATGGTACAAATTAAAATGTCTTTCCAAGGAGACTGCTAAAAGTAAGCTGGGGTGAGTTTATTGAAAGGTAAAGTAAGAAAGGCATAAATTGCATTTGTTATGGTGTGGTTTGCAAGTGACCCTGAAAGTTTCATAACTTTTTTTTTTTTTTTTTTCCCTTCTAAAGGTAATTTCCGAAGATGAGAAAAAGAAGATTCAGAAACGAAAGAACCTGGCAGAAAAGCTTAAACAAGAAGTAATTAAAAAATAATGACGGGATAGTATGTTACACTGACATTAAAAGGCGCATATGATTTACTGAACTTTATTTGGTTTATTTTTGTGCCAGAAATTTGGTGTAAAGAATGCATTTATATATATATATATATATATATATATATATATATATATATATATATATATATAAAATGCATGTGTCTCAATTAGTTTCAAACCACAGTTGCCTGTGAAAACTAAAGGAAATAGCTTATACTGTTAATATGGTGTTTAGGTTATGGTACTTAATCAAAAAGTCATGTTCATGTCTTAATGTTGTGTTGGCAACTTTAATTGAACGAATGAAAATCGTAATTCTCATTTACCAAAGATCTTGACCTCTATTGCTGATTTCAGTTATAGGTGTTGGTTCCATTGTTAATGAATGAGAGGAAGTTGAAACATACTTTGTTTTGTATTTTTCAATTTTTTTTTTTTTTAAACTCTTGAAAGGAATATAAAAATAGGTCAATTTTCCCCACTTACCATCAAGGTACCTTACAAATACTGTGTATTGCAAACCTGTACACCCTTAAAGCAGGAGGGAAAAAAAGTGGGTCCCTACCAGT
The DNA here is from genome assembly GCA_030684275.1 of Acipenser oxyrinchus oxyrinchus. Classification (NCBI taxonomy): domain Eukaryota; kingdom Metazoa; phylum Chordata; class Actinopteri; order Acipenseriformes; family Acipenseridae; genus Acipenser; species Acipenser oxyrinchus. The sequence continues at coordinate 16,579,644 of CM060251.1, forward strand.
TTAACGCACAGGCCTCTTTGAGTGTGACAATTGGAATATATACACACACACACACACACACAAAAGTTCATATGGTTTTGTGTTGCATTTTTTTTGGTTGTTATAAATGCATAATTAAATCCAAGCAATATAGGACTTTAACATGGTATCAGAATATATTGTTGTAAAATGGTACAAGACACGCTCTCTCCTCCCCCTCACACAACTTGAGGCCTATTTGTCTTAATTTTATTTGCTGCAAACAAACCAATTCAATTTGCCAGGCTGTTGAAACAGTGCCTCCCCTTTTAAAAAGCTGAAGAAAGTGATATTTGTGTGCCGCCTTACAAGGAGAATAGATTACGGAGCCAATAGGAGCCATGACCATACTGCCCTGGAACCGGTTCCAAACAGGGCAACCTTCACATCATTGGGAATTATCAGGAATCATTTCTGCACCAGGTTGAGCCGATTCTGCCAAACATGTATGTATGTATGTATGATGGGTCCAACTACATTTGCAATAGGCTTTTACTAATCGCATTACTTGATGGAAAAATCACTTAACTACTCCGTCACAGTTTTACCTGGGAAAAACAGACTGCAATTGTTCTGAAATTGGTTTAGTACCATTGTGGAACCATCATACTGAAGCATATTACATGCAGTAATACTAAACACCATGTGACCTACTAATGTACCAAGATGCAGCAGTTTTATTGTATATTATAATACAGCTGTATTTGAAGTTACTTAAGAGGTAAGAAATTCTTCATACTCCTTTGAAGGAAAGATTATTCCCTCCCTAATGCATTTAGCATGAGCAGCGTTTTATTGTAGGCCAGAATATATGTAATAAAATGTATTAAAACAAGTATGGTCAATTATATGCACTGCTATAAAATGCACAATTCAGACCACCATATGTACACAAAAATATAAAATGTGACACATCTGGACATGCTCCTCTATCACACTTTTTCACAAATGGCTAAGCAGTTCGCCATATACAAGAAAAACTGCAAATGAGACACATACAACTTTAAATACCCACAGATTCTCTCAATTCATTGTGCTAAAGACTACCTTAACCAAGTATCATCTTACTTGGAGAAGCAGTTATTTCGATATACTGTATGAAAGTGCAATACATGTCAAAAGGAAAGTTCCTTTTATCCACAGATTTTTAATACTCAAGAACTGAAGATGTCTGAACCAAGTTTCATCACAACTGGCATATGAGGGATAATTAATGGTTGATTTGAAACTTTATATATTAAATTAGAATTCAATATATAAAAATGCACAATTTAATATATTAAATAGTTATTTCCCCCTGGTGTTCTGACAGATGCTGTGCACATTTATTCACTAAAGAAGTTTCAAATGTGTAGTTTGGGCAGTTAAACATGCATTTTCATTTTACAACAGTGCTACACTAGGTTAAAGAAAAAACTGTTTGCAATATTCATTCAGACATGGCCAAAAGTTTTGCATCACCCTATAGAATTAACAAATTTTGCTTCATAAAGTCAATTGAAAGATGCTGAATAATGTAATGTTAACATGTTGAATTACGTACCACTTTGTAGTTTACCATATACTTAAAAAAAACAAATCACATTTCAATATCCAACATGAAATGCTATACTATTATGGCTTCCAGTAGACCTTTGCATTATCATGTTGTAGTTTATTTGATTACATGATGTTAGAGATCTAAATTATTAAAGTTTTGCATTGCCTTGAATTTTTGGGTTGGGCCATACATTTAAAAAATAAAAAAAGTTATTTATTTTTTTTAAATGTATGGCCCAACCCAAAAATTTAAGGCGATGCAAAACTTTTGGCCATAGTTGTACTATAGTTTGCACTTTCATGGCCATGTCACCTGGAGTGGTAAAAATGGTGCCGACTTCTACAGTCTCTTCTTTCCTGTAAGAAAAGAACGAACTACTCCCCTAATGACTGACCTGCATTGCAGCCAGTATGATTCTTTGCCTCACTTCCTAGGTCATTTTACCCGACGTGTGTTCAAGGTCAGATTTCCTGACAGTCAAGGCAACCAATTTGGACCAGTTTGGACCAGACATGTTTTCGAATTAAAATACAAGTTTGCTATAACAGGAGTTTCTTTAAAAACTGCATGCAAGACCTATTTAGCATATGGAAGTGGAAAATAAGGTCTGAAATATGAAATGTTTGTGTTAGCTACAACCACTTTAAATGTACATCAAATAAAAACATATAGCATATAATGCCATCTAAGCCCATAAGCTAGACTGCTTGAACCATAAGGAAAATATGCATTACAATAAAAGTCAGACAAAAGTATTTTAATTACAGTCACATTTAATTTCTGAAACTTGCATCAGATTTTTTTTTTTTTTTATCAAATAATGTATACAAATGATGTAAAATGGTGACAGTGGTAGTTTATTCGTCCAATACAAAATAAACTTGTTTATGGAGGGGGACCCTACACTATCTACAGACATCCCATCTTTTCTTGAAAATGCATACAGTTACCTACAAGGCTTTCCGAATGGGGTGTACTAGTTTAGATGGAAACATACATTTTCTTTAGCAATATAAAAAAAAAAAATAACAAAGTACTGTATCGGTTTTACTGCAGCCCGTTTAACAACCAGTGTTAAACTCGTAACACTTAGTTATAGCATCAGGTAGCTTTTTCAACTATGCAATTTACTTGTATAGACTGGCGGCCTTTCAGCTTAAAAAGCAGAAAAAAAAAACAAAAAAACAAACAAAAAAAAAAAACACACACCACCACATGTTGAGTTTTATGCATGTTAAAAATCACCTCTGCAAATAAAACCTATACATTAATTTAGATGAACTATAAAAGAAAAAAGTAGTCTGATGCTTTGTCAGCAACATGTTTGGCATTTACAGATTTAGGAGATAATATAATCTGTAAGGGGGTCAGTACTGTTTTATCGGGACTTAACTTGAGACAACTATGACATTTCCCAAAGCCCTTGTTCCATCCATGCTTAACCTTTGTTGTACTTGGGGATTACAAGTTTCAACTCCCTGATGTTTTAATCAAATTAGGGTTGCCCTACAAAAGATAACACTTAACATTACAGAGAAAATGAGCCTGGCTCTACCCATGATAAACCATATAGCAGCAACAGATTAACTATAAACATCCTCTATTTGGGCATAAAATGTACTTTACGGCAAGCTTAAAAAACAAACAAAAACAAAACAAAAAAAACACACCTTAACCAGTCTGCTTTACCAATGCACCAAAAGTGTATTAAAAAAAAATAGTAAACAGTGGTCCCACCTTTTGTTAAAAATGACATTGGCAGGTATTGTTCTCCCCTTAAAAAAACAAAAAAAAATCCCACACATGGATGAACACGCTGTACAGTACTTTTAATAAAATTATGAATACAGGATTCCTTACTGACATTTCAGTTCATGTTTGTTTCCTGAAAGGGAAACCATTAAATGTCTGAGTCCTGCTCCCTTGGACCAAAGTTTCCCCAGCCCTCCCCCAACCTTCTGTAAGGTTTAGCCAATCAAGCTCCCATTACTAACCTGCTAGTCCTGCCAGCCTGATTGGCAGACAATTTTTCCCCACATTCACAAGAGATTCAGTTCCTGGGAAGTGAAGCCTTCCTGCTGCAAAACTAAACCTCTAGCTGAAACATTGGCACACTGTTTGCTACTCCTTGTGTCATCTTCTATACTGGTGGTTGTGGTGGGGGGGAGGAGAGGTTCCTCGTATTCAGTCAGCTGTGGAACAGTTGCTCCATTGTACTCAAAAACCGACTGACATTTTCTACTAAATCCTTTATGATCCAAGACGGGACCGTTTTCTTGGGGATGCTTCTTCCTCCTCCTCGTCTTCCTCTTCGTCATCTGGGTAATCTACAAGCCCAACTAAACCTGCCTGCTGATTATACACAGAGCAAACAAAACAAAAACAAGATATCAATCAGCTATGCAGTAAAGCATAATAAATTTACAGGCTAGCCTACATCTAGCTGAAACCTTGGAAATAAAGCTTGTTAAAAACTGTGTAAAAATGTTTAATGAAAGTGATGTTGGTCTTTCAAGAAAACAACAATCCCATGTATTGTAGAGTCAAGTAAAAAAACAAAAAAAACACAAATCCACTTCATACACCAAAGTGTAAATAATTTTATTTCAGTAAGTATGTTTCCACAGTTCGAGAATTCCCCCGCCTCTCCTCCTAACCCAACCCTTTCATTTATGCTATACTGTAACTGGGGCTAGTTAATTATTACTGTATGTTTAAGATGTAATCAGGGTGGATCCAATACATCTGGCAATATACAAATTCAATAATCCAATTTAAACACTGCTAACCTTTGTCATAACAGGAGCTGGCGAACTGGCAGTCTTTGAGGAAGAACTGTTAGTGCTGGCAGGCGAAGATGGTACTGCTGCAGCTTTACTGTTGGTGCTATTTGTTCCATTAGCTGCTCCAGCAGAATGAGAAAATGTAAACTTAAAGCTGCCACTTGAGGTCCTCTTCGGAAGGTTTTCTTTGTCCTCACTTTCTTTAACTGCTACACAAGACAATATGCAATATTGAATTATCAGAGTGTTATCACAAGATTTGTAAGTTATCAAGAGAGACATTCCCCTGTTCTGGCCAATAGCACTTGAAGTTGTACTGGTTCAAAATACCACCCTCCACAAGCAACAATTCAACAAATTATTTACAATCTATATTTCACAAGACAACTACATGGCTTATATTGTATCCAATTCAATGTCATATTGGAGAGCAAAAGTTTAAAAAGTACCTTTTTTTGCTTCAATAAACTTTCCATAGTTGTCAGAGAAATCATCTTCAGTCTTTGACTTCTCTACAGGAGGTACAACAGCTTCACCTTCCTCTTCGTCATCTTCATTAAACCACATTTCTTCGTCATCTTCCAAAGCCCTCGCATCTCTGCGGTATCTGTTATTACGCACTGTAGAGGGTACACTATGAATAAAGATTCAAAGACCTTTGTTACAAGAGATGTAAAAACATAAGCCCTAGATAAACCACAACATTACATGCAAGCAGGTCAACATAGATCATCATTTACTATAACACTTTTTTATAAAAATTTGACATTGAAAAAGCGAGCCAATAATTTGGGTGTCAGTAGTGTAATAAAGTGGGTCATTATGAGCTACAATTCAAAATACGGACAAGCAATTTTGAAAATAGTATTCATTAGTTCAACCAATTAGAACCCAGACCTAGATTATTATACCTCAACTCAAGGGATGACCATACTAAGGTAACCCATTCAACATTAACCCTTTGCGGTCCTATGTCGGACCAGGTCCGACATTACAATTTTTCTTTTCGGTCGATGTCGGACCCTGTCCGACATCATCAAAAAGGCGTCACACAGGTCCCTAGTCATTTTTTCATCCAGAAAAAGCAGAGAAAAGCTTTCAATGGCCGAGAGGCCGATAGAAGCTGAAAACAAAAAAAAAAAAAAACGGAGGCAGATCTGATCAATACGCATAGTCCCTTCACCACAGACATAACACGGACATAAACAAACAAGATAGCTGCTTCCGCATCCAGCGCTCAAAGAAAATCAGACATTTGCCAAGCTTTTTGAGATGTTATAGCAATAAAATAAAATGATGACTTGGACAGCATTATTGAAGAGTTTGGTGATAAATCGAGTGACCAGGAGATGATTTATCAGTATGCACTACTATGAAGAGATATGTGATAAATACAGCGAACAATGAGTTGGGCAGGGCTGGAGATGCAGTACTGAGTGTCCTTTTGAAATGCAGTGCCTTTTAAACCCGTTTTACTGTGAATAAAATTACTTTTAAAAAGCTTGTGTGAAAATAAATTAGACCTGATGCGTCTGATAGGTGCTGAACAAATGGACTGCAAAGGGTTAGATTGGATATTAAATGGCTACCAATTGTGCACTGCACTATATAGTGACCTATGCCAAGTTTTACAGTTTGTTCTTAAATTGCCAAGTTTTTGAAAATCAGACATAAGTGTACAATATACAGCTATGGCCAAGTTTTGCATCATTACAGAAATAACAAATGTTGCTTCATGAAGTCAAATGAAACCTGCTAAATAATCATACATGAACATATTTAATTACATACCGCTTTGTAGTTTTCCATATAAATGAAAAAACGACAAATTCAAAAATGTGACATTTTGAAATCTAGTATGAAATACTGTACTACTATTATGGCTTCCTGTATATAACTGCTATATAATTTTGTATTTTCTTTCTTTAAGATTTCAATTATGTTCATAGTTTATTTTTTTTATTATGTCTCAATCCTAAAATTCTAAGTGATGCAAAAATTTTGGCCATAGTTGTAGGTCACAATTTAAATTTGACATGTATGTAGGACTCATTTATCCCCATTGCTAGATAGTTTACATACTGACCTATTCAGTCTTTGATTTTGTCTGTCCTTCTCCTGCTCATATCTAGTGTTCAGTCCTTTAAATGTCTGAACATATTCAATAGATTCAAGTGTTTCATAGAAGTTGTCAATTATGTGTGCAGTGAGTAACTTAATATCCTCCTGTTCAAATAACAAACATGAAAACCTTGAATTAGGAATCAACATATTACACAATTTTGATAATACATGTGAACCTTGAAGTAGAGAACTACAATAGAAATAAGTGAATGTAAAAAAAAAAAAAAACTTGTTAATGTTGATGATTATCCTAGACTGCAGCAAAAGAAATAGGACATGTGTAAAATAAAATAGAAATATGCCTCAAGGAAGAGGCCCTTTAGAGCCCTGGTACTCAAAAGGTAGCCTGAGGGTCAGATGTATATCCTGCAATGAGCGTTGCTGCATTTTACCAATAATTTTACTGTGTTTTCAATGTATACTCTACACTGATATAGAAAAATTGGACTAAAATGTGTGCTCCATTTTACGTTACTTTACTCTATATAATAGTGGATGCTGGAATCAAAACCCAGTAAAATGGTAGGCCCTCAATGTACTGTAACTACTGATCTTTAAATACAAAATAGCCACAGGTCACATTAGATACACTTACCACTTTGATAAATTCAAAGAGTTCAATAATTGCTGAATTCATAAGATTGTATCTTGTACCATTGTCCAACAAGGCATTTATGACTGGCTCAAACAAGTTTCCTTTGATGATATAGCGATTATAAAACTCATCTTTCAGGCCAATAATCCTCCTCATAAAACGCAGGGCACCTGTAAAACACAACTGCAATTTAACCCCTCCCAAAAAAAAACACATTCTAAAAACAAACAAACAAACAAACAAACAAACATTCTACCAGTACTTCCCATCACATTGATCTACACAACTTTAGTCCCCTGATTCCAAGCAATACATTATGCAACACTGCTTAAACATAATTAGAACATTCATCCCCCTACACCTGTTAATACAAGTTTAGAGCCATCAGCATCATGAAAAAGTAGACCGACTACATCCACATGTACCTGTTTAAGGATGGTAAAACATATGCCAGACATTCAACGAGTCACGTCACATTACACCAAACAGATTTATTTTAGTAATTTAACATATGTTCATTAATTTTATATCTCCACCAAGCCAACACCCACACCCCATTTCTAAATAAAAAACAGCTCTTAGAAAAATGTATAACCTGTAATTTTTGTAATAACCTTTGTATCATTCAACAACTTTTATACCCTGTACAAATTACAGATTACAATCATTTTGAGCAAAAAGTTACTTTAATAAACAAAAAAAAACAGAAGTTGTTCCTCTTTTTAATGAACCTTTAAAAAACAAACTATTTTAGTAACATTATATTATCCGAAAACGTGTTGAGTATGTTTATAGGTCTATCTCCACGGAGACAACTAATTACAACCATTGTTTGATTGAACAGAACATTTAAATATAAAAAAGCCACATTATTTGCACCAGTACATGGACTTTATTGCAATAAATACTTAATTGGGGAGTGTGGGTTTAAACTTTGAATTTTTTGTGATGTTAAAACGTTGTTTGCTTATTTAGAATTTATTTACTTAGAAAATACTACAAGGCTGTCCGTATATAATCAGAAGGCAATATAAAGTGTGTGTGTGTGTATAGATATAGTTTAAACTATGACACTCCTTAGAGTTTAAAACGTTCATAAAAATAAACCAAAATGCACATCATTAAGTCTGGAGACTGTGCTGGCCATTCCATGATTTGAAGCCTACCGTCTTGTTCTTTTCTTCTAAGGTAGTTCTGACATAGCCTGGAGGTATGTTTTGGGTCATTATCTTGCTGTAGGATGAACCCCTGACCAACTAGGCGTATACCAGAGGGTATTGCATGGCGCTGCAAAATGCTGTGGTCGCCGTTTTGGTTCAGGGTGCCACTCACTCTGTGCAAGTCGCCGACTCTAGATCCAGCAAAGAGCCCCAGACCATCACGCTTCCTCCTCCATGTTTGACAGTTGGTGTCACACCGAGGAACCATCCTTTAAGCCTACTCGACGGCGTACAAAAACCCTGCGTGATGAACCGAAGATTTCAAATTTTGATTCATCGGTCCATAAGACCTTCTTCCAGTCTTCAGTAGTCCACTGGCGGTGCTTCATGGCCAAGGCAAGCCTCTTTTTCTTATTTTGCCATCTTAGCAATAGCTTTCTTACTGCCACTCGACCTGTCAAACCTGCAGCTCGAAGTCTTCTCTTCACAGTTGAAACTGAGACTTGCTTACTTCGACCAGTAAGCTGTGCTTGAAGCTGTTGTCCTGTGAGCCGCCTATCACGCAAGCTGTTGACTCTCAGAAACTTGTTTTCTGATTCTGTTGTGGCTTTGGGTCTGCCAGACCTCTTCCTGTCAGAGTTTCCTCCAGTTTCCAAGTGCCTTTTGATGGTGTAGGAAACTGTACACACTGACACCTTGGCTTTCTTTGCAATTTCTCTAAAGCAAAGACCTATACTTTAACGGTTATAATGGTCTGTCTGTCTTCCTTTGTTAATTGCCTTTTTCTCGCCATTATGATAGCAATATACTACTTCCTGCAGTACAATACTGTCCAAATAATGCTCAACCCTTTGCGGTCCATTGTCGGACTGGATCCGACATTGCAATTATTCCCATCAGGTCCTTTGTCGGACCCTGTCCGACATCATCCAAAAAACGCAAAAAACGCAAAAAAGTCGGTTTTTCAACGGAAAAAGCCGAGAAAACCATTCAATGGCCGAGTGGGAACGAAAGGAGCAGAGACAAGCCGATAAAAAAAAAAAAGGCGTATCTCATGAATAGTCATACTAGCCCCTGGCATCAGATGGGGCGGTCATATGGAAACAAGCTGGGTGTTACAGTATCAGTGCACAGCGACTATCATGGACATTTGCAGCGCTTTTTTGAGATGTTATAGCAATAAAATAATGACTTGGATTGCATTATTGAGGAGTTTGGTGATAAAACGAGTCATCAGGAGATGATTGATCGGTATGTACGACTATTATTATTATTATTTATTTGGTAGCATATGTGAAAGCGATAGCAAACGAAAGGGTGGGGCGGGGCTGGAGATCCCTAGTGAGTGCTTTGTTGATATGCAGGGCCATTTAAACCCGTTTGACTGTGGAAAAAAATACTTTTAAACAGCGCGTCTAAAATTAACTCCGCGTGTGAAAATAAATTAGACCTGGCGAGCCTGACGCAGAATTAATAAATGGACCGCAAAGGGTTAAGAGGGTGTAGTAACACAGTCTGTTCCAACACTGCTTTTATACAGACAGAGGGGTTGTAAGTAATCAACAAAAGTTGGGACACCTGTAGGAATTGTTAGCATCAACTTTCAAGGCTTAATTTACTTCCATTGCTGCAGAACAGCTGTAAGTTGTTAACGCATTACTTGTTCCCTGAAAAAGGCCTTTTTGTAGAACTCTGAAATGTACATTATTTTTCAGTTTTTGGTAACCTAAACTTTTTTTTTTTAACCTCTGGCAGTTTACCGCTTACCTTTGTACAATTTCAGGTTATTCACTAGACTAACTGCTTAAATTTCAATAAAAACTGGAAAAATGGGGGTGTTCTAAAACTTTTGACCGGTAGTGTATATAAAAATGAAAGTATAGCATGTGTATGTACACAAGTTCTAAAATCACATTTTGTTAACAGTACTTACATAAGGCCAAGAACGTGTGCTTTGAGTTCATCAGTACCAACACTCGTCTCAACAGATCTTTGTTCATGATGTAGTTTTTGATGTGATATGTGTGATGTTCAACACAGAACGTAAGCAGCTCCAGAATTAAGGCCAGCAACTGAGCTGTTTGAAAGTTATCTAAAACGAGAGAGAGAGAGAAAGACTAAAGTGAACATTTAAATTGGGGTTCAACTAATTGGAAACATATCTTAGTAACTACAAAGCAAAATCAAATATTGAGGCTTTAACCAGAACCAGCAAACTAAAGTGCCTCACAAATGTATTTATAAACTGAACCTTTCTTCTAAATGGTTACTACTGTTTTGCAATAATTTTCATATTGCACCCCACCCCCCACCCAATTAAGCAACAGCAGTATTTAAATTTTTGTAGGCAACACATTCATAATCAGAACTGACATGTGTATTTTCTTTCTATCCTTCACTGGTGATGGCTTTCCATACATATGCCATTCAACTTTTTCGGGGATGAAAAAACCAACATCAGGTGTATGAATACTTTTGGCAACCAGTGAACATGTTCTCCGAAAAGTTAAATAAAAGCTGAGCTGAATCCTAATGCCTCTAACCAAGAGCTCAGGTTCTTCTTTAAAAACAAAAAATCAAGAATTTCGTAGGCAAAACCTAGCACTTACCAGGACAAATTGCACTAATCTTGTTGGATCCAACTACTGCATCTGACAAACAAGTACAAGCCAGTAAAGATCTGAACTGTTGCCAAAAATAAATAACCTTTACTGATTGCAATGGTTTCTAAAACATTAGTGCTGCAATTATTTAGCATTGTTGGTAAAGTTTGTGTGACAAAAAAAAAAAAAAAAATCACAGAATTAAAAATGCAGGCAAACCAAAATGAATCTGTACCGTTATTATGCTAACTGGGTGACTATGTAAAAACACTTGTCTACAATATCTGGGCACACACCAAACTGAAAATTGAGATTCATACCATTAGTTTCACATTAAGCTTTGACAAATATGGTTTTAGTTTAAATATATTTACATACTCCCCAGTGGAAGTTTGATTGGTATAGACATTGGTTTAAACATTTAAATGAACTGTTGCATTTTCTTAAGTCAAACAATGTTAAGCAAGATTTAGAGACTTACCTTTTCCTGTTTTTTCTTCCACTGTATTGGCCAGAAGAGGAGCAGTGAGTACATGCATGCAATACTTGTAGAAAAAGCTGAGAAATTCCGTCTTTTCCGTTTTCTGTGAGAAGAAATGAACATGTGCTATTTGATTAAATATATAGGTTCAAATAGTTTGAAGATACCCAACATATTTAAAGTATTTGCCATGTAAAGCTTTCTTACATTTGATGGTGCCAACATGTTCTCAGGATCAATTAGAGTACGAAGGAGTCCCATTAACTGAACGGCTCCTCCAAGTTCAGGGTCAGGATCACATATCATTTGCTCAATAACCACATTAATAAGGAGAATGTCCTAGATGAAGAAAAGGTATGTGAATGACCTTGTGAAATACATTTTTCCTAATACAATACCTAAATCTGATACCAAGAGGCATTACTGTACCGTGGTATAAATGACAATCACATTTTGTTATGCATAACTAGTGGAAACATTGAATATGCAGTTTGAAAACAGCTATGCACTCTAAAGGCAGTCTGAAAGTGAGTTACTGGACAAGACTAAGTAACTGCTCTTAGTCAAAATCTCTCTCAAACAATTTACTGTATTTTATTTAATTCTCTTATTTGAATTTGCTCATATCTACTGCTGACTATTGTATTTTCTAACTGCTCTTATCTAATGTGATATTTTATAACAACTGTAAGGCCTATATAACTGATATGATCAGAGATAAAACAAAAGGTAGTAAACTGTATTTTTGCTGGACAACACTTGTAACGGAACGTACTGCAATGAATACAGCTGTGTACTAACTATGAACATGATGTACAACCCATGTGCTATTTAACATTTGAATGTGTCCATGTGTTTTGGGGGATAGATTATGAATATCATGCAAGAACCTAAAGGAGGTGCTATTAAAAATCGAGTACTGCAATGTGTGATAAATAAACCATTCCAATTCTCATGTACTGACAATTTCTGCAAGATCACATGCAGTCTTGCTATGCATCACACAAGGGGGCACAAAAATGGTTTATTTCCAAGCAATCAAGTCTGCCTTTGTAAGAAGGCATCATATTGTCCATTTCATTTTCCAGGTTTTAATTGCTCAGTCTGTTTCGCAGTAAAAACAAGGCTTCATGCTAACAGCAATAAATAAATATGACTTTCTGGGCTCGAGTCAGGTGGAATCACTACATAAAAGGGTGTAACGGCAGAATCACCTCACTGTATCATAACTATCTGACAAAATCGGAACAGTTGTCATCTATGCAGCAACTGAAGCAAAGAAGGAAATGGAAGGAAATGGACAGGCTTAAGTTTTTTTTTTTTTTAAACTATTGAAGAGTACTTACATCATCACTCTGCTGAGCTTCCTGCATAACAAACTCCCGTACCATGGACGGACTAAACTCTACCAAATAAGAAAAGATGTCTGTTGCTGCAGCCCTCACTTGCAAATCATCCATGCCCTGCAAAGAAAATACAAAATGTTTTTAATATACTACAGTGCTACCCCGTTACAACACGTTTGTCAGGGTCCATAATTGGAGACTGTGTTATTTGTGTTTAGTCTTAACGAATATTGGCATTTTTGTTCCCGAAATGATTTACAATGGCCAAATTAATATTGTAGTGTTGCAGACACTCGAATCCATGATGTCACTCAACCCCGGCTGAGGCAAGCTTACCGCTTCCCTGCTTACACACACAGGGTCCGTAGACCAGTCGTGTAACAGTACAAATCCCTGGTCGTTACAAGATATACAGTATAATGTAAACTTTAAACTGGTGGTATAGCAGTTTCTACCACTTATTTAAATTGTGTATTTTATAATAAAAGTTGTAAACTGTAAATAAATAACACAGCATCCAAGGACGTTTATACACACTTGTATTGTTTCGTAACATTCATTCACGGACAGTTTGCTTTTACTTTTGGAAAAAAAAATACAGTGCAAGCACGGGAGCATTATAAGTTAAATGGTTTAAATTACAGTAATGTAAAACAATAAAACCCAATGTTTGAATCAAATTGCATTATGGGAGAAATGTCAGCCATAACCTTACCATGTTATAACCGATTCCGCACGATAATGGGTCGTGTTATAATGGGGTAGCACTGTATTTTGTACACAAGTTGTGAGCACATAATGTAACATTGTCTACTGCAACCGACAACTTGTGTTTAATTTCAATCTTACATTTTAAAAAAGCATCCATGTCTGTCTACATACTCCCCTAAATACCAAAAACGGATAGAAAAAGTACTAACCATTACTATTTCTAGGGCAGGAAGAATTCCCAAGTTAGCAAGAGTCTTGAAAAATGCATCTCTGTTCTGGGGTTGTAACGTTTGGGAAAATGCACAGAATTCTTTGAAAAAGTTAACCTGTTGGAAGAGGGGGTGAGGGGAAAGGAATGTTAGTAAATATAAAGCAAACAGTTTGATTATGTAGACAACATACATATTTAACAAGTTACATAACACAAAAAATGCTTACTAATAACCCTTTTAGTCCCCCCCCCCCCCTATTAAGGAGTGAATGTTTAATTTATAAACAAGTACTAGTATAGCTCACATACTACAAGATATTTTTGTCGAACAGTTAAATATCCTTTCAAAATGTAAATGAATATTTTCTCATTTTGAATTGGCAGGAAAAACCAAAAGCATAATCTGTCCGTTTAAAAAGGAGAGAAGCACCTCTGTACAGTAGAATGGGTTTGTTTTATTTGGTTCAGACCTCTTTTCTGCATTGGCTTCCTTTCTATGGTTTTTATTTTCCAAATCTCTACCTCCCTTTAACACTAGAACCGCCACAGTAGTCATTTTGACGGTTTTCACTTTTAAAATTTAAAATGACGTCTTAAAGATCCGCGGTTGTCTGTTTTTGACTTTTCCTAAATACATGTATTAAATACCCTGATGGCGAATGATTCAGAATCGCAAAGATGAAACTCGCCCAGCTGGTCAAAGACTAGGTGACAATGTGGTACTTAGGCTGAATGTTACCAATGACAATTTTTTATTTCACTGTAATTACCAAAACAGTTGAAGAAAAAGAAAAACAGCCTGGTTGGAACAGTAAACAAAGCGAAAAGAGTTTCCACCGCCTGCGTAAAACTTAGTACTCAGTGAAAGCAATCCCTGGTGTCCATTTGCTGTATTTTACAATGTACTGGACATGGCAGCCATCAATTCCTTCGTTTTGTTCAATGAATGCACCAGGGAAAATATCATCTTATGATGCTAGCCACGGAGCTTTGGCAGAAACATTTCGATCAGAAAACTGCAAAGCGGCAGGGAAATGCATACAGTGCGCATCAAGTGACACACGCAACAGAAAACAATGCCAGGTAACTAAATGCAATACAAATAAAACGTCCGATATCTGTGCCCAGTGTGAAAGAGCAGTATGTGGTAAATGCACACGACAAGTTGATAAGCGTTACATCTGAATGGATTGTGCTAATATGGGGGCTACTTTGAAGTATGTTTCCCTGAATGCGCATTCCTGTTACACAATTTTCTTTTTTATAAAAATTAATTTGATTTTACAATTCTGTATGTAGGCCTACATATGACCAGTTTACAGCTGTTTACACAATATTTTCTTTTGAAATGTTTATTTTATTATAGTTTTTCATTTTTTTTTACGTCATGCATTGTATGCGCTAATTTCGAAAGGCTTTTATGTTTATTTTTGTCACTGCAAAATTTTGGCTATGCAAATGTTAGCTATGATGTTAATAAATAAAACTTTTGAGTTGTATTCGATAGTTTGTTTCATTTTCAAATCGAAGCTGTTTAAAATGTACCCGTCAAAATGACTACTGCCGGCGGTTCCAGTGTTAAACGTTAATTAGTAGTAGGGCTGTAACAAAGGGTACATTTTGACCTGACGGTTCGAACCGTCTATGGTACTAATTTGCATAAATTTACTGGTAACGTCACCATAGCTACTAGTTTATATTTGATTGAAAATCCTACTATAGGTAATCCATATAGATGGAATCATTTTTTTTTTTTTTAAATGCAGTAGTTTAAAAATATGTTACAGAACAATCATGTTTTTATAATTAAAATAGGGCAATAAGTAGGGCAGCAGTGTGGAGTAGTGGTTAGGGCTCTGGACTCCTGACCGGAGGGTCGTGGGTTCAATCCCAGGGGTTGACACTGCTGTTGTACCCTTGGGCAAGGTACTTTACCTAGATTGCTCCAGTAAAAACCCAGCTGTATAAATGAGTAATTGTATGTAAAAATAATGTGATATCTTGTAATAATTGTAAGTCGCCCTTAAGGGCGTCTGCTAAGAAATGTAATAATAATAATAATAATAATAATAATAAATAAAAAAACATGTTTATGTACATGTTATTGATGTATAAGCTTGCATTGCAACAGCACCTTATTGCGGCCAATTAAAAGAACTGCATCTGACTTAGGCAACATAGCTTTAACAGTCACCATTCCAAGGAGATTATCAGTCACATTTTGCTACTTAAAACTACTAATAAAACAAAATAATAATTCTAATAATATTATGAACTTACGCTTGTCAAGTGATCCCAGATATTGGTTGTGCCTCCATGATACATCAAGAGTCGCTTGCACAGTTTGTATTTAAATTCTTTTGGTCGTCTTGCACAGTATACCCTGCTCCAATGCACGGCAGCGGCGCCATATAGAGTTGATACATATGATGACTTGGTAGTCGATTTTAATACAACTTTTGTTTAAGTAATATGCATTTACAAATCAAAAAGATCAAATTTTGCATGAGTGACATTTAATGTGTGATTTTCAGTATTCACAGATTATCAAACCATTTCTCTTGAGAAAAAAAAATGCTGCCTGACAAGCATTCGAAGGTTTACTACCTACGAATTCCTGGATAGCGAACTGACCTTGGAACAAGAGAAAACTACTAATTAAAGATTGGGTTTAAGATTATTTTTCTCTGCTACAAAATTAAGGAGATTTTAAATGATGGACTTGCTATCAGCGTACACTGAATACTGGATATTTTATACTGAAACAAAATGTCAGGACAACTGCTAAAACGAGTGAAAATAAAAGCACAACGATAAACTAGGCGACTGCAAGTGAAATGCAGTTAGGATCAGTGCTGAGCAATTAACATAATTTATCACGTCTGTTTGAAATAAATTACGTGGAACACAATGAGGCTCAGTCAAGATAAAAGGTAAAAGCAAGTGACATTGCAATTAACAGTTCAACAGGGATGTCATGGGATCAAAAATAAAACCCGAAAACTTCAAGCCCTAGATATACCGGACACCTTTATTTATGGATTCTGTTATGCGAACACATATTTTAAGCAGTGTTTGCTTGAATATTAATCCCAGAAGTGTATTTTAAAAGTATAACTAAACAAATTCTTCCCGTGTTACAGCAAAAGTTCTCCATTTCTGAAGAAAGTTTACTTACCAGTTCACGCCTCTTGCCATCATCAGTTGCTTCATCCGTCAGCTGTGCAAAGACTTCAGACAAGAATTTCTCATCTTCCTATTTGATATTACAAACAGAAACACGTGGAGTTACACTACATAGCCAATAAAGGTGTTTTATAAATCACATTGATCCAGAGTTACTATAGTGACCTAAAGAACAAAAAGGCACCATTTACTGGTCTGGTTTGAATATTCACTTGAGGCATTTAGCGTCTTGCAAGAGAGCTCATATCTTAAGGAATTTGTTAAGTATAAAACAAGGAATACAGTTACATTAAATTATGATATTAACTACTGTAAGCATATCCACTTGCAATTAAATGACCCAAAGCCACCACCTTCTGAAGGACAGACTTGTCAGTTCACTGCATACATTGCTAGCGCCCCCAAATGGCACCCTTTCCAGCATCTACAATTACAGAACCAAACTGTCTGTTTCTCTCTCCAGAAAGTGATTACAGTAAGTACAAAACATACCATCACGTGTCAACTCACCTGCAACATACTGACAATCTCAACCTTGTTAAAGAAAATAAAAGAGGTCAGCGTTGAAAGAAAATTCTCCTCAAAAACAGATGGAGTTGGCAAGATGATGTCCTGGATATACTGCACCCTATACGTTTGATGGATTTTCTGCCTCAGTTCGGAGTCTGTGATGGGTATTACCTCTTTAAACTTGGCAGTTTTGGTTAAGAACTCCCTGTGCTTTTTTGGCTGTACCAGGGCGGGATCATACTCAAGACAACCAACAACGTCCATAATGCAGTCGTCCGAGAACATGACCTCAAACAGAGCTGCCTTGTTGAGGAACAAAATTCCTCTTACAATTTCATATAAATGGTGCAGGTCTTCACTGTTCTCAAGGTCCTCGCAAACCTGGAAAAGCTGCAGCAGTTTCTTAATGTAGCCCTCATTCATTAAGGCCAGCGCAAGCTTTTCTCTGCGAATCGGGGAGGACAGAACAGACGTTACTAGATCAGCAATCTCTTCAAGTTTGTTAAGTTCACAAGGGGGAAGGTCAACCAGGTGACTTGTTTCAGGCATTTCTTCGAAACGCTCCTCCTCAGACTCGTCAATAAGTTCCTGCGTGATTTCAACTGCGGGATCCTTTCCTTGTACCTGAAAATGGAAAGCAAATGTTTTCAGAATCAATGCTTGTCAAAAACTGAAATGCCCTCAAAATCAACTTACACCACACCAGTGAATATTGAAACATGGTAGGGTTGGAACAATCTATAATATAGATTACCACAATAAATTTGTCACGTTGAAAAATGAAGCAGAAAGTGGCACTGAACTGTCTGCGTGAGGCGTAAAACATGATCTGTGTGAGCACTGCGTACACTGGGAAGTATTGATTTTAAACAATATGCTTAGGCTTTTAACTAAGTTATGGTTTCATTTTGATAATATGTTGTACACTGGAAAGCATGACTGGTTTTCTAACAAAAACCACAAATATTGTTTGTTAAATTGAAAAACCGCTAGCTCACTGTAAAACTACTGTAGAAAAGTGACTCTTTACGTAAAAGAATGTAATTGCAAAAAGAAAACAAAACCATACGGCAAATCTTTTATAGCCTAAACAACTTTGTTGCTTCTTTATTTTAAACTACAGTAAAGACATGAGTACTATACTGCAGCCTATGCACAGCATGGAAAAAATAAGCCTGTATATATCTGTTCCCATGGTGTTGCTATTGTAAAAAAGTAATAAGCCATTATTTGCTCAGAACACAGGCAGACAGCATAGCAGCAGGGGCACAGGGGCATGGCCCCTGTGTGTGTCCCTTTATTTTACAGCAAGATGTTACAATATGTAACATGTTAAAGTAGAAAAATATCCCAGGAGTAAAGAATAATACATTGTGATGGCCTTACTTTACCCCAGTGAATTAACTACAAAACAAAGGATGCCAAACAGCAGTTAGTTAAACATGGTTTTGCTTATTCCAGAAATAAATAGTACATAAAATTGACAATGCATTTTATTTATTTTTTGTCGCCATCTGGAGCGTTTACTATGGATGTTTGCTTTTTACTGCCATCAGTAACTCCATCCACAATAATTTCTGAATGTTTTAATTTCAAATGGTGAAGCATTGAACGTGTTTTTATGGTACAGAATTTTGTTTGGCATAATTTACATACCGGTTCTCTCATCCAGTTCTTCAAAATACTTACAAACATGGCTTTGCTTTGTTCCTTTGTTTAGGAGATGCCATTTTATTAAAAATATATAACATCTTAAAGGCTTGTCGTTAACTTTATTACCTCGTGGACTTGATACCATACCATGCCTACTTCAGCATGAAAACAGAGTGCCCCAATGAAGCGCCAGATCGACTGAGAATAAAATCCACCTCAGCGTCAATCTTTCTGTTGCATCAATTAGAAAAGCTACTTGGAGGCAAGTGCCAAACCCCTTCCTTTTTATAATATCCACCCTTACTCTGGCTCCACAGCAGTCGGATACGGGACAGACTGACTGTACATTAGGGATGGGACGGAATAAAATTTGCACGGTATGATAACTGTTAAATAAAACGTCGTGGTAACCTTAATATCACGGTATACAGTACATCATGCAAGTTATAAAAAGGCTTAAAAAATGATGAAAGACTAATGTAAATCACTTAAATTACTGTAATTCACAAAAATAAAACCAACAAATCACACTTCCTTTCATGGAATGATTTAAATATTTGGTATTTAACTATGCCAAATAACTTGGTACGTTTCTTTTTTTATAAAGACAATCAGAATTTAAAAAAAAAAAAAAAAAAAAAAAAATGAAGTTGTACACTCTCAATGTTATATTACAACAGTATTAAGATCTATTTGCTCAAAATGACGTGGTGCTGTATTTTGTTAAAACATTTTAACATACAAAATTAAATAAATAAATAAAAATAAATACTTTGTTTAGCTGATGGTAAATAGAATTGGAAATGATCGGTCTTATTGCTTAAAACAAACATGTACCACAGGTTATTATTTAAGAGCAGATATTAGTTGTTTATTGTTTCAACCAGATAAATAAAACATATATATATATATATATATATATATATATATATATATATATATATATATAGCAAAAAAGAATGCATTTTAATACTACAATGCGTTATTGGATTTATAGCTACATGTCACGTCATTGCACAAGTAAGCTTCGATATTATTACACGTGGAGTTTGTAAAACAAGATGTCTTCGCTTACCTAAGAAAATTGGAATACTGTTATAACTTGTTTAAACAAAACTACGTTGATAATAAGTAGGCTATCCTGCTGCAGTCGCGGGTCTGTGCTAATTTTATTTGAGACATTGGTCGTGTTCTTAGATTTCTGCAGTTCTGTACAGTGCTGCACAGAAATCTGTGCAGATTCTGCATAGCCCAGCTTTGAAATGTTACTGCAGGAGGCTGGCTGCGGCTGTGAACCAAAGGAAAGATGCAGAGATCATGAGTGACCTGTTCATCGTAATGCAAATAACCACTAAAACGTCTGCTGCCACCTTGTTAGCGGAGGCGAACAACATTTTATTATACAATGAAGCCGTGAATAGCCTTGTCAACGCTATATTAAATAAATAAATTATTTAAACAATGTAAAAAATCAGTGATAAGTGATGTATAATTTTACAATAAAATTAATGTTAATCAATTACATTAAACCGACTGTTGATAATCCAGACAAAATATAGCACGCTGAAAATGTGTGCTGCGCTGCAAGGTTTGGAGAAGGCGTTTCTCTAAAAGCTGCGTGTGACGTCAGAAAGATACCAGCCAAGAGCAGCTGGCGCAGCAAGCTCTGGGTAACAGAACGCAGGAATTGAAACGTGTATTCTGTGTTGTTAATAGTTTCCTTCAAAATCAAAATACAGTATCAGTTCACAAAAAGATCTTCCTCAGACACTTTGCTAAGGCTGCAAGTACCATCGCTTGATTTAGAAGCGTGTTTGCAGTTAAAAAAATGCATTAACCGGTGTATAAAGGAATTACAATAATTGCAGTGTAGAATAAAAGGAACGGTATTAATACCGTAATGTACCTAAACCGCGGTAAACCGAAACTGGTATACAGACCCATCCCTACTGTACATGATAATAAATTACTAAAATGAATACATTAAAAAAGGATGCGTTTGGTGAAATTTGTCACAAACGATTATACATCTAGCATATTATTTAACCACTTTGGAGTTTATACATCTAAAATTCCTATCCCTAAACGCTATATTAAAAAAAAAAAAAACACTTTACTAGATTTGAACAGAAGTGATATTACTATTATTATTTATTTCTTAGCAGACGCCCTTATCCAGGGCGACTTACAATTTATCACATTATTTTTACATACAATTACCCATTTATACAGTTGAGTTTTTACTGGAGCAATCTAGGTAAAGTACCTTGCTCAAGGGTACAGCAGCAGTGTCCCCACCTGGGATTGAACCCACAATCCTCCGGTCAAGAGTCCAGAGTCCGAACCACTACTCCACACTGCTGCCCTTAGTTATTTATTGGACATGCACAATCCATTGATTTGTGAAACTACTAAAACATGGAGATTGACAAATATGTTATAATGATAGAAATTAAACGCTTACATATGAGATTCAGTACAATATTTTTAAATAAAATACTGTAAGTCTCATGGCAAGGTGTATGTATTAATTAATTTATGCATTTATTTTTCAGTGAGAGTAGTGCAGGGAAAGAATGTTGCCTCCTCCCCAAAAAAATTCCATCAGGGTATGAAATCAGATTTACCCTGCTGCAGCAGTGTGTCAGTTCGCCATCATGGGACAAGATGTTAGACGAGGAAAAATAGCTGTAATGTCGTACTGTTTTAAAAAAATATATATAATAGAAATAAAAGGAAAAAATGGTCTTTGCAAAATTTGATGGAGCCTACTGTAAATATTGTGTGCATTTTGGTAAAAAATGCAGAGCCTTGACAGGTTATACACAAGTCCTTTAAAAATCTGGGGTTCAGTTTTCAGTACAAAACTGAAAGCTTCAAGAAAAATGAGAATTCCACAAAAGCTGCAGTAATACAGTAGTTGGCAATGATTTTGTATCATGCAACAAATTAAAAACATCTGTACATCAGGAGTTGGATTCAACTTGGAGAAAGTGGGGGGGAACAGGCAGAAGCTATTTTTTATATTTGAATAAAGTACTGTTTATTATAGTTGTAGTCCTAGTATGTTACTTAAATGTACTAGCAAATGTGTTCCAAACCGCACTGAAAGGAACATTTCCTTAAAAGTATGTTATACATTTGTTGAGGTGAGGTGGGGTCACAAGGAACCTTTTGTGTATCAAAGAATTTTGTGAACCATTCAAGCTACAAGGCTAGATCTGTCCCTGTTAATCACTAATTGATTGATTGTGTTCACTGTTAAAAAAAACAAAATTCTGCAAGTTATATTCTACTTGTGTGTGTTTTGCACTAAGGGTAGGGGGCAAGTAGATTTAAAATGGACAAGTAGATTTTTTCTAGCACTTTGTCCCTTTGACAACAAGTTTTTTTTTCAAAAATTGCACACCCCTGCAGCTGTTACAATTACTATATTCACACAATTATTGTTTTGAGATTCAGCTTTTATTAGGGAGCTCCCCTAAATCCCTTGTTTAGAAAGATACAGGGTATTTATGCTTGTGACAGAGTACCCGTCTGCCGTGTGGGTGCGTGCATTCGCTGCTGAGTGACAGGCAGGAGAGTGAGACGGAGGTTGAAGTTGATACGCCCCGCAGGCCAACAGGATTTATTTACATGTCAACACACTGAACATGGAAGTTGTCACACTTTGCCTAAATATTAGAATTAAGTACAGTAAATGTTTTATGCTCTAGTTTTTTTAAACTAAAGTACTCCTTTGTCTTAGAATAAAAACTGCTGCATAGAGGTAAATGTCCTACTGCACAGCTAATGTGTGTTAAATATATTTTGGGATTAAAAGATCACCACTGTATGTGCAAATAACATGGTAACATTGTCTCAAGTACACAAACAAAATATTTCCTGCAGGGGTGTGCAATAATATAAATAAAAAATAAAAATATGTTCTGTACCTGACAAATCTTTTCCCAGATTTCATCACATCCAGCCTTTTCTTGAAAGCTCAAAGCCAAGTCATAATTCTCAGCTTCAGACCAAACAATCAAGGTGTCCTGTAACAGTTATATATATAAAAAAAAAAAAAAAAGATGTCAAGAACAGCAAATTCACCCAACACTACATAAACATTTTTGCTTAAATATTACTGTTATTTTCTACAAAGATTCTTTCATGGCATTTAAACTTAGTCTATTGCTTTACCAAATAATGGTGTTTGATACTGAAAGCAAACTGGTTTACATATTTAGCTGGACTAAACAATGGACAGCTGTGAACCGCTAACTTGGAACAAACTCAGGAAGCATGTTAAAATGGCAACAGGTCAATTCCTGTTGATCAATAAAATACAGGACTCAGGTATTTAAATTTAAAACGTAGGTGTTTCTTCAAAGATGTATATGGAATCTTAATTATCAGAATGATGGCCTACAAAGTTAATATATTCAATGAAAAACAAACCACAACTCATTCAACAGAAAGGCCTTACAAGTCCATCGTTTTGCAGTAAACTACTTTGCAGTAAATTAACTTACTTGTTGCTTCTGATATGCTGTGTTAGGGCTTATTTTGGACTCCAGAAGAAGTGAACCTACAATGAAACCTTAAAATTAGACTTCATCTGTACCATAAATACCAGTGCAATCAATACCTAACATGAAAAATAAGGATGCCGTAATAAAATATTTCATAACTACACAATTCATGTTTTGTTTGAGACATGCATTTAGGGCAAATCATGACGCCGGAGTTACTAGCACTTGTAGTAACTGGTTAAATGAAAGTGCAGTTGAAAGAAAAGCAACAGGCCCACGTAGTGCTTACCACTACAGTTTGCAACTCAAACGGAACCCCCAACTTGCTCTTCTGAACCCGTTAATTTATATAGAGTACACTACAGTAACCATTTTAATGCCAGCACTCCGTATCGTAGTTTAGTCTACGGCATTTGAGTCAAGCACAAAATGGCTGTTTGGTACGATTTTTAAATCAGTTATCAAAGCAAGGTGGGGGAAATCAGTATAAGATTTTAATCATCAAGAGAGACCATTCTCATGTGCGGTTTTTGGGTGAACAAAAAAAATACAGGATTTACTTTCTACATGTTGAAAATTGTGTTTATCAACTGATGCAAAGTTACTCATTTCCTTTGCAGAGAACACAAGCAGGATCTCCAAAGTGAACAACAGCAGCCAGTATTCTTCAAGGTTTTCACTTGGCTGTTTTACTTGTTTGTTTTTACCCCAGTGTCTGTTGGAAAGTACTAAAACCATTAAACTCGTTTATTTTTAACAGCGCGTTTTGAAAACGTCACACTCCGATCAACCAGACTGTTTATTGATTCTATTTTAATTAGTTTTCGGCCTAGCCGAGTTTATGTTTAAAAAAGGAAAACGCCTCTTAAAACAAATAAAACGATTCCCCTTACCATCGGACTCTGCCCGGACCAATAAGGCCATTCCTTTTAGGCGCTCGACGTAGGTAGAGGAGACGTGCCCGGTGCCTCTGTCGTCCCATTGTCGGTCTTCATTCAACGTATACACCTTCACCCGCCGCCGCGTATCCGACATGATTCCTCCTCCTTACACTGCTTCTCTTTTTATTTTAATTTTTAAGCCAGCGATTTAAACTTTCAGTTTCAACCCGCATGTTCCAAACTGCTCAAACCGTTGTGGTAGTTGTGGAAATAACTAGAGAAGTCAAAAGTGTCTCCTTTAGTTTGGGGGGAAATAACTTTCTTTAAGCGTGGAAAAGCAGGAACCCCTGTCTACATAACCATTTAGATACACAAAAACAACGTCTCACTGAAAACCTTCTCCCTAGTACAAGCAACCATCCGCCATCTTGTAACCCGATCTTGTGTCTTTTCTTTTCCTACGTCAATCAAAGCAGAGGCCGCCGCGGGGTCTCCTTGCAGGGGCTACGGAAGCTCAGAGTAATGTACAGCTGAAGTGTTGCGGCAGTTAAAAAAAAACGTTAGGGTTCCCGTTTTCCTATTTTTGTTCATAATAATTGACTACATTTTGTTTTACCACTTTCCAAAAACAAAAGAGAATTTAACTAGTGCATTTTTTTGCAGTATAAAAAGATTCCACAGATCAGCCTCATTTTAGTTTACTGTGGCATACCATAGTGAAAAGATAGCAAAGTGCCATAAAGCTTAGTTAGATAATGGTAAACATGGTATATCTCACGGATATATGTATGGTAAAAAACCACGATAAAGCATAATATGCCTGATATATAAACATCACCGAAGAACTAAGCTAAATAAAAATAAAATTAAAAAAAACAAAAAACAAAACACCATAGATAGAGCTTTCTGCAATGGAGTCGCAACCAGGTTAAACAGAAGTAAATTCCATGCGAGAAGCGTGATTACTGTTTTTGCTTGGGAAGGTCAAAAGCGAATTGTCTGTCACACGTTAAAAAGCACTCACCAGGGCCAAACATGATCATTTGAAATCCTAAAAGTCAAGTATGTGCAAGTTTGTTGAGGTTATCACCTGTTAGTGGATTTAGGGAATCTAATAAAAAAAACAATCAAAATTGTGAAATAAAATAAAGCTTATACTGGAGCCTGGATGCCAGCCACATTATTCATTGAAGATGACCTAGGGAACTGGGCTCCCCTTATTTTCATTGCATAACACTAATTTAAAGTCAACTAAAATGTGACAAGCCGTCCCATACATTCATCTGAAATGGTTCTGAAGGCAGCTGTTGGTGCAGGAAGTTAATGCATGAATTTACAAGTCAAGTGAATGAGTTTGACAGTCTCAAAGACTAATAGTTAGTCTCCAAAAACAGACATTTGGGATTAGGCTGCTCCTCATCCCTTCAGGGCAGATTTAAGTAATGCTTCTGGGCATAGTAACACTTGTCACTTTATAGGAAAACAAAGGGATGGTCTTTATATAAAGATCACTTTCACACCTGAGGTTTAAACTTAATTGACCAAAGAATAAAACACTTAAAAAAAACTCAAAACAAAACAAAAAAAAAACAACAACAGCATTTAACACTTAAGGTTATATATTTTTAAAATATTTTATTTTAGTCAAAAAATATATATTTTGTCAAATTCACTTGTTTAAATAAGGTTTGAAATAGGAATGTTGATTCCCAGACAAACTTGGGAGTCTTTAGAATAACTAACTTCTTCTGAACCTCTTAGAAATCTAAGTTTGTATTATAAATTCAAATTTCTCAGAAATATAAGAGAAACTGTTTAATGCAAAAGTGTGTTTTTGTTGTCAATGAAAGCAAGGTAAGAATATTCTTTAATCTCAAACATGGCTGCTTAGATGTATCAATCTCAAAGCGATTGCTTAAAAGAAAATACACAAATAAAAAATGTATATTTGGTCCAAGTGTATAACAAACACCCATTTATTAAGCATATTAATTTTTTGGCAACTTGTTTAATTACAAAACATTCTAATGCATGAAGTATGGATTACATGTTGTTTTATAAAACACTGACACACTGCCAAATCAAAAAAACAAAAGTCCAAATAAGTATAATTTTACACATTATTTAAAATTATATATATATATATATATATATATATATATATATATATATATATATATATATATATATACACATATATATATATATATATATATATATATACATATATATATATATATATATATATATATATATATATATATATATATATATATATATATATATATATATATATATATACATATACATATACACACACACACACACACACATTTCCCCACTCCCTAGAAACATCTGGCTTTTTTCCAAAAGTGTTTTTTATGCACATCTTCAATGTCCATGACTGCTGTAGATGCTAGAGTTAAGAAGAGTTTGACGCTTGTGAATTGCTTGTTCCCACTGCAATACTATATTTGTCACTCAGGGTTTTCACAATGGTTGCTGCCGGAGATTGCAGTACTTTACGAGACAGTCTCATCCTCCCGTCCGTGGGATCCCGACCAAAGTATTTGACCTGTCGGGATAATGCTTTGATCAGTCTTAGCAATCATATGTTTGTAAATAAAGTAGATTACCAATTTCATTTCAACCTTGAAATTAAAAATCTCTTTCTAAAAAGAAGCAAATACATTAAAAACACAAACATCACACATATCATAGATAAAACAATGACATACTCCCATTAACACAGCTTTTAATGCAAACTAGAGCTATCCGTAAGAGCTATATCAGGAACCTGAAAAAGCAGATCACCATAACCTCCATACATCTGCATGTTATATCAATACACTGTGATCAAGAATTGTCATTTCACAAGTTTCATCATAATTATATAAGTGGTCCTCTACCTATACAAATAATGTAAAAATAATAAAATACAGTGCATACTCTGCATTGAGAATATTTTAATTGTGCATCTGGGGGACTGAATAGAAATGTGCTGCAATCCGATACAGATTTTGGACTTTAACATTCTGATTATTAAAAGGTATGGGGTAAAAATGTGATTTAGGATTAGGTTTACATGTAGATGCTCTTGGATCATTTAGTTCCAGATGAATTGGCAGATGGTATATAATCAGAACATTCTAAAACATTTCTGTTTTAAAAATATTGCTTAAATTCCATTCCATATTTGTTTTTCACTTAATAGAAACTCTGGATCTAAACAATACAATTTATCTGGATAGTTAAGTGCAGACTGTATTCCAAAACTCTCCAACCACCTGGTGTGTCCCTTGGCTCCAAGTGGATTTCTGGGTTCCCCCTGGTGACTTCTAATAACATTAGACATTGGACTACTGTGTATCAAACACTGTCAGCCACAATGTTATCTATTTCATAATATTACCTTTTAATCAGAAACGTAATACTAACCTGTATTTGTTTTCCAACCTCTAGTCCAAGAGCACTGGGGTGTTTAATCTAAAATGCAAAACAGACATTTATGGCCAGATTCATAAACATTTCAAGTGAATTTCATGAAGGGATCCTTAAATGTTGAGAACAATTAACACTTTTTTTTTGTAATTGGTAGTTAGAGCACTTTTTTGGCAGGTAATGCATTAATCATGTATTCATTCCTCATTCACACGTTACATATTAGGTCTTTACAACTTTGATATTGACTCAAATATATTGTTTTAAATAGGGCTGTGTTCGAAGGTTCGTTCGCTAGCGAGGAATTCGAAGTTCGTTCTAAACCTTCGAAGGTTCGTCAGGTGGCATTCACGCACTGCATGTTTTTTTTCTGTTAACAGAAACCGTTTGACAATGTGTGAATACTATAAACCACACATTAAATGTCACTCGCATGCAAAATTTGATCTTTTGATTTGTATAATACATATTACTTAAACAAAAGTTGTATTAAAATCCACTACCAAATCATTTTACGTAGCAAATCTATATGGCGCCGCTGCCATGTATGGAGCAGGGTATATCATGCCAAAGCACTTTGTGTGTGTGTGTGTGTGTGGGGGGGGGGGGTGGGGGGTATACCTAGTGTACAAGAAAGTGTAACAGAAGTGCTATGGAAGAATATATTTGAAACATACTAAATATACGGCAACACTAATAATTTCAATTTCGAAAACTGAGCACCGTCCGCCCCTCCCCCCTCCAGCTCGTGTTATCCAGAAGCAAACCTTTAATTTCTTCATTCTCCATCTCGCTAGCAAAACGTTGTATAGCGTAAGCTGTATTGAAAGAAATGTCTCAGAAAGCCTCTGCTGTTTGGGGCGATCCAAAAAAAAAAAAAAAAATTTGAATGCAAACTGTGCAAACGACTCGATGTATCATGGAGGCACAAACAATCTCTGGGGACACTTCACAAGCGTAAGTTCATATTATTATTATTATTATTATTATTATTATTATTATTATTAGTAGTAGTAGTCGTGGTAGTAAAATGTGACTGACTGATAACCTGCTTGGAACGGTGACTGTTAAATAAAGCTTTGCTTTCCCTAAGTCAGCGGCCGTTCTTTTGATTGGCCACAATAAGGTGCTGCTGCAATGCAAGCTTACTGTACATATTGCAAGCAGCATCAATTATGTGTGCATAAACATGTATTTTTATTTAAATTATAAAAAAAAACATGATTACTGTTCTATATAATCCATTTACATGGATTACCTATAATAGGATTTTCAATCAAATATAAACTAGTAGCTATGGTGACGTCACCAGTAAAGTAAATTACACAGTTCAAGAGTATACAGATTGAAATTAATTATACTCACCCTCTTCTGGTCCAGCTGAGAATTATGAAGCAGCACAGCACTCATGTTTGGATAAAGTTTGACCATTACTCCAATGTCCCTGTAGTGGGATAATTGAAACCGTTAGCTATAAATATACATAATAGTAAACATCAAGAATTGATTACTGGGGTAGATGGCTTAGTGTGCACTTTGGGAATCGAATAAGGATGGAAGATGTATGAAGAAACAGACTAACAAGAAAATAGTTTAGGGTTCTCTACCACTATTCTGACTTTTAAAAGTACAGTTCGAATATTGCAAGTCCTGAAACTAAATTTGAAAAAAAGACTATCTAACTATTTGTTACCCTTCAGATTACTAAACCTTCTTGCTTACAAGAGGGTACTGTGCTTACCAAATTTTACAATAGGGAGAACTGAAGCACAACATAGCACAACAAAAAGGCTCCCACTGGGCTACACAGGGGGTTATTGTCAGAGCTTGGATTAGAACATAGTAACCTATTCCGGGACACATTTCCTAACCACACAGCTAACATCAGCAAACTCCACAGATTTGAAAACTCCCAATTACTTACATGAACTGAAACCAAACTGAAGTGAAATGTACCGTATTAAAAGGTACAGTACCGGGACATGTTATGGCAACAACAAATTATTTACCACAAGTCTAGGGGTGGGGATTGTAGGCCATTTTTTCTCTCATACTTATTTACCAAATACCCTGGTATTTCTGAATAGATAATGGTCTCCTCTTTAAAATATGCTAAATATTTTAAATGAGCAAGACATCTATCTCACAAGTAGAATGGTACCCCAGGTCTGGAGTTAGGGGTAGATGACATAGGTGGCTGCCTTGGGTGCCAAATAATGGGGGCGCAAAAACAATATGCCACAGTGATATATAGCTAAAGTCTAATCAATCAATAAACCCTCTTGTTGGCATTTTGTGTTACTACAGCTTGGATACAATGTTGAAATAATTGAAGGGCTCAAGTTACCTGTTCGAAGTCGGTGCTGTAGAATTCAGGGACTGGCAAATGGCGGGCCGGGTGGAGCAGAAATTTTATTTGGCCTACCAACAGTTAAGAGTTTAATAATTCCGCTGTGATTTATCATTCTTTTTTTTTTTTTTTTTTTTTGCTATGATAAACATGCTCCAAGTCTAAAGTGCCTTTTTCAATGTGGAAAACAATGGCTGGGGGGGCAGGTTGTGGCTTGTCTGGGTAGTGTGTATGTTGTACAGTACTAGTAGAAAGAAATTCAATAAGTTAAGTGTCATGTCTGTATATGGCCCCTGCAACGTGAGCATTTACAAATCAGTTGCTGATTCTTCTGTCTTTTTACAGATAGATAGATAGAGAAACCCAGATCTTCCATGCACGGTGGGAGTGCAATTTTTTAAAAAGAAACTGGAGGGAAGCCCCAATGCCTTGTATCTCCACGTCGTGGGAGTGCAAATGGAACACAGCCTAACTTGAACCACACGTTTCACTCCGATTGACTGGCAAAGACACTAGGGTACCAGCAATGATAGCCCTAACGCAGGAGGACATACACAGACACGGTGTAATCAAAATAATAACTAAAAAAATGCAAAACAAAACACAGTGAGAAAACAGCTAAACACAAGAGTTTGCCAAACACTGGCTTAGCGCTGCTCCCACTAAAAGGGAGGTCCCGTTCCGGAACCTACTCTGTGACACACTAAACTAAACTGTTGTGGGATAAAAATCCCCTAAATTAATCTCTACACAATTCACTCACCCTGGCTCTCCACACAGTACTGAGGCTCCACGCTTGCTGGAACTAGAGCAAAAGAACGGGCTTTCCAGCTCCTTTTTTATTAGTCAATTAAGCCCCAGCCACATTCCGCACATGGATTTGGCAGAGATGGATTAAACCCCATCCCTGCCAAACTTAAATTCAAAACTGTTCAATTTTATTTACAAAAACAAAACCCTGCCATATTTAGTGCACACTTAATGTCAATATTTCTTAAAAAAATAACCATTGCACGGTTTGAACATTGACAAATTATCAAAAGAATGAAATTAAAGGTTATTTTGGTGTATGAGCAAACTATTTTGCTCAAATTGCGAAATGGAAAATATCAACTAAGCAAAGAACAAAACACAAAAGAAGAGACAGTTTCTTTGGTCTGCTGGAGGATCTCTGGAGCACCTTTACAGTCGGAATGAATTTCAATTGTCTGATAGTTCATGCCTAACTTGGACCGAAAGAAAACAAACTTTCTCTTCGTACAGCAGCAGCAGCTGCTTCTGGGGCTATGCAAGGCTTCATTTTTGTCAAGCAAAGAAGTGCTTCTATGTGCGTAAGGGAGTTCAGTGCAATTCTAAATGTCACAGCAGCAAGCCTTGCAAAAACAAAGCCAGTGATTTGTATGTTAAAAAATAAAAATATTTAGAAGGTGTGCCAGGTGTGCCACTGTCTGGTGCTGATCGGGTTTGCAAAACCTGTTTTCTAGAAAGTGGTAATTCACCCCTTCCTAAAACAGTGATTAGACAAACGTAGATTGACATTTGATTTTGCAGTTTAAATACTATACAGTAGTCTTATAATATGAATAACCAATTCTTAATTGTGTTAGTTTTTTCCTGGAAAAATGTATTTTATAAACAACAAGGTGAGAACATTAGGAACGTTATTTCAAACTAGCTTGGAGTTTAATGTTTGAGGTCACTCCTAAATTGCTTAATCATAACCCCCTTGCAAATGAGGCCACGGTCTCAATGGGTTAACTTCCTGCATAAATAATAAATACACGCCATTGATTCATTATTTATGTATGTTATAAATATAATTTACTGATTTTATGTTCATTCATTAAAAAAAAAAAATTTATTAAAACATTTGTATTTCACTTGATGCCCATTTTTAACACCCTGCAATTAATTGCTATTCGCAGATTGAGCAGCATCTTTAAAATCTGTTCAGGAACTGCGCATTTGCTCAAAGCACAATTCATTGACAGATTATCAAAGAATGAAATTATTTTGCTCAAATTGCGATATGGAAAATATCAAACAAGCAAAGAACAAAACACAAAAGAATCCTAACTATGAGTGCAACATTCTATTTATATAGATAGATAGATAGATAGATAGATAGATAGATAGATAGATAGATAGATATACACACACACACACGTACTGTGAGCAAGCTCACAGAACAACCAGCAGGAGGCGCTCGTGGCAGGCTGAAACCAAGCCGGGCCCCACAGCAGGGGTCTGCTGGAATGATCCGTGGCTGTCTTGGAATCAGCCTGCCATGAGTTTGAGGAGTTAATTGAATGATAGGCAACAGGTGCTGCTAGTATAGGACACAGAGTTTGCTTATTAATTAGTAATTGCCTCGTTTGGCCAGCACCTGTGGCCTATCTGGGCTGCAATAGAGATCCTTTATATAAGGGTTATGTGGTTTGTGGGGTTTGTGCTTTGTTTATAGATCTGCCTCCAGTTTATTTGTTTGTTTGTTAATTCTTTTGGATTCTTTGTTGCGGCACAGCCGCTACTAAAGAATACTTTCTTTGGAACTTTGTTGTCCGTGTGCAACCAACCCGTCACAGTATGTATATATATATACACACGCACACACACACACACACATAAATCAAAAGGTTATTTGAAAGAAGGTACATTTACAGTTTTACACTGTTAATCAGTGGTTAATTGTATAACATGCTGTATTAATTGTAGCAAATAGTTTTCACTTTTGCATTATGTAGCCCACTAAAATAAATGCATGTCCTGCCAAAGGTTTTTTGTGGACCTCTATTAATACGACCTAGCTCAAAGTTGCCCATCCCAGATCGTTACATGCTGTCACTGAACTTTTCCTCTTTTGGAAGGTGTTTGTAATTCTTTATTGATTAATATATATATATATATATATATATATATATATATATATATATATATATATATATATATATATATATATATATATAAATAAATGTTTCCTGAAACTGGACTGTTTGCTTTCTTGTATTATGCAAGTAGTCTGAGTGAAGTTAACCAGCAAACTTCCCATCCCCATTTGTACTGCTTTCCTATAAAAAAGGAGAACATTTCAGGATACCATTCTACTTGTGACATGTCATTGCACATTAAAAAAAAACAATTGCATATTTTTAGAGGAGATGATTATCTATTCAGAGATACCAAGACACCAAGATATTTTGTAAATCATTTGTTGTTGCCATAATTTGTGCCGATACTGTACATATTAAAAGATAAATGCTTACCTTATCTCAGTAATAGTGGCTGTGTATACAGCCCCAAATTCTAGCTGCTGTTCTTGCTGTAAGAAAGTTTACAACATATTTTTATTATCGTAAAACTTATATAAAAAAAATAAATAAAAAAAACACTAAACCCATGATATCTGCTTACGTCGTCTTTGCAGATTTCACTGATGAACTCTTGTGCTTCGTGCATAGCGCTGGGTGTCGGTGCAAACACAGAAAACGTCTCCTCATCCACTTGACTGATGGTCACACCTATTAACCAACAGCAGTGACTTATTCTACCGTCAACTCTCGATTATCCGGTGTAATGCCCCAGATAAAACAAAAACACTAAATAATGCAAAACCTATAAAAATGTAAAACTATATAAAAAAAATAAAAAATAAAAAATTACAACCCATATGCAGTATACTGTACTTTATAGTTTCTTAAAGTAGTCTGTTCCCCAATTCATTATTCCAAGCTGTTTTACAGAACTACCTTTTTCCAGCTTCAACTATTTCAAGTTTTTCTTGAATTGTTAAAACCACACGTTTTACGTTTACTTGTCAACATGTTTGCATCACACAAAAAACCATTACCTGTTTCAGCCTGCAGTTTCCTTAGGTTATAACCTCCTGGCCCAACAAACCTTGCTCTTTTTGATATCGGAACACAAACAGTTTCTAAAAATACAAATTAATACCTGTAAGTGTAACTTTTAAACAATACAGAATATTATCTTCTTTATATGAAACAAGAGCTTTCAACCTTACCCTCAACCGGTCCGTTTTCCTTTCTCTTCGGTCTTGGTTTTGCTATTGCTTTATTCATTATACCCAATATCTCTTTCTTGGCAACTGAAAGTAAAATTGAAAAGCCCAGATACACAGAACAAATGTAAATTACACCTAACTTTGGTTTATAATAACAGAAGTAGAGAGAGAATGGCTCTGGGCTAGTGTCTGAACAGTTATAGATTAGCATTATGAACCCTTCCCATTTTTATTGACAGCTTTTTCAAAATCACTATCTACAGTAAAGTCAAAGTGTAAGTACAGTACAACGTCTACAGCTAGTAGAGAAGGAAATTAATAGGGACATTTGCATGATGTAAAATTCTTTATAGGTGTTAAAAACATATTTTTTGGAGATTCAAATACCCGTGGCTTGCTGAATAGCTTCCATTACAATTTTCAGTGGTAATCCTGGAATCTTAACATCTGCCTACAAAAACAAACAAAACAACCAAAGTTCAACAGCATTGTTTCTCTCTCATCGTCGGGCTAATCTTTAAGGTTGTAAAGATATGAGAACTACAATCATTTACATATGCAAGCATACATATTTAAAAAAGAACAAGACTGCATCAATGTTTTAAATAATATTAACATTGGCTGATTTAACCAGTAGTTAATATTTCATTAAAACAGTCAAGCATTGCCCTAGTATTAAAAAAAAAAATCACCTGCAAAGCAGTTATGCCTTTGTTCGTGCCTGCCATTTTGAAGTCCATGTCTCCAAAGTAATCTTCTATTCCCTGGCAGTAAAGAATGCAATGTGTTTTTAAAAAAAAAAAAAAAAAAATCTCTACGTAAGTGTTTTTAATTAGAAAGAAAATAATTCATTGGCACTTAGCTTGCTGTTCCTGTGATTTGATTACCTCCCTTCTGGGGTTGAATTTGACAAAATTGCATCAAGATTCTCCCTGGCTACCTCCACAGCACTGCATCTCTCTTTAAGAGCAAAACTAAAATGGGCTGCAACTCATTCACACACTTTGGCGTTAATTGGAATAAACGTCCATATCAACTTAAAATGTTGTCTGTTCTCTTTAAAGTACATGGTGCTAATAAAATAATTCCAGTAAATCCTGTCAAATATTTTGTTGATATCAGCTTTTGTTATGTGAACAAGGCACACATTGTTAAAGGTAAACACGATTTTTAATAGTAATTTATTGGAAGCTGTCAGAGAATAATATTTATCGAATGCTTATGACGGAATTCAGTCACCACTGAAAATAAGTCAGTCATAGGAAAAGCAGTGATTGGTACTCAAAACTGAGCCAATGCATCTAGCTTCTGGGAGTTTGAGTTCTTTTAAGAAAATAAAGGGAAAACATTAAGATTTTTTTTTTCCTCTGGAGAAATATATAATTAAATTAAAATGCACTCAGGAAGAGTCATTGTCTAAAAAAACTATTCAGAATGTTTTTTGCTACAAGGACTCAAAGCGACTCTCATGTGCCAGATGTATTCCTTTTAACGGAAAGAACAGCATCAAAAAGAGTGCAAGAATTGTACTGTATTATATTTGCGTCTTTCATATAGGAACATGTGAGATCTACAAAATGATGGCAATACATTCTTTTAAATGATTTACTGGAATTATTTTGTTAGCTATATGTACTTTAAGGTAAAACATATTATTTTATGTACTTGTATAATGTATGTATACCCACCAATGGTACCTGATAACTAGTACAACAGACATTGCTTG
The DNA here is from genome assembly GCA_030684275.1 of Acipenser oxyrinchus oxyrinchus. Classification (NCBI taxonomy): domain Eukaryota; kingdom Metazoa; phylum Chordata; class Actinopteri; order Acipenseriformes; family Acipenseridae; genus Acipenser; species Acipenser oxyrinchus. Next base: position 16,615,498 of record CM060251.1, read on the forward strand.
GTAGTTTTACATCCTCAAAAACATCCCTAGTCAATTTTGTTAGACAGGGGTTTTTAGAGGTCTTCTTTAGCCCAACCAACTACACACCAGAACTTTTTCAAGCTTGTGTCACTTTCTGGCAGTGATGTTTGCAATGTCCTTTAAAAGTGTTTTTTCAGTTAAATGAGAAAACCTGCCCCAAAAATAAATGAAAACTGCATAGGCATACCAAAATATCTGTGAGTAATCTGTAATCTTGAATTTCTGATGGATGTTCTGGATTTGGCTTTGATATTAGGCCAATTGCAACCCCAGCTACAGCAGATGAAATGGGCACACCTAAAATACACAACACCATTTTACAGACAAAGAGCCACGAAACTGTGGACAACTCTGTAGTAATGCATTTAAAAAAATCAGGAGATTATCTCGTTTACTAAAATGCTTACACATACATACATTTTAATATAAATCGTCAATGTGTAAAGGAACGTTGTATTTACCTGCATCCATTAAGGCCAGGCTCCCTCCACATGCAGAAGCCATAGAAGATGAGCCTAATAAGAAAGTTGAATGTGATCCTGATGTGCATATGCTCATATGTCAATCACAGGTTACAGAATCCCATCAAGGCTTTAGGACTTGCAATTACAAGTATCGTTCTATTCAGAGAACATGTTTACATACTTACCATTAGATTCTAATACTTCTGATGTGACCCGTATCGTGAACGGGAAATCTTTGGGGATAACAGGCTTTAGTGATTTTTCTGCCAGGGCACCTAAATTCATAACATAAAAACACTCATCAAATCAGTATACAGTTTATGCAAAGGAAGGTTTTAGTTATTTATTTTTTGTTTACCAACTCCACCTTGCTGTTACTTACCATGGCCCAGCTCTCTTCTGTTCATGCCACTCACCTTGCCAATCTCATTCGTTGCATATGGAGGAAACTGAAACATTAGGAAAGACCCTCTTTATTGCAATAATATAGATTTTTATTTTATTTGTTATCATCTATTTTTGGAGGCAACACTGGAGTGTAAACAAAAGATGCTGGCCTCTCAAAGGGTCCAATTGTCCTATACTTTGTAACAGAACTGCTCTTTGATTTCAACCGTCAGGAAGACCCTGTACAATCTTCCTGAAGCACAAACAATCCTATCGATATAATTGTTTATTAAATATAAATGAATATAAAATATCAATAAATAATACTGGTATAAAATGAGATTTGACCTCTTGTCTAAATGTTATTAATCAAATATGATTATGTATATATATATATATATATATATATATATATATATATATATATATATATATATATATATATATATATATATATATATGGTGTGACCACCCTTTGCCTTCAAAACAGCATCAAGCATCAATTCTTCTAGGTACACTTGCACACAGTTTTTGAAGGAACTCGGCAGGTAGGTTGGCCCAAATATCTTGGAGAACTAACCACAGTTCTTCTGTGGATTTAGGTAGCCTCAGTTGCTTCTCTCTCTTCATGTAATCCCAGACAGACTCGATGATGTTGAGATCAGGGCTCTGTGGGGCCATACCATCACTTCCAGGACTCCTTGTTCTTCTTTACGCTGAAGATAGTTCTTAATGACTTTAAGCTGTATGTTTGGGGTCGTTGTCATGCTGCAGAATAAATTTGGGGCCAATCAGATGTCTCCTGATGGTATTGCATGATGGATAAGTATCTGCCTGTACTTCTCAGCATTGAGGAGACCATTAATTCTGACCAAATCCCCAACTCCATTTGCAGAAATGCAGCCCCAAACTTGCAAGGAACCTCCACCATGCTTCACTGTTGCCTGCAGACACTCATTCGTGTATACACACACAGTGCCTTGCAAAAGTATTCAGAGCCCTGACCAATTCTCTCATATTACTGAATTACAAATGGCACATTGAAATTTCGTTCTGTTTGATATTTTATTTTAAAACACTCAAACTCAAAATCAATTATTGTAAGGAGACATTGGTTTATGTTGGGAAATATTTTTAAGAAAAATAAAAAACTGAAATATCTTGCTTGCATAAGTATTCAACCCCGACACATTAATATTTGGTAGAGCCACCTTTCGCTGCAATAACAGCTTTAAGTCTTTTGGGGTAAGTATGTACCAGCTTTGCACACAGTGTCGGAGTGATTTTGGCCCATTCTTCTTGGCAGATTTGCTCCAGGTTGTTCAGGTTGGTTGGACGACGCTTGTGGACCGCAATTTTCAAATAGTGCCACAGATTCTCAATGGGATTGATATAAGGACTTTGACTGGGCCACTGTAGGACATTCACCTTTTTGTTCTTGAGCCACTCCAATGTTGCTTTGGCCTTGTGCTTGGGATCATTGTCCTGCTGAAAGGTGAATTTCCTCCCAAGCTTCAGTATTTTAGCAGACTGAAGCAGGTTCTCTTGCAGTATTTCCCTGCATTTTGCTCCATCCATTCTTCCTTCAATTTTAACAAGATGCCCAGTCCCTGCTGATGAGAAGCATCCCCACAGCATGATGCTGCCACCACCATACGTCACTGCAGAGATGGTGTGTCTTGAGGCATGGGCAGTGTTAGGTTTGCGCCACACATAGCTCTTTGAGTTTTGGCCAAAAAGCTCTATCTTGGTCTCATCTGACCACAAAACCTTTTCCCACATCGCAGCTGGGTCACTCTCATGCTTTCTGGCAAACTCCAGACGTGCTTTCAGATGGTACTTTTTGAGTAATGGCTTCTTTCTTCCCACCCTCCCATACAGGCCAGTGTTATGCAGAGTTATGGAGTAATGGTTGACTGGCGCACCATTACTCCACTCCCAGCCACTGAACTCTGTAGCTCCTTCAAAGTGATTGTTGGCCTCTCTGTGGCTTCTCTCACAAGTCTCCTTCTTGTTTGAACGCCTTTTCTTGGCAGTGCCTGGGTGGTGTGATGCAGCTTCCACTTCCTGATTATTGATCCAACTGTGCTCACTGGGATATCCAAACACTTGGGTATTATTTTGTACCCTTTCCCTAATCTATGCATTTGTATTACTTTATCTCTAACTTCTGTAGAATGCTCTTTGGTCTTCATTTTCTTTACAACTGTTAGATATGCAAGACGTTGTTGAACAATATGCTTTAGTAAATAACATTTTACGTTATTGTAAATGTGCCAATACAAATTGAACCATTTGGGAACTGCTGTGTTTTATTAAAATAATTTTAAAACTATTTTGTAGCCTATTTGATAGGTGTTACACACAAGGTGCATTTAAATCAACGTGGGTTTTATTTCGCAAGGAGATTCAGGTCACTCAGGGTAACCTTTTCCTCAGATCAGTTGACACGGGTTGAAATGTCATAAAAGAAAATAGTGGGTTATGGCAAAGATGCAGCTCTCCTTTCTTGTAAAGGTAAAGTAAACGGTTCTGTATTTTGACATTTCTGTTGTAGGTTGGAAGGGGGCTAGCGGTGAATTGAGTAGGTTTCAAACTCAAATCTTATTCAGGGATATATTTCCATTCGGTAATAAAAAATACAATTAACTAAAAGGCTCAAAACGAATTATAAAATTAATTATTAATTAATTATTAATTATTATGAATTAAAAAATAATTGCCAATTCCAAATTTTAATAAAAAAAATCTTTCATTTGCTTAATCCCTTTACACAAAAACGATGCACAGGCTTCACTATCGATAGTTGTCAAACAATACGATGCATCGATAAATCAACGCATCGCCTCAGCCTTATTCGAGCTCTTGAAAAAAACCTGAATCAGACACAAGTGGTTGAGCAATTTGGTGTTTCCTGTTCTGGTGAGTTGCTTCACCATTCTGCTAAACAATTTTGTGCATGTCTTAAATATTTCTCTTGTACATGTATTCATAATGAATCTAGAGCTGCTGCATTTTTGAACATGTGTAGGGGCGCAGTGTTAATTTCGTTTGACAGTTTATTAACGTTAGGTTGTCTTTTACTCTATTACTATAGTTTATTAACATACACTTGCCTATTGCTTTTCTCTTACTTATTCTGTTCATTTCATATGTTGATGCACGCAAGTCATGTCAAGTAATAAATGAACTCACCTCATAATGCAGCATAAAATTTTTGTCTTTAACCCCACTGTGAAAAAAAAAGCAAGACAATGAAATAACTACTTTTAAAATAGAGATGTATATCATTTTTAAAATCTGGTGTATCAATAAAACATCTCCAACAGCACATCCTATGTTCCATAGATTACTTTTGTCGAGTAAAGTACATAAAACACACCAGGGAGCACCATATTTTATTTATCTAAACGGTCACAGTATTTAGATTTGCAGACTTTTAGATCATTAAATATGGACCCTAGTATCAGGTTGCTTTCATTTCCTACCTGACAGCTGTAGTTACTAGGTCTGTCTTTATGTTCGATTCCAAAGAATCAAATGTAACAGTACAAAGGACCTTAAAAAAAAAAAAAAAAGGCGATTTAGTAAAACATTTCAAATAAAAATCTGCCATGATGCTCTATTTTACAAGTTGTTTTACTATCGAAAACTGTTGTCTAAAAGAACTAAACAAACAAACAAAAAAAACAAGAGCCCTGTTTTATCATTTGAAATAAAAAAAAAACGACATAATTGTACTGAAAATGAAGGCATTTACAACTTTGTGGCAATGTGTCCCGCCCCTGTGTGCATTTGTGTGTTATATGTTGCGTGTGGTGTGTTAATGTTGGTGTCTTGTAGTTGGTACACAGGATATAATGTGGGTAATGAGCACGAGTGTTTAAAATGTATAATTGTACTTAGGCACGGGGATTGCACTTCACATGCATTTAAAGTATTTCATAATATGTGAGCACAGGGTTGCACAGATTAGTTCACGTGCTGGGATTCAAGTAGTGAATAATTAATTGGTAATTGAATCCCAGCACAATTGTTTATATAGATGCACATCTCATTCACTCAGGGTTGTGTGTTCAGGGCGAAAGAACGGGAGAGAGAGAGAGAGAGAGAGGAGGTAAAAGTTATAATAATAAAAAGAAGCAGCAGCAATTGCTACGTGGTGCTGGAGGACAAGCACGGTAGTTGCTTGTTTAGTGTTTGTCCCTGTGTGTTACTGTCTGTTTTGTTTGTCTGTTTATTTTGGCCGCAACTGCCGTATTCTGTTTTGTACAACCTTTTTATTTACAATAAACCAGCGCAAGCAAGCGCCTTCATGATTTCATTTCACTTCAGTACTATGTGTATTTCCTTTCCTGGGTCTGATGTCACCACTCAGCCAGCTGTGTCACAAACTTTCACAAAGGAACTATTACACAAACAAATATGAATGTGTATTTAACACTTCATTGAGTGATTATGATTTTTAAATTATTATTTTTAATCAGTTGGTTGGTGAATAGGAGGAGTATTTTATTCTGAGCAACTGTTTCAATAGCCCTAGAAAATTAAATATACTAAGGAAGTTGCTATTCATTTAATTTAACAGTGAATGGACAAAATATGCCCTTTTCTGTAAATTTAGATTTTTGAGGCCTGGAAAGTCTTTAGTCATCTTGTTCGTACCTGTGTCTGCCCTCTTTGAAACAATGCAGATCCATGAAGAGGTTTGAAGATATCAACTTCACAAGAAATGTTTCTTAGAGAAGTCAAATCTCTCCCGTCACATCTAAAACAACAAATACGGTCCCAGCTTAATTGTAATGCACCACCTTTGCTTTATAAATGTAATCTTCAACACACATTTCCTCAGTGACATTACTATAATACAAGGCCTTTTTTGTTTGTCCTATGGTGGGCTTGAAAAATATATATTTTACATCAATAACCAGCAGACAGTTGACAGGCAAATCATAATTCTATCTGCAGCTCTTTTCTGTAGCATTGTACTTGGAACTTGGCTTGGCTTGGGTTCTATGGGAAATTTGACATCACCTTTAGGTGAGATCTGACGACATCCTTACAAGTGTATTTATTTTGTGTAATATATATATATATATATATATATATATATATATATATATATATATATATATATATACAGTACTGTGCAAAAAGTTTTAGGCAGGTGTGAAAAAATGCTGTAAAGTAAGAATGCTTTCAAAAATAGACATGTTAATAGATTATATTTATCAATTAACTAAATGCAAAGTGAGTGAACAGAAGAAAAATCTAAATCAAATCCATATTTGGTGTGACAACCCTATATATATATAATTACACACAAACAAAAAACAAAAAACAAAAACAAAAATGTATACACGGTTATATATTTCAGAGTTTCCCAAGCACCACACTTAATAATTCCTATGTTTATGTTCATAAAACATTTTCCTGTGTGATGACAGACTATTCTCGCGCAATCTGTTTATGGAAAACACAGCTGAATATGTGCCAGCAAGCCAATAGTTTATTTATTTATTTATTTATTTTTTTTACAGAATCACAAAACGCAATTCAACACACCAACTCAGCTCAGGTCTCAGCTTGCCATGGAGACACGCAGATCATAATACCATTGTGCATTTGCGATAATGCAATTGGAGAGAAAATCAGGAATAAAATAATAGGGTACACTAAATAAAAATAAATACAATTATAATACAAATAATAATAATGCTGCCAATAACCATTGTGTCCTAAGGGTCACATATTCATATAGTTGTAGTCAAAAGTTTACATACCCCAACGGAAATGTATAATTTCTAATAGTTTACATACCCCAACGGAAATGTATAATTTCTAATAATTTATCAAAAACAATTAAAAATCTTTTATAGCAAAGTTTTGCTTTTGTGGATGAGGGAAAAAAAATTACAAGAAATGTCTTTCAGCAATTCTGCTGCAAAACTCCAAAAATGCCAATTCAAATGTATTCATACCAGGACAAGGAAAATGAAATTAATAGCTAGATGAGGCACCTTTAGCAATAATAAACTCTTTTAGGATATTTCTCAATGATCTTTTGGAATGATTCCTCAGTGATTTTTGACCATTCTTCAATGCAAGATTGTTCCAGTTCATTCAAATTCTGAGGACTTCTCTTGTGCACAGCTTTCAACTCATACTAAAGATCATCAATCGGCTTTAGATCGGGACTTTGACTAGGCCATTCCAGAACCTTGATTTTATTATTCTTTAACCATACTGAAGTAGATTGTGATGTGTGCTTTGGATCGTTGTTGTGTTGGAACGTCCAGTTACACTTTAAACCAAGTTTTGTAGCGGAGGGTTTCAGATGATTGGCCAATATCTTTGGTATGCTATGGAATCCATTTTACCATGTATTGGAACTAAATGTCCTGTGCCATTAGAGGAAAAACAGCCCCATAGAAGGATATTACCACCTCCATGTTTGACAGTAGGTAAGGTGTTCTTTTCTTTGTACGCCTCACCAGACTTTCTCCAAACGTAACGACTATCAGCGTGCCCAAACAGCTCAATTTTTGTTTTATCACTCAACAAAACCTTTGACCAGAACTCATATCCATCATTCAAATGCCATTTTGCAAACTTTAAGCGATTGTCCTTGTGACATTTCCCTAAGAGTGGCTTTTTCCTTCGCCTGTGACCATTGAGACCTTCACCATGCAATACTCGACCTATGGTTGAAATGGAAACCCCAGTCCCAATTGCAGCCAATTCACTTTGAATATCTTTGGCAGTCAATCTCGGATTGTTATTAACCTTCCTCACAATTCTCCCACTTGTTCTTGGTGAAAGAACCTTCTTTTTTCCAGCCCAAGGGAGCGTTGTGACAGTACCACAAGTCTTGTACTTCTTGATAATAGAAACAATAGATGAAATTGGGATACTCAAATGCTTGGAAATCTTCTTGTATCCTTCTCCAGCTTTATGACAAAAAATAATGTTCTGCCTAAGGTCCTCAGATAGCGCTTTATTTTTTCCCATATTGACTTATTGGTAATGACAGCAATCATCCTATGCCTAACCCTTTTATACTCTCTAAGAATGTTCACCTACAATCCAGCATTTTCTACTTTTCTAGAATTAGGTTCTGCATTATCATATTGAAATTTCTAGCGCCTTGCAGACAATACTATCATAGCATCAAAGGTTATAAATACTTTTGAATTAGCATTTTTGTAGTTTTCTTCATCCAAAAAAGCAAAAATTTTGCTACAAAAGAGTGGGCTGTTTGTGAAAGGGCCAATATGTTTACTCCTCAACTTTTAAAAAGACAGACCATTCATATTTATAATTTATCCCTCATCAGAAAAATATAAATTGGGTCTACCTTTATGATCTAAACAGCAGCCAGCACTTACCATTACCATGTATTTACTTTATGATCTAATATGCACCAGTAAAACTACAATACTTTAACGAAAAAAGTTTTCCAGGCAAAATGATGTTCTACTCAACTGCTTACCTTCTATATTCATTTAGAGTGATGCTTCTAAAAGTCTGCTTTGAAACAGTATTAAAGGACTCCATCACTTCATATGGGTCGGCATCTGGAAACCTTTCTGTAAAAAAACAATAAAATAAAGCAATTTAAAAATGGTGAAACCCTGCTGTCAAACAAACACTTACTTACATGTTGTTACTTGTCAAGAGCAACACTGAGATGACATCACAGCCAGGCTGGTTTAATGATCAAGCTGTCAATACCTCCTCCTCTTATTTATATATAAAAAAAGCATTATCAGTGTGGTATATCTTGATGATAAATGTCTTCTCTTCTAAACTGGGTGTGCCTGATTTCACCATTGCTACATTTTAGCCTCTTGTGTTTAACTCTGTACCTATGCATGTGTTTCTTAATATGAAGCAACATACAATTTAGCATAGAAACCAGTATCATGTATCCCAGTTAAAGAAAATGCACCAGAAAAAATAGTTATACGAGAAGAGTACCTCTTATCAGCTCCTCTGTTTCAAGTCTTATTTTCTTTATGGCTTCATCTCGAGAAATCTATGGGAAACAATTTTGTTTTAAAATCAGTAAAAAAAAAAAAACCCAATGCAATGGAAAATAATTCTAATCAGTGTTATTTACTTTATCATGGGAGAAGTCTGTAAACACTGCATAAATCTTCTCAGACGCCAATCTGTAAGCAAGTGAGAAAACATTATAGTACCAGATATTCTACAAAAGAACATGCTTTGATGTTTTGTATTAAGTGTTTTATTTTTAAGAGTCTTTCCTACACATTTTGTTCCAATAAATTCAAACTTTTCCCTGGAGGAATTAGAGGCAGTAATTGTTTAAAAACAGTCATATTTGTTATGCCGAATCAATACCAGTGGTTTACACAATATTGACGACGTTATGGCAGAAATACTAGTACTGTTGCTTGATAAGAGTCGGTACTTAGCAGAGAATAAACGATCACCTGTCCTGCACTATCTAGTAGATGATTGGCATTTTGAGTCAATGGCAACATTAAGCATATCATTGCTCAGTAAACTCACTGTCTAGTGTATTCCACCATCTCTGCAACAGCAGCAAACAGTTTCTGTGGGGTCCTCTTGGAAACACTGCATTCTTTTGCAAGCTGTTGGATAGCCAGGATTATCTGTTGTGTATGTTTCACTCCCAGTTTGACTGCATGGCAAAAGTCTTGCTGCAATACATTTTCTCCTGCTGCTTCCATCATAACTTAAAGATAAAAAAACACATAAATTAGTACTCCAACAGTGTCACTACATCCAATTGGTCTGAGAAAAAAAGTTGTTTAACTGGGTTTTTCATAAATGTTTCATGATTAAAATATAGTTGCTGAAACTATAAAATCTTTGCAAAACACAGCCAACACAAGCTCCACCTATTAGGGAGTTCTACTGGAACCCTTTAGGAAACTTCACCAATCACGCAATGTCACTAAAGTTGTTTTTACTCTGTCTATTTTAAAAATCTAAATACTGCTGCCCTTTAACTCATTAATAAACATGGTATTGTTTGAAGGACAATTTATTGAGCCCCTAATAAACATCACTAAATAGCAATAAAAATACAAAGAAAAGAGGTCTGCATTGGAACAGATTTTCTAGTTTTAAGGCGGTATTATTATAATCCGACACTATATAGACGCTTAAAGAAGACCTCTGTGTGCATCAAGTACATACAGTACATGCATATTATTAAAAGGAGGGAACTGCACGAGTTATTCACCACCAAAAGGTTACGGCTGCAGTGTTTATGACCTTACCCACTTGACTACGAGGGCCCCCAGCAACCACCAAATCTAAAGTGCTTGAAGACATCTCCTTACGAGTTGGGTTAACCAAAAACTCTCCCTCAACCAGCCCCATCCGCACAGCACCTGAAGATAAAGCCACATTACTTCAGCAAAGGGGTACATTTGTAGTGAGCGATTTCTTTGATTGAAACCTGAAGAGCCAAGGTTACCTGCCCATTCTGTTCTTACACTGCAGATGAGAGCAGCGCTACATTTAAAAGGTTAAACGATTACACCTCTGGTGTAAATTAGCATACACCAATTCAATTTAAAAACACACTTGATTTAGTATTTTTAGGCATCTTCATATTTCACTTTTGCATTTATTTTACATAGTGCCCCCCCATGCCCCCCACCCTACCACACACACATTTACCGTTTAAGCATTTAAACCTTTGCAGCTTGATATATTAAGAAACAATTATGATCTTTACTCACCTATGGGACCATTCCATGGAATGTCTGACACGGCAAGAGCTGCCGAAGCTGTCAAAACACAGATTAAATGAGGCGGTGCTGCATATTTAATTGCAAGGCTTGGTAATGAACATACAACAGATTCTGCACTGAAAATACAGTACATATATTTTCAAATGCCAACACTAACATTTTGTGTCAGTAATAACACGAACACATTACACATTACCAATTAATAATCCTGTGCATAAACTTTGATATTAGAACATAAGAAAGTTTACAAACGAGAGGAGGTCATTCGGCCCATCTTGCTCGTTTGGTTTTTAGTAGCTTACTGATCCCAGAATCTCATCAAGCAGCTTCTTGAAGGATCCCAGGGTGTCAGCTTCAACAACATAACTGGGGAGTTGGTTCCAGACCCTCACAATTCTCTGTGTAAAAAAGTGCCTCCTATTTTCTGTTCTGAATGCCCCTTTATCTAATCTCCATTTGTAACCCCTGGTCCTTGTTTCTTTTTTCAGGTTGAAAAAGTCCCCTGGGTCGACATTGTCAATACCTTTTAGAATTTTGAATGCTTGAATCAGATCACTGCGTAGTCTTCTTTGTTGAAGACTGAAAAGATTCAATTATTTTAGCCTGTCTGCATACGACATGCCTGGGACATGCCTGGGATAATTCTGGTTGCTCTTCTTTGCACTCTTTCTAGAGCAGCAATGTCCTTTTTGTACGAGGTGACCAGAACTGAACACAATATTCTAGATGAGGTCTTACTAATGCATTGTAAAGTTTTAACATTACTTCCCTTGATTTAAATTAAACACTTTTCACAATATATCTGAGCATCTTGTTGGCCTTTTTTATAGCTTCCCCACATTGTCTGTATTGTATTATTGTCTTTTCCTTTAATTATAAAACATAACCTATATCCCTAAATATCAGTTTGCCTTACCTCCATTAATTGCAAGTACATCAGGATCATTGACACCATCAACTGCTAAAAGGTTACACAGTACCTTGTAAGACAAGAAAGACAAGTTTTTAGAACAAGTACTATCAATTGAGTGGTTATAGGATGCAAAATTAATTAACTACATGGGTAAGCAGATTGAAGAAAATTAAATGCTCACATTAAATTATTTGAATAGTGGAAAGCAGGCACTAAGCGTACATTAACAAGATAGGCAATTAAAATACGACTGCATTGCAATATTACACTGTTGAAAAGCACACAAGGGTTTATTAGACTTGCATAATTATGAACTAGGGCTTACCTGTGTGTCATAGAAATAGCCAGCGGGAAAAAGAGGTCTGATTGATCGATCTGAAAATGTTTTGAAACAAGGTGAAGTTTAAAACCACAACTTAAAAACAGGACGCTTACGTAAACACGCTGGGTGTTGCAATGCAATGTCAACTCACCTATCAGTCTGCTTGTCAGTATTTCATTGTCTGTTGTGCCCAGCTCTCTTCTCAAGTAGTTAGTTGGAATCCTTCCAGCTGCAGCAGCTTTCTGACGATAATCAACCTAATAAAATAAATGAGAAACGTGAGCCTCTGAAATAGTCTGGCAGGAACAAACATAAAACACCCGAGACATTAGAAAGCAGGCAAAACATATGAGGGATACTTACTACTAAAGGCATGAACTGTGAAGAGGTTGGCTTGGTTTTACTGACAGCTGTTACCATCACCGATGTGTCACCAAGCTTAAATAAAAACAAAATAAAACTTCTCACTCTCACTTTAACCATTTTACTGAAATAATAATTTGGGAACCCTTTGAATACAAAACAAAAATAGATTCGTTTTTGAAGAATTGGAGCATTTCATACCTGCACTACAACAGAACCATCTGCAAATCTAGCCAGCTTGCCTGTTGAAATTTCAAGTTTCCTGTGAAAACAGGGTACAGATGAATTCAGGTTGTTATAAGGTTTTTAGACCAACTGTATATTCAATGCAACAGTCCATAGTACTGCATGACAACAATACTAGAATCTCATAACAAAACCAGACTGCATTACAACATTGTGTGAATTGTGACACTATTGTATTCATACATGGGTTTTAGAATGCCAGTTTCCTGAAAACATTAGCAAGTTTATAAATGACATGGTACCAATTCTAACGGTATCAAATTCTCATGTACTGGGAACATATGTTACAGATGCCACATTCATAAGTAGCTTAGATACAGGTATATTATGGTGTTGCGTGAAACGGATTTATATGCAGTCTTTCTTAGTGTCTTATCAATATGCCAGTTAAAGGTATTGTGGCATTGATTTAACTTCACATCATTACAAAGGGGATGAAGGAACGAAATACCGCGCTCTTTCCCAATTATCAGGGGCAACACTCAAACAACAACGCTCCAATTACAATGATTTAAAGTCAACAGTTTTTTTTATTTTACTTACACATTTTATAACACGTGTCAATAATAACAAACCATGAACGTCCTGGACTGTCAATGTCACCGGCGTCAGGTGCAGTATTTGTATTATTAAACATTAACGTACCCGTTTTTCAGCTGTGCTTGTCGTTGCTATTCTTACTAAACATCATAATAAAATCGCAATACCAAAAAGGCAGATAATAAACTAAGTTATGCCAATCCTTCAAACTATGTGTTACTATTTACCTCTCTCCCAGATCCACTCCGACTTTCTTCACAGTTGTGTGGCTACTCCAGACACTCTGGTGGCAGCGCCTGACATGTCCCCGGGCCGCCTTCGATCCAAGCCCAAGAAAATGCATTATATTCCCGTTGAGAGAGACAGGACATTTTGGATGAAAAAACAATCTGACCATCTCCATTCTGCACCTCCTGCAGGCTGCCATGACAGTGTCTCACGTGTGCGCAACGCAACAACGTCATTGCTCATTGGGTATTCAGCGTGCATGTGAATATTGAGAATTGAAAAACAGAAGTTTTCGGTTTTACAGAAGCCACCCCCTGAAACGAAGATTTAAGAAATAAATAAATAAATAAATAAAAATAAAAAATAAAAAGATTCTATCACGTACGTACGTAATACTTTCTCGTACGTAAGAGAAACTATCACGTAAGTACGAAAAACTATAATATATGGAAAGATCATGATGGATTTCCATATTATTATTATTATTATTATTATTATTATTATTATTATTATTATTATTATTTATTAATAGCAGACGCATTTATCCAATTTATACAGTTTTACTGTGCAGTTACACATACAAAACAAATATGGTAGAATTATAATACATTAATGAAAAAAAACAGTATTATAATAATAATAAGTTTGCAGAGGGCATCAGTCCAGTGGGGTGGCAGGATATAGCTGGTGATGCAGGGCTGGAATCTAGGGTGCTGTAAATACGTGTGTAGAGTGAGATCAGAGGAGATCGGTGGGGTGGGTCTACAGTACAGTGCAGCCTAAACTGAAGTTGTGTGTTGCACTGTTATACAGAAGCCCATATGTATTTCTATTTGTTTTTCAGTTAAGTAACGTAGAGTATTATATTCAGAGGTGAAAGTAAGCCTGTACGACCCGGTGCTGCGTACAGATAAAACATGTGCTGCCGGCGTAGTGTTAGAAAGTGGTACGCATACCAGACCTGTGTAACACTTTTTATCGGATGGCCTTCCATTATCCATACGTATCAACAGTGATAGGCCAACTAGCTAGCATTAACCAACAAAAACGTTGTTGAACACTAGAATACAGTGTTAACCACATGTGGATCTTGACTGACTGGATCAGCTAGCTTTTCATACACATGTTTTAAATACGAAAAACAACATATAAGAACGATCTATCACTTGATTAGCAGGACAGTGTATTTGAGCTTGTAGCACCATGCCTGACTTTATCCAGTACCATTGTCCCAATGCATCTTTCATAAGGACATATTTGATGGCAATATAAATACTGTGGTTCAAGGTCCTTATAAATGCATCTTCACAGGTATGGCAATAGGCACTGCTCTTGGATTTTTAAGAATAACTTTCTTCTTACAGATCCACTGGGTTTAAAGCAAGGGAAGGGCAGAGAGAATTTGTCTGAATACCTCCTTCAAAGCTCCTAAATAAGTAAGTATTAGAAGTGCAAACATAGCCTTCTTTAAGACACAAGACCTGCCACTAAAAAACTGTCACACTCTTTCAAGGTAAAGGTGAGTCCCTTTCAAATGATTTCCTCATAATAATGCAGAGTAATTTCTCCAGTGGAATCAAATATAGGAGGCAACAAGGGCGTGTTGTGGTTTACTAATCCCATCAATTTCAAATTGATTTTCGAAATGTATACAGGTATACATCTTGTACAGTATCAATCAAAATCAATCCTGTATGTACTGCAGTACCCTATAGAAAAAAACACAAGTGATTACAAAAAAAACCCCACACACTTTATTTCAGCTGAACTAGTTACAAATATTCTACTCAACTCTTCAGCAAAAAATGGAATAAATCCTAATTACAATTCTACTGCCATAATAGTACAGTATTTCATGGTAGATTTAAAAATGTCACATTTTAAAAATGTCACATTTTTAAAAATGTTGTCAGTTTTTCGTTAAGTATATTGAAAACTAATAATGCAATTCAATATGTTAACGTAACATTCAGCAGGTTGCATTCGACTGTATGAAGCAAAATTAGTTCATTCTACCCCTCTCGAAGTGAATTGGTTGTCAAGTGAATCAGGCCGAATGGTTCTAAAAGTTACAAGCTGTGCTGGTATGGTGACATGTCTGCACAAGTTGGAACACTTGTAAGCCAATGAGATTGCTCCCTCTAATCTTGCCATTTTATAAGACAGAAACAACCTCGGCCCATGAACTGGACCCCACCAAAACACTTGCAAGTTGGTAGCTGTAAGCCACTTGCTGCTACTTGGTGTAGAGGGAGTGGAAGTGGCTGTAAAAGGTTGTGTATGAAACCCCAACAAAGCCACTTATCAGAATCCCTCCATCCTCTCATATTGCAGAATTAGACATAAAATTGACCCATCAGCTAAGTGTGTGCCTCATGGTGATAGTATTTCCAGGGTTCAGGAGCAACATTTTCACTTTTTCCAGCCTACTGTTAACTAAGGAAGGAAGCATACCACCGGTAAAACATTAAGTGGTGCCTACATGTGCTGTGTTTTAATAAATCTTACTGGAAAGCATTTACAGTTTGCTTCAGATATTTACTGTTGTTGAGGTACATACCAGTACATAGTATTATTATTGGAGCACTGATTCAGTGACAGCTGTGGTGGAATTCCAATGCACTGGTGCAACCTAAGTTCAGCACATGGTTGTTGAACAGATATTTAGTGGCCCATGTTTATTATTTTTCAGTGTTAGTCAGCCTACACTATGTTTCATGGCTATTAATTGGGCCATCTGGGATGCATACATTACAATTATTTTAAAATGATATTTCTCAGTGGAGAGGTTTGAGAACACAGTAACTGTGGACAGTTTATATGATTTTAATATCACCTGGCTTTCATTTCCAGAAATGTTAATTATCCTGATCCAGAACTAATATATAATACTGGAGGAGTCTGTCTTGGGCTCCCTCATATTTACTGTACTCTAAAGTGATGTAATCAGTGTGCTTTATATGTATTTACATATCACTTATCCTAATAATTCCCCTTTTGTGTTAAGTTAACCACACTTCAATTTAACTACACAAATGACTGAATTACACTCTTTTAACACTGGAGGGAGCTATTTGTCTTTACTCCAATGTCAGAAGAAATGCAACTCAAAATATCTACAGTGCGCTGTACACTGTTTAATTTGTTAAAATGAGGGTAAATACACAATATAATTAAATAATTTATAAGAAGGAAGATTCTTTATTATTATTATTATTATTTATTTCTTAGCAGACGCCCTTATCCAGGGCGACTTACAATCGTAAGCAAATACATTTCAAGTGTTACAGAACAAGTAATAATACAATAAGAGCAAGATAAATACAATGACTAGTTCAAGCAAGTACAAGTGTGACAAAATACAATTCAATAATACAGCAGATAAAAGTGACAGTGATAGTTACATCAAGATATGATTAAATACCAAATACTACAGATTAAACACTTGGCAGATTACAGTACTCTGAAGTACAGGATTAAATGCAGTAAAATAGGGGGCAGATAAGAGTAAGTAAAGCACATTTAAGGAAGGGTGAAAGTGTCCCAGGGGAGAAACAGAGGAGTTCTACAGGTGCTGTCTGAAGAGGTGAGTCTTAAGGAGGCGCGGAATGTGGTCAGGGACTGGGCGGTCCTGACATCTGTAGGTAGGTCATTCCACCACTGCGGAGCGAGGGTGGAGAAGGAGCGAGCTCTGGAGGCAGGGGAGCGTAGAGGAGGTAGAGCCAGTCTTCTAGTGCAGGCGGAGCGGAGAGGTCGAGTGGGGGTGTAGGGAGAGATGAGGGTCTGGAGGTAGCTGGGTGCAGTCTGGTCAAGGCATCTGTAGGCTAGTACAAGAGTCTTGAACTGGATGCGGCGGTGATCGGTAGCCAGTGGAGTGAGCGGAGTAGTGGAGTTGCGTGGGAGAAGCGAGGCAGAGAGAACACCAGGCGGGCAGCGGAGTTCTGGATGAGCTGGAGCGGACGGGTGGCGGGCGCAGGGAGGCCAGCCAGGAGGGAGTTGCAGTAGTCTAGGCGGGAGAGTACCAAGGCCTGGACCAGGAGCTGGGTGGCGTAGTTGGTGAGGAAGGGTCGGATTCTTCGGATGTTGCTCAGGAAGAATCGGCAAGTGCGTGCCAGAGTGGAGATGTGCTGGGAATAAGAGAGGCAGGGGTCCAGGGTGACTCCGAGGTTCTTAGCGGAGGAAGAGGGAGAGAGTGTGGTAGATTCCAGAGGAACAGAGATAGAGAGATCAGAGGAGGGGAGGAGGAGGGAAAGAAAAGGAGGTCAGATTTAGAGAGGTTGAGTTTGAGGTGATGCGAGTGCATCCAGGAGGAAATAGCAGACAGACAGGTAGAGATACGGGAGGAGATGGTGGAGTCAGAGGTGGGGAAGGAGAGGAAAATCTGAGCATCATCAGCATAGAAATGGTATGAGAAACCATAGGATGCGATGAGGGGCCCAGGGAGCGGGTGTAGAGAGAGAACAGGAGAGGACCCAAGACTGACCCTTGGGGACTCCTGTTAAGAGAGGGTGAGGTGTGGAGGTTGCTCCACGCCAGGTTACCTGGTAAGTGCGGTTGGAGAGGTAGGAGGAGAACCAGGCCAGAGCAGTGCCAGAGATCCCCAGGTCAGCAAGAGATGATAGTAGAATAGAGTGATCAACAGTGTCAAAGGCAGCAGAGAGGTCGAGGAGAATTAGGACAGAGGAGAGAGAGGCAGCTCGGGCAGACTTAAGTGAGTTGGTGACAGACAGGAGGGCGGTTTCAGTGGAGTGAGCAGAGCGGAAGCCAGATTGGAGAGGGTCGAGCAGAGAGTGGTTGGACAGGAAAGCAGAGAGCTGGCGGTGTACAGTCCGCTCGAGGGTTTTGGAGAGGAAGGGTAGGAGGGAGACAGGACGGTAGCTCTGGAGGGAGGTGGGGTCGAGGGTAGGTTTTTGAGGATGGGAGTGATAGAGGCTTTTTGAAGGCAGAGGGAAAGAGACCAGAAAGTAGAGAGGTGTTGAGAAGGGAGGAGATGAAGGGAAGTAGAGCAGGAGCAGCAGCTTGAAAGAGGTGAGTGGGGAGGGGGTCCAGGGCACACGTGGTGGGTTTGTGACCCTGGAGCAGGGAGGAGAGGTCAGAGTCTGAGAGGGGCAAGAAGGTGGAGAAGGAGGGTGAGTTAGTAGGGGATGCAGTGGGTGTAGGGGTTGGAGCAGGAGGAGGTGCGGGGAGGGAGAGGTGTTAAAGAGTTTGCGGATATCTGAGATTTTAGAAGAGAAGAAGGAGGCAAAGTCATCAGGGAGATAGAGGAGGGAGGAGGAGGGGGGAGGGTTTAGGAGGGAGGAGAAGGTAGAGAATAGTTTACGTGGGTTGTTAGTGGAGGCTTGGATTACAGATTGGAAATAAGTACATTTAGCAGAGGAGAGAGTAGAGGAGAAGAGAGGAGAGGAGAGGAGTGCAGCAGAGCAGCCAGGGATGGGGAGGGAGGGGCGAGCAGGTCGGGAGGTGAGGGGACAGAGGGAGTCGGAGAGGAGGTGAGGGAGGAGAAGAGGGTGGAGGTAGCAGAGTCTACGGAGAGTTGTGAAAAGGAGTCGATAGGAGGGAGGTGAGAGAGAGCAGTGGAGGCAAGGACAGAGGGGAGAGAGAGCGGAGGTTACGGCGAGAGGTGACAGTGGGAGTAGGAGGAGCAGGGAGAGGGGAGAGACAGAGAAAAAGAGATGAAATAGTGATCGGAGAGGTCCAGGGGGTGACAGAGAGGGTGGAGGGGCAGCAGGCCCTGGAGAAGGTGAGGTCCAGTTGACGGCCAGCTTTGTGGGTAGGAGGGGATGGAGAGAGACAGAAGTCAAAGGAGTGAAGGAGAGGGAGGAACCCAGCAGAGTGGCTGGGGTTGGAGAGATGGATGTTGAAGTCACCTAACAGGACAGTTGGGGTAGACAGAGGGGGGAGGGAGGAGAGTAGATAGTCGAGTTCATCCAGAAAGTGAGCGAGAGGCCCAGGGGGGCGATACAGTACAATGAGCAGGAGTTGACAGGGAGAGGTTAGTTGGACTGCATGAAATTCAAAGGTATTGACAGAGAGTGAGGAGAGATCGGAGGGGACAGAAAAGAGTAAGGAGGGAGAGGAGAAGACCAGTCTTTAATCTTTTATTTTTTACTTGAGTACATTTCAGTTAGCCACAGTGGCTGTTTTCCCTTGTAATGATACAATTTTGGGCCAACATCTCTGATGAAATCTTTGCTGTCGAGCTGCAATTATAAGTGAACCCCAGGTAGGAGGGAATCAGTGGATATCAGCTGAAACAGCAACCTGTCCTCCCAGCGTAAGAACGCTGTTGTACACTTCACACAGCTGCTTTTCTTTTTCCTCTGCCATACATGAATAGTTGCAGAAGAAGCAGAGGTAATGCAGTACAGCTCACCCCTTGTGTACAGTAACAGTTAACTGGGTGGGGGGGAGGTTAGGTATGACAAGAAACTGCTGTTCACCAATAAGGTGGTTCCAGACCCCCAGTAGATCATGTGATCTGCTTTCAAGCCTAAACATGCTCTCATTTTCTGCTCCTGTAACCTTATTACAGGACACTAAATATGGTGTGATCAACATAGAACTCATGTACAATATCCACCCGACAGTGATTGATCATTGTTCAGAATATAATAATGCAAGCATGTCTCTACTGTACGCTTGCTATAAATCTTAAGAATAAATAAAAGAAAAAAAAATCCCCCAGTAGCATATAACAGCCTGTTGAAACAATGGATTGCAAATATACAAGCGATAATCTTAACACTTTAATACACCTTTCCCATGTAAGAGATTGGCCACAAGCTAAAATTTGTCCTAATCAGTGAAGTCAATGTAAAGCCTAACATTCTACTATGTAGTGCTGTGTGTCTTATCATTTACACATTAGTCTATAAACTTAAAATATACCTATAATCTGCCTTGATGTGTAAATAGTAAATCTCACTCACTGGTTGAGATGCTGTTTTTTGCTTCCAGTATTTTCAGCTCATGGTATGCATACCAGGGTTGTAGCACAAACTCACACAGAGAGCTCCTTGGCTCGCCTTGTTTGGACAAAAAAAAAAAAAAGAAGAAAAAATTAGAACCATGTTTAGGGTTTTCAATGCTTCACATTCTGATCTAATCGGGTTCCAAATATGAAGCATCTAATCCAGTACATTGAACATTCTGTGTATGAGAATGGTTCTTTATAGAAGCGTGACACCATATGGGTTCCACAGCCCAAATATTCTATATTAGTGCACTGCAATAAAATTAACATCAGCTATCTTACGTAACTCGTGTAACTGTTTTTTAGTCTGTTTTTGAGTGGAAGCCTGATAATTTTACACTTCAGCATTGTAGTGTATTCTTTTTATTTTAATGTCAATGAAAAATCAGATCTGAGAAATGGCTATCATTGTGTCATTGTGTTTTTGCTTATTTAGTCTCTTCTGGCCTCAGAAACGAAGTAATTGTGGTGAATATTCTTATGATTTATATTTTCCACTGTGATTATTGTGAAGGTCATTTTAAAAAGATGTTGGTATTGGACGCTGCATTAGTCCAGTTTGGCGTGCACTTTTTAAATCGTATGAAAAAATCTTCCTTGTTTGCATTTTGCAATGTATCCCCTTAAGTCCTGAAATTTCAACATACAGAGAAAACTCTTAAGTGAAAATTCAGCAGTGACATAAACACATTCCAGGCATATGTGGGCAAAAGATCACCTCATGGTAACTGGCTCCTTCTAACAGAAACTGTCAAAAAAATCCCCTAACCACGAAGGCACTGTATACAGTATACCTTCTCATCATATTTTTTCCTGTACACAATTCCTCAGATAATAATTGCCAATGTATTACTTTTTATACAAATAACACATGATTTCACATAGACTCTGAATGCACATCAGCTCTATAACTTCAGACCTGGGTTTGAAATGATGTGATGAACTCATTCCTCATTCCAATGCCAGTCTACTGAACAGCTTGGTTCATGTAGTTCAGACAGTTCAAAAAGAGGATTGGCGAAATTCAGCTGTGCTGAGCTGAATTCTCACAGGAGCACAGACCCAAGCTCTTTGCAAGTTCTTCTTATTCTGAAAATCTTTATTTTGCAGATAAATGTCTCTGTGAACATTTCCCATAAGAACACTATTAAAGGTATTAAAGATGATGATATTAGCTATTTTGTCTCAGTGTACCTATGTTTACCTGTGTTGCACTGTACAGAGCCTCCAAGGTGTACTTTAGCAGTACCAGAGAAACACATGCACCCAGAACTGAGCAATATCATTTCAAGGAAAGGCCAAAATTCCACTGGGGTCTTGTCATCCAGCTTATCAAAATAGAATATTGCACACGTTCAATGAAGTAGTCTTGGAAAATCCAGAGCAGCTTTGCTTTTAACAGACATGTCGCCTAACTACATCCCTCAGATCATTTAAAGGGCTTGCTGAACTCTTAATGAGAACTATTAAGAAAGCATTCATTTTTTGTTAATGGTTAGTTATTCTATATTGTAGTAATCTATTTATAAACGAACACAAAGTACTGGGTAACACTTTAGTTTTGGTTTCTGTTATAAGTGGTTATAAACACTAGCAAAAACAAAACAATGGCAAAAGTGTATAATAACTGTATTGCAAAAACAAAGCAGTGCCATACAATTGGTGAGACAGACATATAAAAACAGACAGAGAGACAGCCAGACAGGCATAGAAAGACAAACAGACCTGAAAAGACAGGCAGACAGATTATATCAGGTATAACTGATTATAAACAACAGCAAAAAAAAGCAAAAAAAAAAAAAAAAAGAAAATGGCAATGTGTATAATAATAGTCTTATTATTTATATTCATGTTTTATAATTGTCAATAGCATAATTAATAATATGTTTAGAGATTGTTTATAATGATTTATAAGGGATACTTTAAGTAACATGTTACCAAGTACTGTGGCCCATAAAATGCCTTTAAACAAACATAAAACCACATTTAACCCCTAATTTTAGTGAGCTTCTTATTGAATCGATTACTAAGAAGTGCAGCGAGTGTACGCGGAGATAACAGCCTTCAGAGTGAATGCAAATCTGAGGATGTTATTCGAGCAAGGAGGGCTTTTGTCTCCAAGTCTGTATATCAGTATGACATTAAATGTATTGTGGTAGGTTTGTGAGCCCTGTGCTGCCCGAAAATGTGTGTTTGTGGCAGGGAGAGGGTTAACATCTCCCTGCCAACTAAATTGTTAATTATTTAGTTTGGCAGGGAGATTTTAACCCTCTCCCTGCCACAAACACACATTTTCTGTGCGCAGGGCTCATAAACCTGCCACAGTATGTCAGGAACAGATTTACCGTATAGAACCCCCGAAATTAATGCTTTAAAAAGATGCTCTTGTTAGTTTCTAGAATATAATAATAACGTATGAGGACAGTATAAAAAAATACAATTTTAAAACAATATTTATAGCGATGAATTCATATTAAAATATTGATCATTTCACAGCAATTACAAAAAGATGCATGTTTTTTCCTTACCGACATAGTTCATCCTGAGTTAAGCACCAGTCAACAACACAGAAGAGTGCACCAGGTAAAGAAATAGTGAATTGTTTAATTTACATTTTCTAACAAGATCCGTGGCTGTACCTGAAGCCAAGTTAAACAATTTCTTAAGTGGTTTCCTGGCAGGAATAGAAAATCTCAGACCAGCAAGAAAATAAAAATAACGCCTGTGGCGAAATAGGATGGATCATAAGAAGCTTATAGTCATAACACATAGTGTAGACTACAGATAGTAAATTTTTTTTTCTCAGTAGCTGTGTTTGGTATTTACCTTATCATAAAGATGTCTGGCACTGTAGAAAACTATTACTTACTGTCAACTCAAAATGCCACCAGAGCACTTTGGATATACTGAATAGTTGTATGGAGGAGCAGCTGTAAAAATACAATGATAAAGTGATTATACAATCGTATAAAACACACAAATACAGATATCTATTTGCATTATTATACACATTATGAAATGGAACAGAGATTATTATTTATTTCTTAGCAGACGCCCATATCCAGGGCGACTTACAATTGTTACAAGATATCACATTATTTTTACATACAATTGCCCATTTATACAGTTGGGTTTTTACTGGAGCAATCTAGGTAAAGTACCTTGCTCAAGGGTACAGCAGCAGTGTCCCCCACCTGGGATTGAACCCACGACCTTCCAGTCAAGAGTCCAGAGCCCTAACCACTACTCCCACTGCTGCCCTACAGATTCCCTGTAACATCAAAAAACAATCCAAAACATTTCAATGTTCACTCTATAAAGCATGTATTTTATAATAGCAATAAGACTAAAAGCCATTGGGGTCTAAAAAGTTGATCTAAATGATGGTAGATCTCAATTTAGCCATAAAATCATAAACAAAGCGACTTTTTAAAACCAACATTTCAAACAGTATGTGTTCTTCTAATGGCATTTGGGTCTGTAAAACTAAGTAAAATGCCTAAATAAATTCATACAGTGGCAATATTTACACCCTCCACTGTTGAATGAATTGAAAAACCCAGGGTCGTGGCTGACATTTAACTGTACAAGACAGGCCTTGTTTCAGTAAAATACTGATGCAATACTGGTGAAATGTTGGACTGTAATGACCTTATTTACTTAAGTTAAATTAAGAGTGACTTTGAAACCAGGATGATTAGTAATTAATCGCTGTTTATCTTTTTAAGAAAAATAGAGCCTTTTTTGTTTGTTTGTTTTATAATAGGCCTCAACACTAATTAATAACTAGTTATTAACAGGTTAAGTGTTTTGTTTTTACCCAAACAATCTGTGGCCCCAGAAGTATCATGAATGTCTCACTTTATAGTCAGAATGGATTTTATTGCATAACCTCCCCCCCCCTCTCCAGTTAGATCTGGAGGCCAGCTCCTCAGCAATGACACATCACACAGCACCAAAACAATGCCGCAGAATCCAAACAGCGTGTTCGCTTTTTTATTGTTGGTTGATTAACATATTTTGTTGATTAACATATGTGAGATGAAAAGTTATGCTATGACATTTTTTTTTGCCTTTATTTGTCCAGTTGACATTAGTTTTATTGGTTGCCTTAATATTAAGGAACTTTCCAGAAATTGTTACTGTTCTTTCACACATAATAATCTAGTGCCATGTTCTTATTTATATGAACCCGTGATTCATTTGAATTTATTGCATGTAACAATACATATAAATAAGAACACTGACTGCCACTTTACTGAAAAAAAGAATTGAAAGAATGTAGAAGGTATACAACCTTTAGATGGCAGTAATGACTTAAACATGACAGTGAGTAAAGCAGGGAATATACAGCTCGGGCCAAAAGTTTACCGGAAGCCATAATAGTAGTACAGTATTTCATGTTAGAGTTCAAAATGTCATATCTTTCAATTTTTGTCAGTTTTTCTTTAAGTATTCTTTCTGTGTGCTTAATTTAAAAACTAAGCTGAAAATAATAATAATAATAATAATAATAATAATAATAATAATAATAATAATAATAATAATCCATCTATCCATCTAAAATCCATCTATTCATTGCACACCACAATTCAATGTTATTTACTTGCTAATACGGTGTAAACTTTTACAATCTTCTCTAATATATGATATTGGTGAGTTCATGTCCATCTGAAGACTTTAGGATCACAATCCTACAATCCATAATAGGAGGCTGTGTGGTCCAATGGTTAAAGAAAAGGGCTTGTAACTAGGAGATCTGCCGGTTCAAATCCCACCTCAGCCACTGACTCATTGTGTGACCCTGAGCAAGTCACTTAACCTCCTTGTGCTCCGTCTTTCGGGTGAGACGTAATTGTAAGTGACTCTCACACACCCTAGTCTCTGTAAGTCGCCTTGGATAAAGGCGTCTGCTAAATAAACAAATAATAATAATAATAATAACATACCACACTAATGTGGAGCCACAGTATTTGGTTCACCAATAATTGCATACCTCTGACAAACTGCTACCAATTATTGCAAACTAGAACTGGTTAATGTACAGTATTGGTTATTGATGTGTAACCACACTGTAGATCACTTTCAGGTATTATTTTATTCACTTTCAAAGTAATGGATGTCTATCTGAAGAAGAACAATGTGAATTCCTTGTATTTGTGTCAATGTGATTAGCTGGCAGGCAATCTCGAAAAGGAACAGATGGTTCCTATATGCTAACATTAATTCACTTTCATCATGTCAAGGATGAAAGACCTACTTTTAAGTTTAAACACAATTGAACAACCACAACTGAATAACTTAGTGTCAATTAATTCCAGGGGCTAAAACAGTAAGTCTTGGAATTTAGGAAAGCACACATAGTGCTGATTGCTTTACAGTTTGCTTTGAAGGTATCTGGCATAAATTGAAACTAGAAACATTCCCCAAAACTGGCTAAACTGAAACACTTCAATTGAAATGGAGGCTGTGTAGTTCAGTGGTTAAAGAAATGGGCTTGTAACCAGAAGGTCCCCGGTTCAAATCCCACCTCAGCCACTGACTCATTGTGTGACCCTGAGCAAGTCACTTAACCTCCTTGTGCTCCGTCTTTCGGGTGAGACGTAATTGTAAGTGACTCTGCAGCTGATGCATAGTTCACACACCCTAGTCTCTGTAAGTCACCTTGGATAAAGGCCTCTGCTAAATAAACAAATAATAATAATAATAAATGGTGAGTTTTAAGGATCACTGGAATTCTGCATTAAAATTAAGAGACATTGACTGGGATTGAATACTTTATCCATTTGGTTAAAGGGTTAGAAAAATCTAGTATTTTACTCCATAAGTACACTTCTAAGCCAGTAGAGGGAGATATCAAATGAATCCCCCAGTTGAACAAATCTTGTCCTTCAATACAAATAGCAACATGCGTTAACAGTAGAAGATATTTGGGTAACCAAGGTCACCTCAAATTCAAGCCTCTCTGAGCCCGTCCCCTAGTCTTCATCTACTGGGTGATGTTTCTTGTATGCATGATTCTTGGGAGATGGCTCTCAGTTAATATTATATAGGAGGCTGTGTGGTGAAGTGGTTAAAGAAAATGGCTTGTAACCAGGTCCCGTTCAAATTCAGCAAGTCACTTAAACTCCTTCTGCTCCGTCTTTTGGGTGAGATGTTGTTGTAAGTGACTCTGCAGCTGATGCATAGTTCACACACCCTAGTCTCTGTAAATCGCCATGGATAAAGGCGTCTGCTAAATAAACAAATAATAACAATAATATTGAAGTGAATGAAGCACGGAATGCGGTTCCCAGAAAATGGAAAACCCAACAAGGACACTCTGCTGTAGCTTGTCACTGACTCTACCCCCCATGAGGGTCCCAGTCCCCTGCTCTAAACTGAACCGTCACACCATAATGTGATCAAACACTGCACCACTGTATTATCCTCATAGCCTCACTGTAAATAAATACCATAATGTAAATAAAAGTTCCACAAAATTACTAGAAACTTCAAATTATCAAGATTTACAATCCCACATAATATGTAATTTCAACAATGTATATAGATCTGAGTATCTTTCTGGTGAGGCAGACGGCAATTGTGTATAATTGCTTGGCTGGGTGCATTTGCATATTATGGAACAGGAGAAAAGCAATTGGTTTATAATGGGGCACATCACTTCATTGGCATTATAATGTGGCTGTATAACGAGTAAGGACTGTAATTGACCAACCGGTGATGCTTTTCTGCATTACTGTATTTTCTTCATTGTGTTAGAATTAAGTCTTGTGGTCCCATTCATATAGGGCCAGGCAGTGTTTTTTCTTTCTCAAAACTAAAAGTCTAGTACAGGTATATCTTTAATATCGGAATGAAAAGAACCTCTGTGTGGTATGATAATATCTTGTTCTGGAAGTGAAATTACAGTATTTCATATCATTTCCTGAATTCCTTGAAATACTAGCATTTTGTTGAACACTTGCATGCTGTAATTTAGTATCCCTCCTGTTCAGCATAGCAGAACAAGAGCTGAATTCTTTTCATTGTGATCGAGGATAATGTTACTGATCTAGTGGCTTAATGTTATGTACTGACAGCAGAATACTAAGAAATTATAATACCCTGACACTGCAAAAATGTCACAATCATGCCAACATTTTTGGTGTGGGCTCTACACCTAAAGGCTTAAAAAATCTTTACAGACAACATCTTAATCAGTAACACATTTTGATACATTTTTGGCGAATTTTGTCCTGTTTTATCTGGTTTTCCATCACTGGATTCCACGGATATGGCTCGCCAGTAGACACACCCGCATGCGAGAAGTAGGACAGGTGCAGGAGAAAGTTCCCCACAGCCTCTTGACTGTAATGTACCTTCTCCAGGTTTAATCTCTATCGATTTATAATTTACACAAACAGGCAGTAACAGCCTGCTGTCACCACATCATACCTCAAATCACCCCTCTTGTTTCCAGTGCAGAAAATAGAAGAAAATAGTTATCCTAATATAATGTGAAAGCAAACAATTGTGTATTCAACAGAATGAATTTGCAGAATTTTTAAAATCAAAATAAATATCCATCCTCATTTTCTGTCTTTCATGCAAGAATGTATACAGTAATTCCTTGCTAAAAGCTCAGTGACATACACCTGGAGGCCGCGGAGGGAACAGCAGGTGCTTAAAGGTACATCTGCCATCATTCTGACTGTATTGCAATTAAAGACTGTGTTTTTCTGTTGTTTTTGATAAGTCTCTGTTACGGTACTTTTGCTATGAGTTCAGGAGCTGCTCCTCTGTTCTGGTTGCTTACTATACTGTATATGTCAGTCAATGTTGTCATTGTTACACTAGTAAACACCAGGATTGCATTGGTTTTAACTAAGGTATTTGGATACATTAATAAAATCCATGGTAACTATATTGCCTCTTTTTTAAAAAGTCACATTACTAAACGGTTTGAAAAGGGGGTTATGCTGTTTATGAAACTGAGTTTTACTGTTTGACAGCCATTTGTTTCCATACTAAACTAAACTTAAAAATACTGTATAAAGTAGTATCTTATTTTTCAAATCGCCTAATGTAGCGTTCAAATTGCACAGTTTAACAGCTTTATACTGTAGCGACAAGTTAATATACCCATTGGTATGTTAAGTATTTTTGGTATTGAGATATATGAGAGAAGAATGTAATTATACTGGGTGCTAAATCCACAATTTGATTTGTGTTTTCCATGGCACTTGAGCATTGTTCCTCACACACACCCTACTTTACTCAATATTTCATGTGCAAGTGATTGCTCAAGATGTTCCCACACTTGGATGTAAAAACACAGAAGAAATTGTTTCTCTGAGGTTGCAACATAAGAACCTAAAGGGCATGAAAAGTAGTAAATCCAAAGGCAGCAGCCTTAAATACGAGACAGATGTGAAATGTATTGCAGAGGAAAAATCACAGATGTTTAACTGAATCTCGTAGATTCTGATGGCAATGTAATGGTTATTATGACAGTGCCTTGTGTGTGTGTGTGTGTGTTTGTTTTAGCTCTGTGATTTCATAGTATTCCTTGTGGGCGACTCATTGATATCCATGGATATAAAATTGGCAGAACGGTGACATGCTTTATTCGCACCTTATTTCCTATGATGGTTTTGAACAACTGTTTAGATTTGATAGTTGCAATATGTGAAAACCTTAAAGCTGCAGTGTCCCCCAACCCTGTTCAGTTGTATACCAATGTTTTTTTTGTCTGCTTCTTACATTCTTCCAGTTCAACCTTCTGTTTTCATCAAAAATTAGATAGAGACACAGGATTCCTGTCCCTTGAAAAAAAGTATTCTCCTGCTAATACTATTACATCAAATCAGTGTCAATGCTTAGGAAAAAAACAAAAAAGTAAAAACTTTATGTTAGGGAACATCTTATAAAATATGTAACATGAATTCAAATGTAACGGTATACATCGTTCAAGAAACAACTTATACCACGTTTCCATCTGAACCAGTCTGTAAAACTCAATCTCATTTCAGTCGAATAATAAACTAGCCATAGATGTCTTTTACATGGGGGATGTGGGGGACATGCCCCCCTCACTTTTTCCTCGGTAACGATCCCCTGTCTAGTGAATGCTCGGCCTCTTTATGTGGCTGGGCTGGAGGAGGTACTTGTTAATTGCATCTGCTACAGGTGCTGGCCAACTGAGGCAATGACTAATCTAATCACCTTAATTAACATCCCTAACTATCGGCACATGTAGCCCATAGCCCAATTATCTCCTCCTGATCATGGCAGGCTGGTTCCAGAGCTGCCAGTGATCCCTCCTGTGCTGTTTGCTGGGTCCTGTCAGCCTCGCTCCGGCCCACTATGAGCACCCCCTCTGGGTTGGCCTGTGAGCTGGCTCACAAAATGTATAATGGGGATTGATGTTATTCTTAATACAAGGACGGTAAAACGCGACTGACGTGTATCTGAGTGTTGTATATCCGAGTGCTGACTGTAGTTTTAAGTACTGCTATACTAACCTTGATCTCCTGTTAGTTCATGGTAATGTTATTTGAAAAAACAATTTTTGCTTCAATGCTGAGTGGGGAGCAAATAAAATTCAACTGGAAACAATTTCTTTGGCCATATAATATCATATTATGGTGCACCTCACTGAAAATAGCACTTCTGCTGCCATACAATGTGGCAAAGAACATAAATCTGCAACCCAGAAGAGAAAATCGAGGGTTAAACTAATGATGTGCCACAATGGAAAAATCTTTAAGGAATCCTGATGATTGCTGAAGTAGTATTGAATTAACAGTACCGCATAACTGTGCAGATCGGCACATGGCCTTATGAGGGTGTGTGCTTGGCGACTGCATGGGCTTGTACTTTTTTAGAAAAGAGAAAGAGCAAAGTAAAAAATCTATTTGAAATTCACTTTCAAGGCTTTAATTTGGTCTTGTATAAGCACAACTTGTAAAGTAATGCCACTGCGTCCTGTATTTCCTTTCATCTTCAGCGATTATATTCGGACACAGATGTAAAGGGCAGCAGCAGTGTGGAGTAGTGGTTAGGGCTCTGGACTCTCGACCGGAGGGTCGTGGGTTCAATCCCAGGTGGGGGACACTGCTGCTGGACCCTTGAGCAAGGTACTTTACCTAGATTGCTCCAGTAAAAACCCAACTGTATAAATGGGTAATTGTATGTAAAAATAATGTGCTATCTGTATAACGTGAAATAATGTATAATGTGAAATAATGTGATATCTTGTAACAATTGTAAGTCGCCCTGGATAGGGGCGTCTGCTAAGAAATAAATAATAATAATAATAAAGGCTCATATATGAAACCAAATGAGTGACTGCATTTTAACTGCATTGAATGCATTGAGTCATAGGAAAAGCAATGGTCGGTTAATGAGAAGGGCAGACAAACCGCTGAATAGTTGCAATGGCTTCTGGGAGAAAGTGTAAAGGAAAACAACAATGTATTGGGAATGTCAGGGAAAATTAATTGTTATTCCATTTACACTCCCATAGGCCTTTGCAACTCCACTTTGTTACTCCTTCTCCAATCACCACGTTTCTTTTATCACATATGCTTCCAATGTCTCTGCACTCAGTTGATCTCCTCAAGTAGGAAGACTGCGATACAAACTTAAAGTGATTATTGTATAAGAATATGTACATGGAAAAATAACATTAAAAATAAAATATATGGCTACCATATTATAACTAGGAAAATATAAGACCTGCAATGTGATTGGTAATACACAAGTTTAGTTGTATGTCCTTTAAATGCCGGTAGCGAGCAAGCTGTATCTGACAGAAGAGCATGCAGGGAGTTTTTCCAGTGCTGCACAGTACAGTGATTTTACTTTAAGTTTATATTTTGCATGTCAATTCATAAGTTTGCTAAAAAGCAATACCAGAGTTGTATTTGCCAATGGCAACATGTTACCTCATTGGTGTGGTTTCTTTGCATGAGGCTGAATTGCGCAGCTGTCCACTGTATATTTAGTTAAATTTGGTTTGAAATGATTGTATGTTCTGCATATTCTCATCGTTTCAGTCCTTACCATATATTTTTTATATTTCTATATATTTGATATTGACATATTTTCCGTCTGAAACAACTCTTTGTAAGCTAAGCTAAAGGCAGTGTCAGGTCTTAAGCAGGAAGTTGTGATGTATGGATTTTTCTTTCTGGCTGCACATGGAATTGAAATATATACAGCTTGCACAGGCAGACTGCTGAAAGGATAACCAGTGTTTTCTCTACCTGAATAAACAAGCTTGCAGACGATGCACTCTTTCAAACTGATCTGACACCTTTGCTGCAAAGAATGTGCAGGCCAGATGAGAGTGGGAACTGCCCATTACTGTATTAGAACAATGTTCTGAATTTCACCCCACAGGTGTTCCCCAGTGAGAAAGTCATGGAACACTGGCACTGAGAGAGAAAAGATAAAAAAATAAAAAAAAAATTCTATGACAACAATGGGTTTTGTACCTCGTGGGCTCCATATGCCAAGCAGGTTCCAGTGCAGCTGCTGTGCACTGTTAACAACTTGGCTGTTAAGTTATAAATATGCAGGAAAGTTGAAGACATAAACAGCCCTTGCAGTCATGCAAATAGGATTGTACAGTAAATTGTTATTTATGGCCCTGTCTGTAAATAAACTCAGCTTTGAGGTGGTCTCTATGACCTCAGTCAACTTTGTTCTGTGCTTCTTTTAGGAGATCCCTAGTTGTCCCTAGCTGTTGGTTTTTAGTAGTCTAACTGAGATTGCTAATGAGGAAAGCCTGGACATAACTAAAGGCAATAACTAAACTCAGCTCAATAACTCAATAACAACATCCCATAATTTGGGGTCTCCGTAAACATTCAGTGCTTCAAGCTGACATGGTTTGAATTTATTTAATTTCAAAAACATCTAAACTGAACATTATAAGGAATCAGACTTTAAGCTTTACGCTGCAGTTTCACAGTTTCAAGCTTTTGAATGGCGAAGGGGAAGCATGCTGGGTTTTGTTAAGTTCCCACATGTTTCCGTAGGATCAGGCATGTTCTGTAGGATTTCTCACTGGGCACCCTGCTGTCTGCTGTGGTTGAGGCTCACTTTGAACATTTGTGAATCAAAACCTATTTTGCTAACTAAATGATTCTTGAAATAGGTGATGGGATGGGCTTATCTAAATAAACACACATAAAAAAAGTTACCTAGTTACATTTCTTTTAACATTTAAAAGAATAGGAAGTGCAGATACATTTGAAACACTTTTACATCCAAGAACAGAGATCATTTTAGCAGAGCCAGAATATCTGATAACTGATATTGTTTTCAAGACGGTCATAACAAGAGTTAAATACCTTAATCCTGTATACTGTTTCAGCAGTTTTTGCATTAAAGAAACTCCCTTGCCACCTGCATTAACTAAGGTGCCAAAAGCGCAGTCTGTACATCTGGCATGTCAAGAATTAAACGAAGTGCAATATTTTACTAACAGCTTGTTGAAAAGTAAATCATCAGTTACTAATAAAATAACCAAAACTCCCTGTGTTTCAAAAGACTGTTTAGCAGAGAGTTTCGAACAGGGACTAGCCTGGCACCCTTTGAACAGGAAAAATGGAGGAGCAAATTTGGTTGAAATATTAACCTGTAACATCATTTTAAATAAAAAAAAGTGCTCTGCTGTCTCACAGGGAAACGAGCAAAAACCACATGGTGTATGTACTGATCAACACCGTTTCTTCACTTTCTACATTTTGACTTTAATTTTCGTTTAATGCAGTATGCCCGCTGTCATAATGTAACGTTTAGCGGCTAAACTCCTCTTTTTTACGGGGGCATACTTTAGCCACTCTACTGGGTTTTCACCTTACATTGGCATAGCAATTTCCACTCCTCCCCTCACAAGCTTTAAAGAGCCTATAGCACGTCTATATCAGTTATAACAATACCTGTAAGATGTATTGGGCCTTGCTGTGCTGTTTCCTATATCCCTGGACAACTTGAAATAACTTTCACTACTTTTTCTGCATTATGAGCTGCTTCGGGCATCTATCCCACGGTATATGGTGGTATGTTTACATTTTTGGCCGCTGTCCTGGAATTAGCATCTTCATTCCTTCCAGTCAGGTAGTAGCAGGTGCTTCACGACAAAAGTCAGTACATACACATATTATTCTCAATCGAGAGTTGGGTGGGGCTCAGGTTACCTGCCAAGTAACAGAGGTTCAGAAAATATTAAAGTACAAAATCAAGGCGTCGAGAGTGCAACAGCATCAATCACATTCTCTACTGAGATGCGCAGACTACGATGCACTGCCAGGACTAGTGCTAACCCCGGGCCTGCAGAGTGAAAAGCAGCGGTCAGCTGACGGCACACGCTTCGGAGCACAGCGTGTGTTCGTCTTCACCGTTCCCGAGTCAGCACATGGGTGGAAGCGGTGAGCTGAGCCTAAATTGGACATTTCAAATTGGGAGAAAAACGGGGTAAAATTAATTGGCGACTAGTAAATTTAAAAAACACTTCTGATTTTACTTAGTAAAAAGACTGCAGGAATACAAACCTAAAAACAGGACCAATGGGCACAGACAAACAACAGCCGATGAGGACAGACAGACAACAGCCAATCACAGGGGAGACACAGAACTTGCCCACACACAGGCTAGGATTACACGGACACACAGACAGAGTTAAACAAACCAGCGGTGGGAAATACAGAGTGGGAGGGGAACACAATTACAGCGGAAATTACAGTACACAAACTCAACTGCACGGATCGCTACAATAGGATTACATTTTTAAATTGAGAGGTTTATACAAAAATACTTTAAATAAATACTTGCAATCGTAGTTGTCAAGGCTCAGCCGCTCCTCTGCCAATATTTTTTGTTCACCGGGATGAACACATTGCGTATATTTATTATTTTATTGTTTGTTTTTTAGCAGGCGGCACTTTCTTCACCCATTGTTGGGTTCAGTGTTTTTGGAAATCTATGAGATTTTGTATTCTAATAAAGGTGGTTATTTAACGCAAGATTGTCCTCACTGAATTTAAATCATTGTGCACCATAAAGTCCCCTTTAGTAAATGAGTCTCATAATGCATAAGATTTTTTTATGTACGGTTTTATACTTAAAACAAATATGAATACAACAGCAAAACCGAGACGATTTAACAATTTTTACTATGACAATCACAGTTTGGTAACCCTATTCACATCACGCCACTTACGATGATACACTTTGAAAAATAAAGTCTATACATTTCAATTGATTAAAATTCCACAAGCTTGCCGTTTTATTTTTCAAATTGTATAATTGTTAGTGCAGTGATGCATATAATTAAACAAGCACTAAGTGCAGGTCTAAAAGCACATTACTTTTAAACATAGGACTGATTCGCCCCGTGAAGTAAACGTTTCATTTTCTTAGTGACTTGTTTCACATTTATCCCACATGAACTGTTACATTTCTTTTCACATTATAGCACAAATAGAAAAATCTGTTGTATTTTGGAATCCTCTGCCTCTCTCGCTCAGTGTTCTGTCGAAGATATTTTTGGTTGTTGTCCGTGTAACAATCCCAACTTCCTGTTGCTGTTGTCTGTGCCTGTTTGACGCTGACAATGGGGGCATTGCCCACGAGTGTACATGGCAAACATGAGCTGTCTCAGGGACCGTTGCATTCACAGTAGAGCAAAAAACAGACTAAACCATTGCAGAGCCTCCTCTGGAGCAGGCCACTTTTAGGACGGCTGGACCTGGGCTGGACCTGGGCCAGCTGTGTTTACACTACAAAAAAAGACCTAAACCATCTCAGAGTCGGCTTAAAAGTGGCTAGTGTAATGGGGTATGAATGGTGAGCAATACATCTTGATTTCTGCAGCCTTTTGAAAACAAGTCAATGTTATTTCAAGTTTTACCTTGATGGCTGGAATTTCTATTTCCAGAATGTAAATCAAAAGTGCACAAAGGATTTGCTTAGGTAACCCAACAAGGAGGCGAGTCTCTCCAGAATGAGAAAAAGAGAGAATGGCAAACAGCACAAAAACAATTTCAGGTAAGGTAGAATTGTTTATAATTGTACAAGAATGTACACTATGAATTGTGCTATCATACTGGATCTCAATAGGCTGTTTTAAGTAATGTTTTGTTAAAGTCCAGTTTCATTGAAAAAAAAAAATTCAATAAATGAAACCTTTTACAACTGTTTAAAGATAATTTATTTGTTTATTCTTATTTTTGAGAGTTTAACATAAAGGAATGTTTAGAAAATATTATTTAAAAAAAATGTTTTAGTCCATCTCAGTAGGGCCCATTTTATGTTTTTTTTTTAATTTATTGTGTATTTTATTCTTACTTTTTAAAGTATTTTATTAAATAAATCTATACAATAATCCTCAGATGAGCCATTTCATTTACCCTTTACGTCTGTGCCTTAAACCCGCCTCTATTAAAACCAGTTGGCTACTATCTAATGAGATTTAAATTTCCTAACAATATAAAAAACTGGATCCTACGTGACCAGATAAATGCAGTGTGTTTTTAATGAGACACACTTATATTCTGTTGTACACTTTACATTTAGGAGCAAGACCTCTCTTCACTGGCACATTAGGAGAGACAGCATAATGACGGGACCTCTTGTCTAAGGCAGTGAAAAGGTTAGTCTAATTTGAGTCTCAGACTCTTTTCTCCCAGACGTAAAGAAAAGCAGTGAAACGCTGTGCTCCAACAACACAGAACAGTGGGACAACATTTAAATCCAGTACTCCCATTTTGCAGGTGCAGGGAGAACAGTGGATGTGAGTCTTTGACACAAGTTAAAATCAGGTGTCTGTAGCTATTCCATGTGGTTAAAAACTGTCAATGATTACTAGACCACCGTTCCATTTGCCATGTCCTTGCTCCCCTCTCCCTCTCCCATGTGACTTGTCAGCTGGCTAAAGGCCTTCTATATATAAATGCCTAACTTGTTGCATTTTCTTGAAGGCTTTTCTTTTTGACAGCCTTTTCCCTGTTAATATCTGTAGTCGTACTCAAAACTAAAACTTAAGCTGTGTAAAGATTCCAACAGGATATAGTGGAGATGTACTTATGCCAGATTTCTCCATAGATCTGGACACCCGCTTATCCACTTGTCATGAAACAGTATTTAGCATAAGTTATCGAGAATATATATTCTGGAAATATAGTGTCACAGATGATTCTGAAAGTTCCTTCCTGTGCTAGAAAAAAACTAGTTTATTTTGAATGGAAGGAACCTGTTGCTTTTATACATGGCTCTTCGATGGAACCAGATTCAGCTATGATGTGTTTCCCTACTGATGATATAGATGAGATAATAGGTTGGAAATCCAGTGAAATGCAAAACAGTGAGTACTGGCCTACACTTGTGTTTTGGATGGAAGGGATACCTTTTAAAGTTGCCCATTGTGATCAAATTGAAATGCATGAAACAGTTATCAATCTAGAACCATTGCTTCAGGTGAGAGACTCTGAACAGAGGGGCTAAATACGAGTCACTGGTAAACTGTGGATGTAAGAAACGCCTGACTGGGTTATCAATAATAAGGTCAAAACCCTGCAAGGCCTGCAGCCATATGGTTGAGCACTGCTGTATTTTATTTGAATGTAGCCCAGAAGGGATATCATTCTCACATTTAAATGTTGAACCAGACAATGTGAGAAGGATTGAGTGTGTGCGTTGTGAGACAGATCACCCAGTTATATGAGCTCATCTTGGGAAACTGGAGTGTAAGGACGGTGTCCTTGCCAACCGTGATGTTTCAGATGTCTTGCAGGTACCAAGTAAAGGCAATTGTGACCCATACCTCTGATGCGAAAAGATGGTTGCTTAAACCTGTTTTGGTCTTTACAGAGCCACTCAGAGCTGGACAGGAGAGGGGATTTGAATCTTACTGGAACTGAGCTGATCTGTTTGACATGGACTGGATGTTGTAATCACTTTTTTTTTTTAACAATTATTTTTTATTCATTTTCTAATTTTTTTCTCCCAATTATTATTCAATCTGGCTCACCGCTGCAACCCTCCAACTAACTCAGCAGAGACAAAGACGAGCACTCGTGTCCTCCGAAAAAAGTGCCATCAGCCGTCCATTTTTTTTTGCTCTGCAAGCCCACCGTGCAGCCATATGAGAACTTACAGCGTCAGAGGTCCACGCAGCTCTGAATTGCGTACAGGCCGGCCTGCAGGCGCCCAGCCAGCCACAGGGGTCGCTAGTGTGCACTGAGCCAAGGAATCACTAGCCTACCTAACCTGTACCCCACCCGGGCAGCGCTTGGACAATTGATTCGAACCAGCGATCTCTAAGCTATAGGGTGCACCCTGCACTCCAGGCGGAGTGCCTTTACCGGATGCGCCACTCAGGAGCCCCTTCGTTGTAAACACTTGTTAAAACGCACTGCTCAGGATGATGTTATGATATACTCTCTATTAGTCGATAGTAATATTGTAGGACTATGTATTCCTGTTTTGAGTTTTCTAATATAACAGTAGAAATTATTATTATAGGGTCTGTATAAGTTTGAGTAAAAAGAGCTCACTGAATTGAGGACATGTTGACTGTTTGAACCTGTGGAATTTACTAGCTTTCCTTATGAGGTGAAAGCATATTTTAAATTAAACACAGGGCTTCTATATGCATTCAAATTTAATAGAAACAGAATAACAATCTCTGGAGACAATATGTTTGGGTAAATTGAAATAGAATATCTGGACTAAAATAAGTATTTGCACTTATTTAAGGTTTTACTATAATAGAAAACAGAAGTATTATTACAGGAAAATTGTTAGGTCTAAAGCGAGAGAATTGAATACAAGCTATGACCTAATTTAATAACATTGGTGCATGCATGAAGCCACAAGCCCTTATCAGTAGATTTCAAAAGCCTCTGCCTTCAAAGACAGCTCTTATTTTTACTTACATTCTACACAATAATTCCATATAATCAAAGGTAAGCATAATCTTGAATTTATATCTCGCATATATTGAAGCATTGCTATAGGGATGAGAATTATATTTTAGCTTTAGAGAGTGACATATTAGATGCTTTAGGACTTTTAGCCGTGGGCATTTCTTAGTGTTTCGCATGTCTAGCCCAAGGGCAAAACATGTTATAACCATAATTGTTTGAAATATTAACGCTGTTAAGTTTGTACAGGCACTGGACCTCCCAGATTGCCTATTAGCTGGGATCTGACGTGGTCTGTAACCACTCGATTGATTTTTAAGCATTTAATAAACCGAAGGACTACTTACTAGTAATGCTCTGAATCGTTGAAACTTCAAATTGAATGGGTCTGTGTGATTATTCTTGATTAAAATGTTGTCTAAGGCATGACACTGTAAGCCAGTACACAAACTATGCACTGTAGGGTTAAAACCATCTATATATCTCCCTCTTAGCCTCCCCGGGGTTCTCTGATCAAGAACCAAAGCAGTGCCCGAAGTGACAATAGAAAGGCGTCTGTTTGCCCACCTATATATCACACTTCGCACTGGTCTGGTGAACTGCTTATCAAATTGTCATGAAACTTGGTAATTCTTATTCTATACTATTGTGTATATACTGATGATCAACTTTTACATCATACCGATAGCTCTAATTTTGAGATACTTGCTGTATAAGAGATGTCATCTCATGCTGTTTGGGCGCTGTCTGCCCAAACTCCGACATGGCGGCTTTCATAATAAAAGACACCCTACACGTGACATATTAACTTATTATAAAATCACAAAACAGATCTTGTAGCCAGGAACTACTATTAAAAAAGCTTTTGTTTTAACTTTGAATTGTTCCATATGTTATATGCATGGGATGACTCTGTTCACAGGGTAAGAGGTACTGGAATTTTGACAAACACTTAATGACTCAGAACACAAACAAATCCAAACAGTAAGTTTCAAGTAAGATTTACATTTTATTTAACTATGAAATAACTTTGTACATCAGAGTAGAAAGTTTCCAATATTAGACAAGAAAAAAGAAAAAAAAGTTTTAAATATTATGAGGAAATGTATACGCCATTTAATTATCATGACAATCTGTAGATTCACAAACATTTAAAGGTACTTTTCACAAAGAAAAAAATATTATTTTTTAT
Organism: Acipenser oxyrinchus oxyrinchus; assembly: GCA_030684275.1. Classification (NCBI taxonomy): domain Eukaryota; kingdom Metazoa; phylum Chordata; class Actinopteri; order Acipenseriformes; family Acipenseridae; genus Acipenser; species Acipenser oxyrinchus. The sequence goes on from CM060251.1 coordinate 16,654,820, forward strand.
AAAATAAAAAAAGTCTCAAAAGATATAACCGTAAAACCAAACACAAAAAGAACACAGCAATCAATATATGATTATGTAATGGTATTAAATCTCTGCTTTATGTATGTGTCGACCCTGGGGTAAGATGGCTCTGGAAACATTTTGAAGCTGGGGTTGGAGAGAGGGGGGATTGGGGGATTAATATCTGCTGTTTAAAGCTTTTTAAACTATTTTGCCCTATGCACAAAACTTTTAAGGAATGTTCTAAGGAAATGTAATCACTTAAGAGAATGTTTACAAACACTTAAAAAAATCATTAAAATATTCTAAAAGCCCATAAAGAATGATTTTTTTTGGTCTGATATTCGTGAAAGTGTTCTCTGCTTTTGTTAGCTTCTTTGGCAATAGTCTAGAACAGTTTCATTAATTTAAAACTGTATTTTATTCATTAGGCTATATTCCTTCAATAGCCCATGAGATAAAACTTTGTCAATAGGGCATATATACAGTAAAACCTGCCAAGAGTGACCACTCATGGGAGTAAGCTAAGCAAAAGTGGTTGCTTGTAAGAGGTGGTCTCTCTTCAAAGGTCAGCTGTAAAATGGGCACTTTTACGATGTACAGAAAGACTACTATTGTTACTGATGTTTAATGTACAATTCTAAGCGCGTGCTTCAAAAGGCACCCCACTACACTATCTTATTTTTTGTTTCATTAACTTTACAGACAGTATACAGTACTATATTTAAAATCTCTTGGTGGGTTTACTAACATTTATGTTACTCAAAAGAAGAGGAAATTCAATTCTAACGCAAGTTATACAATCATTATCAAAAAGACCAAAATGTTCTCGAAAAAATGTGTCTGGTTTCAGCCGACAGTACCTTGACTCATAATCGGCAAGGTAAACTATATGCATTTGTTTAGATGTAAAGAACGACGAAATGTACAGTATTAAAACACTGCTGTTTAATTCACTGTTAGTTTTCTTTCTTTTTTTTCTCGCACATGTAATGTCATAGGTAAATGTGAAACTGGGTTTATATCATGACCCGCTTTACATCATGAATTAAGACTGTGAAGTTATACAATCATTATCAAAAAGACCAAAATGTTCTTAAAGAAATTAGTCTGGTTTCAGTCTACAGTACCTTGACTCATACTCATAATCAGCAAGGATTTCTGCCTTCCATCAAACAGGTTTTGGATTTCTGTTTTTCCGACTCTAGGGATAATGCTTTAACATTGCTCCAGGGTAAGAAACACTTTTCGCTTCCATGTTGACTTCTTTAAGCTTTAAACTGTAACTTACAGTAGAACCTTTTGTTTCAACATGTTCACATCTTCAACAGGACGTTCACAAGTTCAAGTTTCGGTTCTGGTTCATGTTGAGTATGAAGCCATATAATGCAGAATATTTTGCTGGAAACTTCAAAGAAACACAGACTAAAAAGTGGAGATCGGTTTCTCCTACAGGTTTGTTTTTATGGATGGGAGTAAGAAAATATGGTCACTGGTTGCAGATGACAGGTGGTCACACTTCACAGTTAAATTATAATGGAAAACATTCCGTGGCCTCTGCAAGCAGTCTCTCGTGACAGGTGGTCTCTCTTCAGAGGTGGTCGCTAAGGCAGGTTTTACTGTATTCTCAAATACCTTGGGGACTGGGGATGTGACATGCTTAGTGTGAGAGAATGTAGGTTGGATTAGTTGTGGCCTGTCAAAAAGGTTTATGAAAGTAGAAACTGAATTGGTGTAGATATTGTAATATTATGTGTGTCCCCCATATTAATTGTGAGGGTACCTTAATGTTATTTGTTTGTTAATGACAGCTCCCTTACCCTTTAATGGTCCTGGTGCTATTTGACGAATGCATGATGAGAGAGATGTCTTCCTAATGCTCCTGATGAGTTTATGTTTTTTTGTTTTTTTAATATAGTTTATTGATCATACGTAAATCTGAAGTGTTATCACATTAGCATTGAACAGTATGCAAGGCGAGCGTGGCTGTAGAATGTTCATGCAGCATTTCCTTAGGGCAGAGCAGGGATTCAAGGAATATTTAATTTAGTTTAATGGTTTGGGAAAACCAAGTGCTCTGATTGGTTGATAACGATTCCAACCCAGTGCACCACAGAGTAATATACACATCACACTAATTTATTATTAAATGTTCAATAAATGTTCATTATACAGAATCTTGTGTGACAGTACAGTGCTGCAGTTGGCATTCTCTTAGGGAAACGTTCTCACATACTTTCACGCTGTACTTCAGTACCAATGGAACTGTTATAAGGAATGTTTTGTTAAAGATGATTATGAATTATTAAATCAAAATTGCCATTCACAATACCCTTTATTAAACCCTATATTAAGTTTATTCTAATTTTTCAAGCAGTCTAAAAAATGCTCCTAAATAAAACATTCCTGAAAACAGTCTGTAATGTTTTAGGAATAGAATTCCTAGTGACTCAAGCCACATGTGCTAGTAGGGTTCATATGAAAATACTGTGAGTTTCTACATCTCAAAAGTCCTTACTTGATCTAAATTAAAAAAAGTGTTAAGACAAAACTAACAGATCAGGGACACAAGTTCAGCAAGTTTGTGGAAAACCTCCCTGCCAGGAGCAATCTGCCATAATCATCTATTTACATTAATGGTTATTATTGGATTAAACATGTACAGCATTGCCTACTAAATGGGGTTATGAGTCTGTAACGTTTTATTCGCTAGTAGCTGCTTGGTATCTGATCTGTTTTGCCAAATTGTTGATAAGTTCAGTGTCTGATCTCCTTTAATGTGCTTTAATTTAAGGTTTACTGAACTGACAGGTGTTCAAAACCTCTCTGTCTACTATAGATGTTTGTGTTTTATTTTGGCAACACCTTAAACCATCAGTTCTCTTTTGCAATCACTGTATTAAGTGGCTATATTTGCAGACTTCTCTAAAATTAAGCAAAATAAAATAATGAAGTGCTTTTTACGTTCTTAGAGTGCAGACTGACTAAAAGGGATAAGGTCCCACTATTATTGTCAGCCTTAACAAGGAGCTGGACCGGTAGTTCAGTACGGTGTTGACTGTAATCATCTCCAGGTCTACGATGTATTCTCTAGGTCCTGATACAGGCTTTGTCAGGACAAGCATTGCACTGACATTACTGGATTGCTGTGAAGATATAAAGACCACACATCGGCATGGGTTATTTCTGTGCCAAGATCATTAACACTCACTTGACAGTATACAAAGTACATGTTGCTCAGAATTCATGGAGCACAACCTCCTTGCGATTTGGCTCTAAACACACAGAATGTTCCAAATGCACTTGCCAGTGTAATAAAAAATTGAGACTCGACAGAGGATTGCATAAATAGCAACACTTTAGTAAAATTCACTTTATGGCTGTAGAGCTGGAGACACACACTATATTGCAGTGGTTCCGGTGTCTGCCAGCAGGAGGAGATACTGAGTACCCCTGTCAAGTGAATGCACTGCTGTCTGCTGTAGGATTTTATTTCCTGTCTTGTCCCATAACCTCTGACCTACAATTTAACAGGAACACTTAATACAGAAAAAAAAGTTTCAGCCCAGTACCACCCTTGTTCAAACCATTACCAACAAACATCACAGACAGTAGTTTTAGGGAAGAAAGCCATTAAAAGCATATCCCCTGATGTTTGATTAGCGAGCATGTTGTTACTGAAAAAACAATAACAACAACAACAAAAACCCTTACCCTCAGAAAGAACTCTCCTCCTTCATTTCCGGATTTGATCCGGAAGGTGTTGATGGTGTTGGCATAGATGTTGGTTGCCTGAATCTGGAAGACGTCAGCTGGTATGGACCTATCTGAAGGGATGCTCATGTATTTGTAGACAATTGAATGCGCCAGGGCTCTGCAAACTGGATTGCCTGATGGACAGACACAGCGACTGTGCACAACAACAGAAGCGTCATGAGTAGTGTGTGTTTTTTTTTGCAAACTGCAACAACAAGTTACATAATCCCTAATTGTGTAGATACTTGCGTGTTTAGTTATATGAATCCAACACAATCACACAGTGATCCAGGATAGAAAGGATTTACTGAATGCCACTATTTCCTTAAACAAGTTTGCTATCGTACACCATGGTAAAAGTATAACAAAGCATAAGAAAAGAATGGTTAACTGCAAAGGTACAGTGAAAATGTATAGAGGTGGTCACCATGTCTTCTTTTTCAGTGTTAACTTACTTTTCAGATGTCCGAATGTAAGGTTCCTGACAGAGGTTCCGAGGATAACATCTGAATCCACCATAGTAATTCCAGCACATCTCATCTTCTCTGCAATTATCAGTCCTGGTTTCGCATTCATTTATATCTGCCCATTAACAGCAAATGTTTAGAAGCCTTGCTCTACAGTTACTTTCAAATGCATTTTTAAACCACATGACCAAAAAATGACAACGGAAGTTAAGAGAACATGGTAAAGGTCAAAGTTATCTAGTTTATTTTACCTAACAGTGCTTAACATTTTGCTCATGCAAGCTTGCCCAATTCCCACTGTATATCTCAGTTTTATTGAAACTGAAGGGAGAGAGAATGCATCCACCTCCCTTTTTGGAACAAATATAGACAAAACTATAGACATCGGCATGATTTAATCAGATTTGATTTCTGCACTATTTCAACACAAAGAACAACCTCACCTTGACACATTCGTGTACCCTGCAGCTGGTATCCATCAGGGCAGACACATGAGTATCTCCCTGGTTCATTTACACATTGATACTGGCACATGTAGCTGGGGAAACTGCACTCATCAATATCTGTGTTAAAAACAGATAACAATATAAGATACTGTACATTAAATAAAAGCAGTGTACACACAAAGGCACATTGCAATATAAATCTTAATTCCATTAATGAATAATCATATACAAAGTGTGCGATCTGCTTGTTCATGGAGTTGGAATGGAATCACTTGAAAGACATCACACCATTAAAAGATTGAATCCTTCAATAACCTGACTAAGGGATATCTAAACTGACTGCTCTGTTCTGAACCATTTGCTGCCATTGAACAATAACATTTTGGTTTGGCATATTTCCCCACAGCTGAGTTTTATTTTCATGACTTTTTAAAATACAGTTTACTTATACGCAATTTTGCTGTAAATATTCTGCAGACAAGGAAAGACAAATACAACAGAGTTACCTTAATGAGATCTGTTACTATAATGGACAGATGCTAGCCATCTGAGCAATCCTACTAAATCTGCTCTGACCAAGTAAGGTCAATTGTTTTCTCTCCATGGCAGCCTGGATCTCTGCAGACTCATGTACGGCTTGCTGGTGATCCATTTTATCTTTGTCATTTGAAGTGGAACGAGGGCTGCTCTACCCCATAAGGGGGTCGCGTGATCACAAAATACTGTCATAACCTTAAAATCCTCAGCACTTCATTACAGCGTATATGCACTTAATCCCTAACAGTAAAAGATATATTATGAAGCCAGTCCTCAGGCCGTGTTTTACTGGCCAGCTAACTTTTTTTGTTGTTTTGTTTTACATGACTAGAGCTATATCATAAGCGCACAGCCCTCAACAGCGTCGCCGCTCCCCACACACCACACACTGCAAGCAGTTTGAGTGCCAAGTTTTGAAACAAATGTCAGGAACTTAACATGTTTGTTTAAATCACAAATACCTTATACAATTTGAGCAGAAAAAGCTTTAAAAATAAGAAACGTATCTCGGTCTGTAGGTTTTCTTAATAAGCTGCGCGCACTGTGACACAGACTATTATAGTTACAAATAAAATATAGAAAAAGTGTGGTAATAGCAGTCTATTAATGCTTGTTTTTGGTTTGGTAGATAAAATGCAACAATTTCTTTACTGGGTCTTTCCAAACTAACAGGTACAAGTGTGGTTGTTTTGCTTAATATCCTTTTTTGATCCACTGGGCTGGCAGATTATTTGCATTTTTATTTTCATTGAGTAAAAATATCGTTGACGATCATTTTAAATTATTAATTATGTGTTGACAGCGTTCTTATTTCTTGTACCCCTCTAGCCACAGTCAGCTTCTTAAATCAGCTCAAATCTCACCCAGCATTTAATGTCAGCCTTAAAGTATGTTTTAATGTTATTTATATATTTATTTTACTCTATACTGCTATTTATAAAAAAAAAATACTGTCCAAAAAAAAGTGTCCAGGTTAATACTAAAGTTGGAGGAGGGGGGTCAAGACAGGCATTTCAGAATTCCCTAAATTGCAGGAAGGCACACAATTTTGTGTGTGTGTTTTTTTTCCCCACTTCATTTAATGGAGTTTTGCGGCCCCCTTGGTGCCCCCTGTGTGTTATACTCTAGAATTGCCACTTACACACATGAATGTTACCTTAGGCCGAGGGAGAGCTATATTGTGCTTGCCACAAATCGATGTTTCTTCAGGCTGATAGGTAGAGCAAAATATGATGTTGCCCGCGGTGCGTTACTTGTTCAGTGCTGTTGCCCATGGGCTGGGGACCACTGGTGTACAGTAATTTCATGTTTCACCGCGGGGTGCGGTGGGGGGTCATCCCAGCATGAAACATTTCCAAAGGGGGGCACAGCAAAAAGAGTCTGAGAACCCCTGGTCTAGGTCATTCCCCACATGGAAAGCATACCTCCCAGAATGTGGTCCACTTGAGCTGGAATGACCCATTTCTATGAAACTACCATATAGCAATAGCCAGTGCCGATGCTAAATGTTGATAATGTTGTCAGATGGATGGGAGACAGCTCGGATATGCAAGCAATCCAAGAGAGAACCATAAACGTGAGAACGTTTCGAACGTGAGCTCTGGGCAGTCTTCCAGTAGCCTGAAGACATTCTCAAAAGATTTAGCATCTGCTCTGGCTATTACTACATAACTACTATATAACAGATTAACTGTCACAAAACAGTTTTATCTTAAAATGAAACTTATGACGGATCCAGTTAGAATGTCATTCTGATTACAATGCTGGTTCTTGCAAAAGCACATGTGTTTCACTGGGAAGTTCTTCTGGTTGAAACAAATTCTGTTACAAAAATACGTACTATTTTTCTGGTACTCAGTCAGATGTTTTCTGCAAATAACATTCTGTAGCTTAAAGTCGTGGGCTCATCATATGAGAATAGTCATGCGTCTTGCATGACTCTTCTCACTTGGTAAAGAAAAGTCATGCAGTATTCTTTACTTAAGACATAAACAATAGCTAGGAATGGACACATGTATTGGTATGTACATTTACTACTTGTTTGAAGGAACAGTAAGTAAAAACTTTATCAGAAAAATAAAAGTACATAACGTTTTGTATTACTTCAAACCAATAAATGTACCAAGTGCAACTTTGTTTGTTTGTCTTGGCGATGGAGAAAAAAATGACACAGGCTTCAAATGGGAAGATCAGAAAACCATGTACCTTGACAAGTGACTCTGTCTCTGTTGAGCTCGTAGCCTTGATCACACTGGCACATGAACGAACCCAGCAAGTTATAGCACTGATGTTGACATGGATTACTGACCTCACATTCATTTACATCTAAAAGAAAAAAAAAACAAATATTAGAGCATGCTGCCATTTTGAATGGGCACTCCTTTATGAAACTAGATCATGTATTTGACATTTGAGATTACCAACCTGGAAAAACTAGGCACAGCTAGATTTTCTTTTGATGCAGTATTTCGTTCCTAGCGCCTGAAAATCTTCCTCCTCAGTGGGGTTGACACTTGCACACAATCTCACTGCCTACATAAATGCTGTGCCTTGTTTACACTTAGTAACATTGCAATGCTTGCCCTTAGACTAGACAGTGGGCTCTATGTACTAATATTACTTGCATGTTCAAGAGTGCTTAATTTGTAAAGAAAGACGTGCTGGGGCGCAAGCAATGACAATAATATTGTTTTTATGAACCGCACATTCAAAATCATAACAAGTTTATTTGAAAGAGCATGTACTAGTGTTAGATTTTATAATCACATATTCTACATCACATACAAAGTAGTAGTACGTGCAGAAAAATAAATTAAAGGGAGGGGGGATAGGGGGGTGGGGGCAACAAATATGGATTGTGCCTTGTATTGTATGCATTTCTCAAAAGCTGTCTACTCTTGTGGCCTCAGATATCACAATCAGTATACATTCCAGTGTAAATCCCCGATTCATGCTGGATAGAACTGGAAATAATAATGCTGACACTAAATTTAAATGAGAGACTGACCTATTGGATATGCCGCACATATTTTTCTCTACATTTCATATTCGTTCATACTTGTTTGCTACATAAAACTTTTACAGCATACTGATTAAACAATAGCACCTACACGCACATACTAATTAGAAATGGATACTCATAAACAGGTTAATTTACACATCCAGTACAATGGAATGGGTGAGATATACCTGACACGATTTGAGGAAACTAGATTCCAAGATATGTTGTTTATTGTAGAATGTTTGATCATTCTTTGGTCCAAAAAGCTCACTGGATCATTAAATTGTGCTGGAATTATTGCAAGGAGCAGCAATCCTAAAAATCCAGTGTGGCAATACCTCAACATAGAGGATGACTTACCTACACACCAGTGGCGGCTGGTGGTCAAAAAAAAAAAATGGGGAGGCAGAAAAAAAAGTAGAGGTCTTGGGGTCCCCTTAAGCTACCAGCAACAGAAGAATCCTATTATTCTATTCTGACTGACAAGACTTTTCATATCTTCTTAAGTTTTGCAACAATTCAAAGCTGTTAAATGCATTTTCTCCACCAGCCAGCAGAAAAAGAAAATAGTAGCCCACCTTAATTTATTTTAATAAACTCAACTGTTACACACTGCCAACGTATGTTTAAAATACAACATTAATATAGCATTCACATATTAACATTAATATAGATTTCAAGACCCGTCACTTGAATATACTTTGCATAAAATATTTTCTAAGCAAAGTTCTTAAAGCAGGTGAAAGTCAGACAAAAATCAAGCACACTCAATCAACTTAATTTGTTAAACTGGCCAACAAAATAATTAGATACCGTTCTGTACATACGACATGTATTTATTTAATATAAAAGAAGCAATTCAGACAAACGTTAGTTCTGGAGCAAGGTACATTACTCAGCTGTATCTTGAAGAAAAGATGGCTTCGAAAACCTCCTCCCAAAAAAAAAACTGTTTTATACACGCACACTAACCTGCCCCGGAAGTTTAGTTTAACTTCACAAGCAATAAAAAACAATTTCACACCAACCATTATGAAATAACCTGTTCTTATCAGCCATTTCAATTTTTGGTTGTGGTCTCCCTTCAGATTTTATCTTAAGTTTTTCAGTATAATCTAGCACAGAGTCTTAATCAGCTGATCAACTGCATTATCCTCCATTTTACATTTAATGCCTGCACATGACATGCACCAAAATAAAACAATACAAAACAACTCTGGGCTCCTCCAATTAAAACCCATGCCCGGATCACGTGATCTTCTACTGTGACTACTGTGTTTAATGGGAGATAGGAGTTTGCCATGGAGGCAGAGCCTCCCCTCATAAAAAAAGAAAAAAAAACAATCCTCCAGGACAAGAACACCATCTGCCACTGCTAGTACAGTAAGTGCGTCTCTCAGCAGCCAGAATTGCTGTTCATTTAGGAATGGTGAATCTAGGGTTTAGGTTCAAATGTATTTGTTCTTAAATTTTAGCCAATAATTGTATTTTATTTTATTGAACATTATTATATTATGGACCCTCAATGCAAAAAGGACTCAAAAATTACAAATGACTCAATGGAGTATGGAAAAATGCATGCTGGGAATAACAAGAAGAGACTGGAAAAGGAAGCAATGGATAAGAGAGCAAACAAAAGTATGCAATGTTATTATAAGAGCGAAAAAACTGAAATGGCAGTGTGGGCCGGACATGTAGCAAGAAGAACAGACCATCATTGGACCAATGAGATACTAGACTGGATCCCAAGAGATATAAAGCAATCAAGAACAAGACCTCCAGGAAGATGACAAGATGAAATTACGAAACATGCCAGAGCAACGTAGATGGGGGGCCCAGCAGACAGGCTTTTGTGGAAGAATTTTGGGGAGGCCTTCACCCAGCAGTGGAAGATGAAGATGATGAATATATATATATATATATATATATATATATATATATATATATATATATATATATATATATATATATATATATATATATTGTACTTGTTTTTGAGGCTCTGCCCCCTTCCTCCTCTAAAGAGCCTCCACTGCTACACACTGATCACCACTTCTCAGATGTGGTTTTATGTTGCACATTCATATATATATATATATATATATATATATATATATATATATATATATATATATATATATATGCATGCTTATGGACCAAACATCAATGGAAATTAACTTGTAGCTTGGTAAGCTGTCTGAACACATCTTTGTTGCTTTGCCTTCTATAATTATATCTATATAAAGGTGTGTTATTTATATGCTACTAACACACATTTTTAATTACAGCTGGTAGAGGCACTTTAATCAGGGATCAATGGTATTAAAAGCTTATTCAGTAATCAAAGGCAGTCACTATTTTGAGCTTTAACATTCTGGTCCAGCTACTTTTGACATATTTTAAATGTCAAAAGATATACATGTACATACAAGGTATATTCTAATCTAGAATAATCAAAGGTGGTTTAACTCAGGTGAAATCAACCTAATTTTAGTTATTAGCCGGATGTAAAAGGTTTATCCTCTTCTATACCGAATCTAGTCTTTTAATAGTTGTGAATGACAATTGTTTGGGGATCAACTTTTTTTTTGTAAACTTGTAAAGTAACTGCAGTTCCTTAATTTGTACTAGTTAATCTTAGAAGTGTAGTAAATGTAAGGACGCAATGAAAAGTAAAACTAATGTTGAGTAACACTTTAATAAAGGTTTATTGTGCTAATACAGCATGGTGTCAAGTAACCACACTCATTTTGAAACTATGGAACTACACAATGCATAACATTGGTAAGTAACAAAACTACCTCAATACCTATTTCTTAATACCAAAATCTTTTAGCATTTTCAATCAATACATTTGGACTGTCTCAGCCCAGATGCTTGTGTTTCAGAAGAGGAATTATTTGACAATATCCTGAAAATTGCACAACTTTCTCGCTCCTCTCCTGCTCAAATAAATATTTTCAAACTAGTAACTCCCAAAGAATCTCACTAAATAAATCCACGTGAATCTTTAAGTTCTGTTCCAGTGGCCCTACCTGATTAAACTGATTAAGCTGCTGTGTCCATTGAAACATTTTCTGTGTAACACCTTCTCTGTTCAGCCATTCAAAAAAAACCAAAAAAAACCCCATGGTAGTCCTGATAGTCTCTGCCTCCCAGATGCTAACAATTTTGTCATGCTTAAGGTGTATTCCTGGGTGGTCTGTGGTTACAGTGTTGCAAAGACGACAGCAACTACAAATAATCCTATCAAAAGGATGCTTATTCTGAAGAATATACTAGTATATGTGTCACTCAGTGGATGTGCTTTTAAAATGTGAGATATGCTACCCAGATGCTGTTTAAAGTAGCAATTCACATATTCTTTTTTATTTTTTGTTTTAATGTAACTTTTTTGTAACCTTGTGGAACATACAACGAGAGGATTATGTCATACTGGCTTTGTGCCTAAGCTGGAGTCTGTAGTCTGTGTAAACAAATCCCCTTAAATGCAACCACTTCCGGTTTACAAACCCTAGCTGAACTTGCAGTTGGCATGCCCACAGGAAACTTGAACATCCCCAGTAGCAGTCCATGGGTGGTGTTATGGAAAAACTGATGAAAACTCCCCTCACAAGTCAAAGCCTTTTTGATACCCTTTCAGCCACTTAATCCAAAGAAAAATCAACGACTTGGATTACCAAAAGGAAAAAAAGGCTCTTTCTTTATTCACCTCTCTTCTCAAGCACCCACAAGGTTTTTTTTTATGTATGGTTCAGTTTCAAATTGAAATCTGAAATATTGTTTTACCTCTTTGAGTGACTGCATTTTAGAAAATGAATGACCAGGTTTGTGTTTCTACTCGTTGCTCATTTATGCAGTGGTAATCATTTTCTGGGACCATCTTAGAATAACTAAATACAAGAGCCACTGAATCATGACTGAAACTAACATGGCATTGCCAATCAGCAAAGGAGCACTAAGACAACCTTTTTAATTAAGTAAAACACAAACTATTAACTACATTAGTGAGCAGTAACGTTGAGCATATACCACTACTTATACTGATACAAAAAACTCAAGGGACAATACTAATGAATTGTGCCTAATGTTGTTTTAGCTCATATTGCCTCATTAGCAGTGTTAATTATGCAGACTTTTTATAATGCATAACATACATGGTATTTCCCAGTGCAATAATATGCTTAATACATTGCAGTATCCACATAATGTATCTGGTGGCACAGGAAGTCATTTTAAGATATCTCTTAATGACTTCCTGTGAAAATGTTCTATGTTTTGAATGGACTTGCTGTCCATTTAGAAATTATTTCAAGATATCTCGAAATGATTTAGAGATATCGCTAAATGGACAGGAAGTTATTTCAAGATATCTTAAAATGATTTAGAGATATCTCTAAATAAACAGAAGTTATTCTGAGATAACTATAAATTATTTAGAGATATTTCCTAAATGAACAGGAAGTTATTTCAAGATATCTTAAAATGATTTAGAGATATCTAAATAAAATGGGAAGTTATTTCGAGATATCTCTAAATAACAGTTTGGCGTACCATGCATTACTTAACGATATCTGGAAATCAATTTCAGATATCTCTGTTTCATTTTTAGATATCTCAAAATGAAATTAAGATATCTTCAAAAGGGTTTATTTACAGATACTTCATTCATTTAAAGATATCTGCAAATGATTTACAGATATCTCTAAATATTTCAGGATATCTTAAATGCAATTTGAGACATCTCTAAATGATAGCATTGACACTGTTCTGTGTTAATGCTCTATATCGCTGTGTGCAGCTTAGCCATTGAAACCCTTTTGCAACACAGCATGTATCCTGAAACAAAATCAACCCTTTGCTGTTGTTTAAGTTGCCCTTATGTGTTCATACATGCTATTTGAAGGCATGTATTCACAGGAACTTGTTTTAAAGGCACCCTGTTTCCATGGTAGGGTGGAGAACAGAAGATGTCAAAAGGAACACAGAAGTAGATGCTCTTTTCGCATCTATTACACTATCCCTACAAAGCAGAATACACAGTACTCAAGTTTTGGGGGCATAGGTTATCCCAGTTCAAATGTCAATCTGTTATTAAGTGGAATGACATTAGCATGTTTTTTAAACAATACGCTTTCCATATTTACAATATTTACAACCAGTTGGCAGTTTGTTTTCTTAATTTTCTATGGGCTTGCTTTATATACAGCTATGGCTAAAAGTTTTGCATCACCCTGTAGAATTAACTCATTTTTTATTCATAAAGTCTAATGAAACCTGCTGAATAATGTTACGTTAACATATTGAATTACATACCATTTTGCAGTTTTCCATATACTTAACAAAAAACTGACAAAAATGTAAAAATGTGACATTTCAAAGTTTAACATGAAATACTGTACTACTATTATGGCTTCCGGAAGAGTTTTGCAATATCATTTTGTAGTTTCTTTGATTACATGATGTTAAATAAAAGGTATAAATTATGTTCATATAGTTTTTAAAACAAAATTATGTCTCAATCCTAAAATTCTAGGTGATGCAATTTTTTTGGCCATAGCTGTACATTACAGTAAAGTTTTCCAGCTCTTAAACAAGCTCCCATAAGACCACAATCTTGGATTTCTTATAATTTAGTTCATAGGAAAATAATACATGATGGCTGAGGTTTAGTGCTACTGCTAAGTGTTGAAAGCAAGTACAGAAGAAATTAGAAAATTACATAAAAGATCTTCCTGACTGATAGAAATACATTATTCCACTTATACTTTAAGGCCAATGTGTAATTATATATATATATATATATATATATATATATATATATATATATATATATATATATATATATATATATTAGGGGTGAGACAATACACCAAAGTCGCGATACTAATGAAAAACTCATCTCTACTTGACGGACTTGAAAATAATTACAATTTCAATTCTATAGACACAGATTCAGTTCAAAATACATTTTATATAATTCCCACAAAGTAGTAAAGCACTAGATTGAATTTAAAGACAAAGTATGTTAACTAGAGTTCCTGGGATATCCATTTTAGCTGAATTAACCAAATGTCCTTACCACACTTCTGAGAAAGGAACAAAATAATAAGCAATGTGTTTGATAACTATTAAATTACAAACTCTGTTCATGTGTTTCTTTAGAAAAATCTAAATGTGAAGTTTTTCAGCATTAAGTTGTGATGTCTAATCAATAACAATTTAAATATTTAAAAAAAGTACATCAGTGTTTTTGCTTGCATCATATTTAACTTTAATTCAATAGATTATTATAAGACTTTTATTATTATTATTATTATTATCATTATTATTATTCCATACATTTGATCACAAAGTATTTGTATTTTTGAAGTTAAGGTTGAGTATATTATTTTATTTTGTATACTATTCTACACTGTGCTGTTTTTAAATGTGGTTAGAAATCATTTACATTATTATATTAAAATTAAATAATAAAATTAGTATTAAATAAGTCATTTTCATCAGGATTAACACATTTCTTTAAAGAAAGTAACATATTCAACCAAATCAAAGTTTAAGGGTTATTCAACCAAATAAAAACATTATTAAGGCGCACTGAAAGGTGACCAAATATAAAATAAAACTCGTAAGAAACGTAAAAATGCGATATGTTTTGTCATTGATAATAAATAGCTTTACAGGGAACAGGAAACGTTCTTTCTACAAAAAAAAAGAAGTCAATTCTTATAGCCTATCCTGCCTCACAATTGACAGACTGTCCTCGTATATATATAAAAATAATCATTTACACCGGTTTATGATTAGGACGCATTAAAAGGAGAGTAAAACATTAAAACTGGTAAAACGAAAAAGAAAAACATACAGCTATCTATTTACATGAAATTAAATGCTCTCTCACAAAAGGAGACAAATAAATATATTGCATTTGAATACAAAAACTAGTAACTTTAGTAAAATTACAGATATAGCAGCAAGTTTTTACAGACACTGCTCGCTTCCTGATTCCTCTGTCCACAACAAACAAAGGCAGGGTGTCTCCGCCTCCCGTACACTCCCATTGGCCAGAATCACCGTTGTCTCAACTACCATTTTTTCTCTCAGACTCCCTCTATATACTACTACAACCCACCAAAAAAATCTGACCAAATAAAATGTGAAAAATGTGCAAAAATGCAGAAAATCAGACAGGGGGCAAATACTTTTTCATGGCACTCTATATATATATATTACTACAGGTTTAATCTCATAAGCAAGGAGATAACGTTTTACTAGTTTATTCAATTGGCCTTCAGGGCCATTAGAACAGCTCAGGCCCATTTGTGCGCTATTAAATACTGAATGCCAATTATGACATCAGCACTAAATTAAACAAGGCGTAACTGTGAGGCGTAGTGAACAAATGTACTTCATTCATTTCAAATTTGCTGTGTCAAAAGCATTACAACACAGATTTATGGTTATCATAATATGTCAGAATGTATCGCACACCCTGTGTAGTTTTGTGAGTTGGAAACAACATTGCCATAACCTCACAGCTATGGAATTAAAATATGTTTAACCTGCTAATAAGAGTCATTTTGGACAGTTGAAGAGCTTCTTTATTGTGCTGTCCAGTCAAACACATGCTAAGCTTTGTAATCAAGTCAATCCAATGACTTGTGTACAAAAGTAAAGTCTATGGCGAGCTGAGGGTTAATGCATTGCTGCAATGCTCTGGGACCTTGGCGCATCGTGCCCTCTGTACCTACTGTGAATCAGACCAAAGGAACTCGAATTAATGTGGTCGGCTGGCTCTCTAGATTGCATGGAATCAGCCCATGTAGTCTTAGCCCTATCCACTGGTTTACATGAGTGCACATCATAAAGCAATTCCAGAGAGCTGAATAACCACAGAGACTGACATGACCTTTCACCTTGGAAGTGCATGGTTCTTGGTCTGGGCACAGACATATTTGCAGAGCTGTGACACTATGGCTTCAGTCTCCTGTGCTGTAAGTCTGCATCCTTCACAAGCACTAAATATATCCCCAGCAAGGTATATAAAAAAGCTTACAACCAACCTGAATCAAGTATCCTTTATTTTACACATTATTAACGTTATGGCATTTACAGCCTGCTTGGTGTTCTGCTTGATGTTTCAAGTGATGTTTTTTTAAAAAGCTGCAATAAGTTACTCCTCAATTCCTTTAGCAAAGCCTTCTGACTTTCTAGTGTGCCTTGAATCACACATATAAATGTAAATAATATCAAAAGTTATGCTGTCTGTAAGGCAGGGGTCAGCACCATATCAAGGACAAACAAAACGGAAGTTATATACAATTACGTGTGTGTGTTAGACGTATTCACTGCCACGGACACTGATAACTCTTACCACGGACATTCGAGTCTGTGTATGAGCAGGATGCGCCCTATAGCCTGGAGGTCGCCGGTTCGAGTCCATGGTATTCTATTGCTGACCGTAGACGGGAGCTCCCAGGCGGCGACGCACAATTGGCGGCGCCGCCCAGGGGGTGGGGCTTAGGTCGGCCAGGGTGTCCTCGCTCACCGCGCACCAGCGACCCCTGTAGTCTGGCCGGCGCCTGCGGCTTGCCTGTTAGCTGCCCAGAGCTGCGACGCTGTATTTCTGAGGTGGCTGCACGGTGAGTCTGCAGTGTGAAAAAAAGCGGTTGGCTGACGGCACATGCTTCGGAGGTTGCGGACCACTGCTGAAAGGTCTATAGGAGGCTAGGAGTCAACAAGAAAGTAAAACATTGCTTAAAAGTAAAGTTTGCAAGCAAAGATTTCTTTAACCTTGTTTTGTTTTAAATGAAAACACAATTTTTTGCAAAGTGCACAACCAGAAGTATTTATTTTGTTAGCAGCAACCACTTTAATAAGAAATCCACATTGGGACACATTCCCTTTATGATTTGTCTTTCTTTTCCTACACTGGACATAAGGGTAATGTATACAGTATGTACTGTACACCTGGCACAACAAATGCTCAATGGACATTACATTTTCCACCCGGGTAATTCAAGTTATTTACTTTTGGTTCCAGGTTTTTGAAATAGCTAACCTTAATTTCATCGCCAAATAAATAAAGCCATTACTTTTTATTTCCAATCCTCTATTATTGCATTGTACTCTAATTACATCAGTAAAGTGGAACACTAGTTGTTGAATTCTGTTTAGATAAATGAATGGAAAAGTCAAAGGTTACAATCCAATCTGTCATCCCTGGTTATCAGCAAAAACAACAGAGAATTACAAATTGAGAATAACTCCTAGTACTTTCCAAAGACAGTTGGGCCATATATTTTTCTTCATTATGTGCAATATCAAAGGCATGCTTGCTATTATTATGTTTGTAGGTCTCTTTGGAAACGCTGAGTTTTAAGAAACTGGCCTGACCAAAAAGTAACTGTACATTTTTTTTTTAAGCAAGAATATGTAACTGGAAATCTGTGCGTTTGGCACAGCAATAACTAGGCAAGGGCTCTTTATTATAATGCAATGGTAACTAGGGCAGCTCAGTGTATATGAGCCATATGTAGGTACCAGAGAATACTTGAAGCAGGAGTTACTTGCCCACATACTCAATTGCGTGCTCTTTCTTAGCCACAAGAATGACACCGATAACAATAATTAGTAGGCTTGTCAAATTTGAAGACAACACAAACTGAGGGTTATGGCCATCATGTATGCAGTAGCCTAGGCAAATACCTGGTATTAATAAAATGCATGCCGGTCACAAAAATGTAGCACACAAACTAGCGTGCTATGGGAACACCAGGCAGTGTGGGGAGGCAATTAAAAAAGCAAACAGAATGCTTGGCTGTTGGCTACCAAAACTGAAGAGCAGAGTACACATTATTTTGGTCTCTTTTATCTTGTCTAAACTGTCTAAGATTTCAGTTCAGGGCACATTGATTATATAACTTAGACTAGAGGGAATTGACTAAAAACCTCAACAACCTCCACAAAGCTAAACCCTTGCCTTGGTATCACAGATCAATAAGCATGATTAGGCATGTTCCAAGCCAGTTACTGGAGCTGTCACAAACTTGAGCTTATCTGAAAGATGATTTCTGTGCACATCCCAGGGTATCGGCTAGCTGTACCAGCTTGCTATGATCTCCATAACTCCTTGTGTAAACAAGCGGATTCCTGGTTTTGATCCAGCTTATAAAAATGTCTTTGAAGGTGTTATGCTGAATTATTGTGGAACGCAGATTTTCCACACGATCGCCTGTGCTGCGCATTGATATGATGCAAGTGATCACCATAAAGAGTCACCTTAACAAAAAGGTTTTGACGTGTTCCTGTAGTGCTGCAAATGAACAGGTTTCCTTCAAAGTATGAAAAACTGTATATGCAAGTCATTTGTTTATTTATAAAGATATTCAGACCTCTGAAATTCAACATCTTCAGGGAAATCCTGTTTTATGTGGCACATTTATGTCAATTTACACAGAACATGGTTTATTACTAAATATTTATTATTTAAAACTAGGTTTCAGCCAAGGGCTACAGGAGTGCTTTGAGGGAGGTGCTCTGCCGAGCATAGCAAGGCAAAAAATATTTTAGCAAGGGGACCAAGAGCTCAAGAACACACAGAATTTAATGATTAACAAAACATAAAAATAGCAACTACTGTGAAAATAAATTGATTATCTAGTGCTCTAAAATTTCCCACTGGTAATCCATTTTCATTTTCAGTCTATTTGTACAACACTGTAAATGTATCCAAATCAGATATTACATTTTTTTTAAAATTATTTTATGTAAATATAAACAGTGAATAAAATGGTAAAATCAATAATCCTCCCTTTTCCTAGGAAGTCACACGAGGAAAATCCTGGGACAGCCAACAGTAACAGGAAATTGTGGAGCTGATAGTTATTAGATTAAATGAGATCTACGAACACTAGCTTTTAAGATCTGACATACCTCTTCTTGTAAGTGGGTCGTCCCCAGTCAAGTCAACTCAGCTTAATGAGGTATCTGAATTTTTACTAGGTGAGCCTAGTAACCATATGATCATGCTACTCAATGTTTTGATAGAAATCGCAAGTTAAAATAAGTGGTATTGGATTTCACCCATATTAACTGTTTTATGCTTACAGCTCAGTGACCGGGCAATTCACTTGTGCACAAACAAGCTGCACCTTAATGGTACAGATTCAGAATACTGGTACTAAAACCTGGGACCTACATTTTTAATTACAAAAGTGTGCCAGGAATGTGAAGACATGTCTTTTTATAATGTATTTTCTTATACCTTCAAATACCTTTCCATCTGTTTTTGTTTATTTAGTTATAACAATCATAATGTTAAAGCAAAGTTGCAATGTTTGGTAGCACTTGAATAGCTATGCAATAACACTGCAATAAGTGGTTCAACTGCAATGGGTATCCATGGTAACTACTGTGTAATAACATGGACATGGCCTTGTGAACAACATATTGCTACCCAATGTAAATACATGCTAACACTGTAGCACAGGCACTTTTTATGTAATAGCAGGAAACACTTGTAGTTATTACCATGTTATTACAATGATATTTATGCCCCATAATCTACTTAACAGCAACTTAATATCCTAATAATGGTACATCTGGTTCAAAGGATGTATGAGGAAAATTACATTTTAATGAGAAATTACCAACCAATGCTACCAGAAAGCTATTGAGCAAAGTGGGCCAAAATTGTTATTATTTGTTTATTTAGCAGACGCCTTTATCCAAGGCGACTTACAGAGACTAGGGTGTGTGAACTATGCATCAGCTGTAGAGTCACTTACAACTACGTCTCACCCAAAAGACGGAGCACAAAGAGGTTAAGTGACTTGCTCAGGGTCACACAATGAGTCAGTGGGTGAGGTGGGATTTGAACCGGTGACCTCCTGGTTACAAGCTCTTTTCTTTAACCACTGGACCACACAGCCTCCTATGGTTTCATAAATCAGTGAAATGCCTTGAAAGGACAAATCCGGATGTCAGGATGTTAATTTAGGTGCACCATTGCTACTTGTTTTGGTACGTTAATACTAATGCAATCTTTTCACTGGAGGAAAATCTTACCAAAAACTGGTCTTTCAAGTTGGCCCTAAATCTACATTTCATTTAAATTGAATACAGAAAAATGTGAATCATCTGGTCAGTAGAAAAAAAGATGCATTCTTGGGCAGCCACAGTTTGTGCCAAAAAAGAATGCTGCTTTAACATCCTACTCAGAAGTTTAAAAAAGAGATGCTGTACAAGGGGTCTATATTTAAAGGATTTTAAAGTCTCCACGCATTCCCAGTGTAATTGGGCCAATATAAATACATATAACAACATATTCCTTACTATGCATTTAAAAAAAGCAATGTACACTCAGCAGAACATCAGTAACTAACCGTGAAACATATAAACATCAAGGTTGAATCCGTTAAAGACTATGGAAAACCACACATTAACCGCATTTTTCATTGAATTTCATACTGGCACCAAAACGGTGAATTTACAACCCCAAAATGTAAACAAGACAAAATCATCACCGAGTTGTTTTATTTGTTTTTAGACAATTTATTCATTTGAAGAAGTGTCTTTAGCATTTAGAAGATGCTTGCACAGCATCTTTTGTTATTATCTGCTGTGCCAATAAGTAACACTTTTCCCAAGAACGAAACATGAAAAGTTTATATTTAGCTAAATACATTTTTTTATATAAGTTGTATCAATTTTTTTAATAATTTTTTTATAAGTTGTATCAATACTTTGTTGTGGGACTGTAAAATATAAATTAAAGTGTAAGTAACAAAGACACCACAAGTTTTCGAACAGGTTTATTACTAAGAACAAAAAAAAAACATGGAAAGTTCTTTCTCTTTTATAAAACCCATTAACAACTTATATGCTGCAATGTTGTTAGTAAATGAAAAGCACATATTGACATACTGAGCAAACAGTCACATAGCTACAGTAGTTCTCAACTGGAGAACGCCCATTACACCTATAAATGTACACCCGCTTTGAGATGGGATCCACTTAACCTTGTTCAACGCCAATTGACACAACTGAGACTTGATCTATACAACATGCACACAATGTACCGGGTATGAAGATCACAGAGTTCTCTCCCTTACATACCGTAAATAGCCTACCGTGAACTGATGAAGAAGCTGCAAAATAGCTTTAAAAAAATCAGTCCATAACATTCAATTTTATAAAAAATCGTAGTATGCTAGTTTCCGGAACTTAAATAGTTTAACATTAGCTAAGATTCGGGCACAGGGTTATAGGCTCACAATGTAATACATCTTCTGTCTAGTTGCATGCTTCAGTTCATTTTTTTATATATACTGGCCCGCTTTTCAAAGGTGTCATCTGAAGTTTTTCTTTGATTATGTTCTCTTCCTAAATATACTCCAAACCAATACAAAAAGAAGCACCTGCACAATTGTTATGCTTTCACCATGCCCTCGTAGTGGAACAAAGTCATTGAAGTGCATCACCATGCTTTGAGTGAGGCACTACAAAGACGCACGCAGGTGCTTCATAAACAATTCTGACAGGTGTTCTGTTATTTTGAGAAACTTAACAGGTTTCATATTGGTCTATTATGGGTTCTGAGAGTAGGTTTAAAGCCACACGCACTAGAGTCGCTTTAATTATAGAACTTTATAAGTGGCTATGTAATTAAAGTTCATTGTTTTTAATGTTTATTTTTAAGTTTATCATATCCTCTGAAATATCATTGACCAAAACTTTTTTTAGAGCGGACCTAATCAACATCCGGAGCCTCCTCCCAGTGAACAATACATTTTGCTTTCAAATAATAGCTGTACATTTAGTAGGGTAATTAACTGTAAATCATACTTTATGAAAGATTCCATAGTTTTATGTAAGACTTGATATAGGGTTTCTCTTGCCTTTAGGAGAACTACCATAAGCTTATGCATAGGATACTAAATGAACGTTCAGACATTAGTGATTGCATAAATAAAAACAAACCATCACTTCAATAATGATTTTTTGTTTAAATTATGCACTTTATTAAAAATGAAAGCTCTGTTTGCGTGCTTTGCTTTCAGGTACTTCCTAGGACACTTCACCTGGAGAGTGAAATTGTTCCCACTCCAGCAAAGCCTTCTTTCCTGTCATTTAACCAAACGGCTGCTTCCCCTCATGCATGACATGCTTTGACCATGTGAAACAACCTAGGAATTGAAACAGTAACACTACCTGAAAGGTGACCTAAATCATGCAAACTGAGCGCTTTCTTTAATCTTGATATGATACCAGATACAGATATAAATATGTTACTAAAACCAATAGAAGTGCAAGATTTCAGAATCATTTCAGATACAACCCCTTTGAAACCATAATGACTTTTTATTCTTTCCATGTGAGCTACAGTTTAGCCACAATGCTTTTATATAAAATATAAAAATACAGTGGAAATGATACCACACATTACAAGAACACCTGGTCTAGCCTGTTTAAAATTGTATATAGCTATTAACAAGTACCTAGGAGTATATTATTGTCATGCTGTGCATTGTACTGTAAGAATAGGGTTTCCTTCAAATGAACAGTGATTAGTCAGCTAAATATCAGACACCAAGACAAGACTACATTTATATTGTAATATAAAACAGCTGTACTAAGTAATGTTTACGTTACGTTTTTTATATAATTATATATCATTCAACAAGAAAAGGACATCAACAAAAAAATTACTGTTCCCTTCTACCGTGGACTAGAAAAAGAACAAACAATCTTTCTTTGAAGTTTGATTTGGTTCAGTTGAAGCTTAACCCACCCAACCAATTATCCTGTGATCTATAGCAGCCTCTGAACACTGCACAGTCAGGGAAAAAACTACACCTCAATTAACTTGCAGGTAGGTGTGAGCATTTAGCTACCGGAACCACACAGTCACAACAAGTGCAAACACAGACAAACAAAAATACGGTTACAATATGAGAAGTGTCCAATATATGGTTTCAAAAACATATTTTTTTTTCTACATATTTCAGTAGGACGCCTTATCTTATGATGGGGAGAATATCAGATATGCAGGCATTTCCTGCCAAACAAAAGGGCATTTTAAAAATATTTTTAATTTTGTTTTGCTCCATGAGCTATAACGGAGTATGTACAGTAGATGTTGTTCATAGCCTTTAATGCTGCAGGTCAAATCTTGCCTTTGGCTCAAACTACAGTACTCTGGAGACTACTTTTAGGGAATCAAATGTGAAAAGTGGTGATGAAATGTTTTATTGCTTAATGTTGAATTCTGATACTCTATATACAGGGTTTATAGGGTTATAAAATCAGAATTCCACTTTGTAATACTGCTGTGGCACACCATTTACTACAAACTAGGTACAGTTGGTGGAGGGACCACATATTGGTGAACAAGATTCTAGATTTTACTACCATGAATTATAGGTTATAACTGCTTAATACTGGTTGTTTGTCTAAAGCAGGTGTTCCATCAGCAATATATCATAAAGGTGGGGAAACACCCCACCTTTATACATGTCATCCTTAATATACACTACCGGTCAAAAGTTTTAGAACACCTCCATTTTTCCAGTTTTTATTGAAATTTACGCAGTTTAATGTCTCAATGTACTCTGAAATTAAAGCATAGAACAAATAAACAATTGGAGATAAAAAAGAAATCATGGAATCGTTTTGTTTAACAAAATTTAATCTAAATTTTTGACTCATCAAAGTAGCCACCTTTTGCAGATATAACAGCCGAACACACTCGTGGCATTCTTTCTACAATGGAAATCAAATATTGTTCGGAAAGTTCTTCCCAACACTGTTGCAGAAGTTCCCACAAATGTGTTGCACTTGTAGGTTGCTTTGCTTTCACCCTTCTGTCCAGTTCATCCCAAACCAGCTCGATGGGGTTTAAGTCTGGAGACTGTGCTGGCCATTCCATGATTTGAAGCCTACCGTCTTGTTCTTTTCTTCTAAGGTAGTTCTGACATAGCCTGGAGGTATGTTTTGGGTCATTATCTTGCTGTAGGATGAACCCCTGATCAACTAGGCGTATACCAGAGGGTATTGCATGGCACTGCAAAATGCTGTGGTAGCCGTTTTGTTTCAGGGTGCCACTCACTCTGTGCAAGTCGCCGACTCTGGATCCAGCAAAAGAGCCCCAGACCATCACGCTTCCTCCTCCATGTTTGACAGTTGGTGTCACACACCGAGGAACCATCCTTTCGCCTATTCGACGGCGTACAAAAACCCTGCGTGATGAACCGAAGATTTCAAATTTTGATTCATCGCTCCATAAGACCTTCTTCCAGTCTTCAGTAGTCCACTGGCGGTGCTTCATGGCCCAGACAAGCCTCTTTTTCTTATTTTGCCATCTTAGCAATGGCTTTCTTACTGCCACTCGACCTGTCAAACCTACAGCTCGAAGTCTTCTCTTCACAGTTGAAACTGAGACTTGCTTACTTCGACCAGTGTTAAGCTGTGCTTGAAGCTGTTGTCCTGTGAGCCGCCTATCACGCAAGCTGTTGACTCTTAGAAACTTGTCTTCTGATTCTGTTGTGGCTTTGGGTCTGCCAGACCTCTTCCTGTCAGAGTTTCCTCCAGTTTTCAAGTGCCTTTTGATGGTGTAGGAAACTAACCTCACTGACACCATGGCTTTCTTTGCAATTTCTCTAAAGGAAAGACCTACACTTTTAAGGGTTATAATGGTCTGTCTGTCTTCCTTTGTTAATTGCCTTTTTCTCGCCATTATGATAGCAATATACTACTTCCTGCAGTACAATACTGTCCAAATAATGCTTAAGAGGGTGTAGTAACACAGTCAGTTCCAACACTGCTTTTATACAGACAGAGGGTTTGTAAGTAATCAACAAAAGTTGGGACACCTGTAGGAATTGTTAGCATCAACTTTCAAGACTTAATTTACTTCCATTGCTGCAGAACAGCTGTAAGTTGTTAATCCATTACTTGTTCCCTGAAAAAGGCCTTTTGTATAACTCTGAAATGTATATTATTTTTCAGTTTTTGGTAACCTAAACTTTTTTTTTAACCTCTGGCAGTTTACCGCTTACCTTTGTACCATTTCAGGTTATTCACTGGACTTGAACTGCTTAAATTTCAATAAAAACTGGAAAAATGGGGGTGTTCTAAAACTTTTGACCGGTAGTGTAGGATATGTTTTTCCACAGAAGCAGTTCAAAGTGGCATACTCACTGCACTGCGACACACGATGACTGTCTGCCAAGTGGCTTGAATAAAGTTTCTTTTTTGTGCTGGTGTGTGCAGCACAGAGGGAAGTTATAAAAGGGTGTTCGTTCTTCAAGAGTGTGTGTGTCTGTGTTTGAGAAGCTGTCAGATTAGTTTCTATGTCCCTTTTACAATAACCCACCATCCCTTTTTATTAGACATCTGCAGCTTTTCTTTCACACCCTCATCCCCACCCAGCTGGCTTTAAAGCCACATTGTGCTCCACTCATTCATACTTGTGCTGTTATATTTTTCTTTCATCTCCCTCCAGATACTTTGCTTCAAGACGTTAGTGTATTCCAGCTAATCCTCTTGCTCTCTTAAGCCCTGGTGAAGACATACTACCTAAAATATCACTTAGAATCTTCCTTTGTTAACACCTTTTTTAAAATTCATTTTGGAATCTACCTGTACCTTGCATTCACTCATATCCAAGTATATACTGTCAAAGGTATATACAGAGCTTGATTGAAGGAAAGCAATTCTTCTGTAATTCAGCTGTTTAATTGAGATTTTAACATTCATGTTTCAAAAGGGACTGCAAACATTTGAAAAGTAACAAAGCATCACTGTTTACCATATCGTAATGTGCAGTGAAGCACAGAAACATGGCACCAAGATTGCTTGTTCTCTACTGAAGAATAACTTGATTCATTTTAGAAGACTGAACAGTTGACTCTTTGAGATAGGTGAGATTGTTTCTTGTTTTATGAGAAAACACTGCACTGTAAATGCAAAGCGTGCTAAAAAACCATTAGCAAGCAGCTTCAGTAGAAGGCTGTGTAGATATGCAGTCTAGTGGCACGAAGTCTGCAGTCTGTCAAAGGTAAGATACTGCACTACAGGAACCAGTAGTGCTGAAAACAGAAGGCTCTTGATGAACTAAGCATTATGTTGGTTTTGTACTATGCAACATACACATGTAATGTGGTCAGTGCTGACAGCTGACATGGGGTACATGGCATTAACTTGCCTGTGCCTGGCTAGATATAACATCCAGATTTCTTAAAAAAAATATAGTGTAGTGTAAGCAGTATTTGATACTGTGAGGTCAATAATAGATTTACTAAGACTAACTAAGTCAATGCCTAGCCCTTAAGCAAACTACGCATCAAATAAAAAAAATAAGCACAGCTGCAAAAGAAAACTAACATATTCCAAAGGAAACAAGACTGTTTAATATGAATTAAAAGGGAAATAAACACTGGCAATCTGGTTTTTTCATCTCACAAGTAAGCGTACATTCCTCCAATGAGGTTATGAGAGCAATAATAGTATTGCAACATTTTTAAAATATACTGCAGAAGGCAGGGTCATATTGTAACCGGTAAATCTGTATTAATTGTACGCTAATGGATTATAAATATAACACATACAATAGATGCCTAGTTCTATCAAAGACCTGGATTACCTAATGTTACCTTCCGGAAGCTAGTTCAAGTTCTGCTATTCAGGTTCTGTAAAACCAGCTAAGTTCGCTCATTTTTGGGTCCAATTATTTAAGCTGAGAAAAGAGTTTTAATAAAATATAAATTAATGAAATAAACAAAGCGCATGTGGTTTGATTCTTTGTCAATGATGTGTTACTCAACATAAAAATGGCTACACGTTTATTTTATTTATTACATTCATTTAGATTTCCCAGCTAAAAGTTAATGGAATTGTGCCCTTAGTAAACATAAGATTTTAAAGACCACCCAAACAAGTACTGCCAGTGCTATTACCCAAATACACCCTGATACACCTGCTCTGCTTTCTCTTCAATTTCGGAATCACTCTCCACAGTCAAATATTTCTCATTTCCCACCATCCATTTCACCATTCAATCTCACTTTCCTGGTAAACAGACATCTCCCGCCCTTGTAGGAACCCATACAAATAATACAGCCAAGATCTAAGAAAGTAAACCGACACGGCATACACTATTTTACAATTCAGTATGGCTTCTGATTCCACAAAACATATGTAAACAAATCTTTCCTATAATAGAACTGCATAAAGAAAGCATATCTGTTTCTCTTGATCTATAACATGCATGGTCAACGGACTTGAAGATTGGTTAAGTTTGTCTTTTTCTGTTAGTTTCATATTACCTAAATGACAAGCATTATGGAAGGGTGAGGGAAGTGGTAAAAAAACGAAAATCTAAACTTTAAGACTACCTTTAGCAAAAGAAACAGCATATGAAGTTCTAGTCGTCTATTTTAATTATCTTAACAGTGGTGAATCTTAAAGAGTAAGTAGCAGGGTTCCAAAAAATATAGCGTCACATGTCCCCAGGTGTTGCTACAACTGTTTAAATAATGTACCTGAATTTTTCTGTTCATTGTTAACATCCTGACATAACTTTAAAGTCAAAGCTTTCAAAGCTCTTTTCAAAATGTCCTCTCTGGTGAACTGATACTGTAAGCATTATTGCCCACATTGTGAAACAGGTAACACAGCAATAACGATCCTGCAGCGATTTAGAGGAAAGATCTCAAAACCCAGTGCCTACAGTGGACATTTTGAAAAGGGCTTTGAACAGATTCTAAAGTTGTGTAAATAAGTGTAAAAAGTCAGGATGTTAGGCTCCCGAGTGGCACATCCAGTAAAAGCACTCGCGTTTAGTGCAGGATGCGCCCTATAGTCTGGACGTCGCGAGTTCGAGTCCAGCCTATTCCTTTGCCGACCGAGGATGGGAGCTCCCAGGGGGCGGTGCTCAATTGAAAAGGGCTTTGAAACAGATTTTAAAGTTATAAAGTGTAAAAAGTTGTCAGGATGTTAACAATGAAAAGAACAAATTACAGGTACGTTATTTAAACAGTGGCGACGTATAACGCTATATTTTCCGGAACCCCGCAACTTACTCTTTAATACCGTTGTCCTAAAATTTACAATCTGATTTTTCGTGTTCCTCATTTCACAGCATTTTTTATTATAGTAATGCTAATAAATGGTTCAATAAATTACTTCTGGGGGAATCTGCTGCATTAACATAAAGAGCAGCCATATTTAGATCCCACTGTTTGGATCATCTAACTAGCACCCATGAACAGCACCTTATTATTTAAGTGGATGTTTGGGTTCTCTTGGAGCCCTGGCTATTTATAATGTATTTAGAATTGAAATGCAGTTTTCAATTCTAACAAGGACTTCAGTTGTTTGTGCCAGTACTCAACGCTTTGTAGCTATGGGAACAATATGACTTGGAATACTATAATTTGGGCCTCTGACTTTCAGTTTTAACAGATAAACACAGATAAATCACCCCCTATACAAAAAAATAATGAAATCGGTGTATATCCAATAAACACTGGAAATGGTTACTCAATTCGTTGACTTGACCCCTTTCCCTGTGAAAAAAATAAATAAAATACAGTAAACTATAAAAAAAAAAAAAAAAAACACAATGGCAGTCCCTCCTTCCTGACTTGTATCTCGCATTGATTCGTTCTGAATACTTTAAACCCACCCTAACTACTGAGTGACAGCACATTCCTACATTTCTATTGGGTGAATGTAACATGCATGCAATTTTTAAAATTACATTACAATTACTGGAGTGGAGGATTGTTCTTTCTCGTGAGATTTAAAGCTATATTACAGTTTCATAGGGAGTATTTACAGGCTTATGGAACTTAAAACAGAATTGCAAATTGTGGCAAAATGTAAAATGTAATGCCTAAACACACATAAACCCCAGAAGAATGTGCCCGTAACCGTAAGGATTTCGTTGTGGAAGACAGCTAAGTAAAGAAGGTATATCAAGTGTACTGTCGAGTTACTTCTATTGTGACAGAAAAAAACATCCAAGAATTTTGGAAAGTAACCGAAAACAATAATTTCATACAGTATGTATATAAAAAGCGACAAAAAGGGACAAAAGAAAACGAAAAACAGAGGCCTAATTATAATATACTGTATCCTACAGTATTTTTGCATCTTGATTTCAGCAAATGTTACACGATCTGTTTTAACATATGAGCTTACTTTTACTGATGGCAAAACTTACAATGAATAAGTCAAGCTGACATATATAACCCATACTGCAGCTCAAGCATTAAAACTGTTTCTGAAATACAATTTGGTGGGTCCCTCCCTTTGCGGGCTGGTTAATCGTCCATCCTCGTTCGTGGAAAAGCTACCGTACTCAATAACTGTACATTGAGTATCCTCTATATATTCAGCACTTCAAAGCTGAAAACTAGGAGTAGCACGGAGTTCTACAATATGTGCAATGGGTATGGGTATTTACTTGTTGCTACCCTTCATAACTGGTCAAGAGAATGGAATGAAAACACATGGTAAACTGTCCCAAATGCAAATCCACATATTAGTTGACTAAAACACTAGTTTTACAGTATACTGTACCTCCAAAATGAAAATGTATTGTATTTGTCTTATGACAGTACAGCTTTGAGACCAGCAAAAAATACAGATTTGTGTAAAATGGATGCATTGCGTGAGAAGATAACCATCAATTGTTGTGCTAACTATTTATCACAGATAATATGCAGGTCTTAACTTGTTTTTGGTTTTTTTTTGTTGTTTTTTTTCATAAAGCTTTTGAAAAAGTTTTTCAGCAACACAGCCGTGCTACCGGTATGCTCTACAGAGCACTGTACATTCAAATATATATTGTTTGGGAAATAAAGCATATTCAGTTATCTCTAGAGTGCAGTTTGCATCATTATTTTGTGTGGAAGCAAAACACACTGGTAAAGATTTAAACAAGATTTAAACAAGCTATATATACTCTAGAGATCCTTTTTGAGCTGTTTCCCAAAAGTTTTGTAACATACCGGTTATATTTCCTTATAGCAAAAAAAGGGGGCACATTACACACACACAAGTAAAAAAGAAAAAAAATGTAGCTTTTTTATTTTTTAACACATTTATTTGTGAATTACTTTAATCACTAAGAACTGGCTTGGTTAGACAAACAGCTTTCCTTTGTAAACACCAACATTACAAAATGATCTCAAAATTATTTAACTGTGAATTACATTAATAAACATGTTCTTTCAATTAGGGAAAAGCATTTACAGTGTCACAAAAAGACTTGATTATGCACACGGTCCACCAAACTGGTCTCATCTTTAGTGTTACAACTAATACTAATCTGTGTGGTTCTGTTCAGTGTACAAGCATGTATTTGAAAATGCTTACCTGTTTCTTTTTTTATTATTATTATCATTATCATTCAGCAGCTGTAAAACACACTCATACAACATTCTACAGATATCATCGGCTCTGTTATTCCATGTTAGCAAAACTGGTAATATCCATCCTGCTGACATCACACCGGTTCTAAAGCCATCAATACAGGCTTTTGACACACTCGCTACAGATACAGTAAATCCAAGTCTAAATAAATAAATGATTTCAAAAATCTAAAGAGTACTATAATCCTGGTAATGGTATTGTCTAATATATACAGTATTGATGCAGTGCTATATAGTTCATACCAAACCTTTTCAAGCTGTCATACTGAGGTGCACATCTGGCCAAAAAGGCTACAGATCAGACCTCTTTAGCTACAACTGAGAACATAATTTAATACTGTTTGCCTTGAGCTACTTTTTAACAGTTTTAATTGCTGATAATATTGTGACAACTGCTGTGTTTGTTCTTTACCAGCTGTGTGGTTATACACACTATAGCCTACTTTTTAAATAAGTAACACATACAAATGAAACCATGCAGAAAACATACTGTTAGAATGAAACCATGCAGAAAAAATACTGTTAGAATGCCTATGCAGTTATACAGAGAAAATAAAAACTATTCCTACAAAACACAGTATAAAAATTAACTTATCGAAACAAAACATAGCGTTACGCTAATGATAGCTGTAAATGTGACTCATGCCAAGGCAGCCTTTAATCCAGTCAAACAGACCTTAATAAATGGGGTTGGATTATCGTATCATGACTCTAAAGGGAGTTTACATCTATATCAACAAAGAAGACCAGCCAGCCTCCAACATGATGTCAGTATCACAGGTCCTCTGAGTATCATTTTGTTTTGAACAGAGGTTTTGAAACTTAACACTGTAATAAAATACAATTTCAAAAACACGAATCAGGTCCCCGAGGAGCTTCGCGCTGCTGGATTGGAAAGAAAACGCAAAACATCTGCAAGTAATTGCAGAACGGCCTGGACTGCCTGTTTTATCAACTAATGACTTAAACAAACTGGAGTAGGCCTATGGTATATAGTCATTGGTAGCTGTTCCATAAGTCATCACACACAAACAGATCTGCAGGTACAGTGCAGTAGGGATATACTGTATACAGTACATCAAAGTTTTAAGATAAGATTGTTGTCTCATAAAGTTTACAAGAATATGGTCTTATATAGTTGCGTGGGATAACGTGACATCGGCAAGCAAGTGCTCAACAATCTCCCATAAGATAAATAAGAGAAGTTTTAAAACTAAGTTCTGAAGCCTCATCATTCATGATCCTAGTATATATGAATATTTCTGTCAGTCATTTTTATCTGACCGCTTTTTTCTCCATAAACACTAAATAAATACACATCCATTTAGAGATGCTCTATCCTTGAATTTTTATGTTTATTTATTCCAAATGTACTTGAAATTGTGTGAACTGCACTGTTCAGTAAGACTAGGGCAAAGGTGGAAGCAACATACAACAAAGAATGGAAATACAGAAATAGCCATATGCTGCTGCCGTGTCTTTCTACTCACTGGTGTTTCTTACAAACAAACAAAATCTCAAAACTGTTCAACTGTAACAGTGGAGTGCCCCAGCCAATCTGGGGCTGTTTCCCTGACAACAGTTAGTAGCTAATAAGGTGCAGTTCCCTCTGATCTACCTTGATGTATATGTTCCCAAAACCCCCTTGATCATTTAGCGGTCTAAGTGGGAAAAACAAATGTAGTCTTCTTGGATGTGGAAAGTCTCTCTTACATTAACGTACAGGGATACTGAAAATACAAAAATTATAAGAAGTTATTTTCAATAAACGACTGCTAAATTTGTCCGGGACCATTTGTTGCATCAGGAAATTTGCCTTTAATTGATTCAGATATTTTTCCAGCCAGACCCTAAATGTGTTAATTGAGCAAGCTAAGGGTCAATAAAGTAATTTGTGACATGAAGTTATTTATTTCTTATTTCTTAGCAATAAAGTAATTTGTGACATGAAGTCCTGGGCTGGAACCACTATAGTAATGTACTACAGTTTACTGCATAAGAAATGTTCACTAATTCACTAATTAACTGATCTCAATATATTTGGCAAGTTTTTTTTTTAAATCATTGTTTTTTCTCTTAGCGATTAAAATTTCTATGAAGGTTTTAGTTATGCTAATAAAAAATAAACCCAACATGGATGACAAATAAAAATAATCAATTTCTCCCTATTGTATTCAGAATACCATAGTCAGTTCCCCAAAAAGTATTCAACAGCATACCTTAGTACCTAATGTTATGCAGATGCTAATACTATAATAAATTATATGATATTTAAAGGAGTATGCTAAAAATAATATTCTGGCTACGATATTGGATTCCTAAAGTAGAATAGAATTTATAGATAGCATGAGTGCATCTCCTGGGAGAAATCTGAATACATATTCATCATAAATCCAGAAGTTCCCCCAAAGTATGAGACTGGGAATTGTGACTCATACCTCTAACAATTCCCTAGAAGAAACTTTATGTCCATGTTTTGGGAAGAAACATCAGGATAGACAATAATATCTTACTGGAACAGGCCTGGGTCAATGTTATTTGACATCAGGTTATGGAAAATCTACCTACAGTTTATTGTTCTGGTTTTGCCATTCACTCTTACAGGTACTAACAGATCTATTTTTTTTAATACTCATTTGCACCAATAGGGCTAACAGGTGTCTGAAACCACCTTTGTAGCCTGTCACTGGCAACAACTTTCATGTTAATACTGTACAATACATACTACAGTAAGTCAGCAGTTCTTAAACCTTTCTTCTATAGTATATGCAGAACTGCACTCAAACTGAATGCTGACCACCTTTTAATTCACAGATACTGACATCTGTGAATTTTATTTGAACCTTATTAACTTTACTGTCTACATTTCTATTAAGGCCTTTAGTGCAATTATTTAGAAAAGCTGTGGAAATTGTAAATCGTGTGTTTGTTCATTCAAAATGGGCAAGCTTTGCCTATGAGGAGCACCTGCAGTTTCAAGTGCCCACTTCAGCTGGGATTGATATTTATTTTTTGTATTGGTCTAATTGCATTACTATCTTCAAAAATGTAATGGTTACAGTTACAGGCTACTTTATCATCAACAGCAAAGATGTGACCTAAAAAACAATATTCATCCACCTGGTGACAGTTTGCTACGATCACATGATCACTGCATAATCCTGTCAGAAATAAAGGGGATATGTTTTCAGCTATAACATTTTTTTTTTTTTTTTTTTTTTTTTACAAAACCCAAACACATTTACGAGATGATGCTAGAGATAAGACTATTCACTTACCATTTGTGCCTGTGTAACATTTGTACAAAAAAAAAAAAGAAAATGTTATGTAAATTTTACAGAACACAGGTCAGTAGGTCAGTGTGCTTTAGAACAGCTTCTGCTAGGGCTGTAACAAAAAAAAGCTTAGAAATATGGCCCTTGGTATTCTATTTTGAACTGAGTTTTGTCAACACACGTTGAGTATTTTAGTCTCTTCTTTACTTCTCCAGCTTTCAAGCAATTAAGACAGAGATACAAAGCTAACACCAGCGTGACTGAAATCAGGCCTACCTCTGCAATAATTCTGCTCATCCGGTGCAAACCCAGTATTACAGTGTGTGCGTCTGACCGCGACTTGGGGAGGGCGTCGGGTGGGAGGAGGCGGGCGTCTCGTGGGGACGACAGGAGGAACAATAGGCCCAGTCTGAGCGGGCTGCGAGGGTTCATTTTCATTGTTAATAGTGATCTGGGCGGTTTTGGGAAGGCAGAGATAGCCACCGTAATGGTTCACACACTTCATTCCTCCCTTGCAGGCATCCGTGACAATTGCACATTCATTAATGTCTGAAAATAGATAAAAGAGCACATCACGTAAATGAGAATTGTATTCCTATAAATTACATATTGGTGCAAGTCTATTCAAATACAGCAGTATGCATACAAATATGAATTTTGGGCATGTAGTCACAGGCTTTAACACATTTATGTAATTGAACTATAATGATACCTATTAAGAAGATCACCAGGTCCCATGAGACTGTGATTCAGGCATAGTATCATAAACTGTGCCTAGAGAACCTCCAAGTTGTTGCACTGATCAAGGCCACTAAGACTCACAAAATCAGCTGGGATTGCTATTTTGTATTAGTCTAATTGCATTACTATCTTCAGAAAATGTAATGGTTACAGTTACAGGCTACTTTATCATTAACAGCAAAAATGTGACCTAATAAAACAACATTCATCCACCTGGTGACAGTTTGCTACAATCACATGATCACTGCATATTCCTGTCAGAAATAAAGGGGATATGTTTTCAGCTATAAAAAAACCCAAACACAGATTTACAAGATGATGCTAGAGGTAGCACTATTCATTAAGCATTTCCTCCTGTGTAAAGTACAAAAAAATAAAATAAAATGTGCTATATAACAGTTTCTACTAAGGCTGTAACCAAATAAAGCTCCCTTTCCCCAACCACCTTTACTTCCTCTGTGCTCTCCCTCCTTCCTCCTTGGCTCCTTCTGTCCTATCATCTCCCACCCTGCTCGCGCCTCCCTTCCCCAGCCATGCCTCAACCCGAAATGAGCTGCGCACTGCTGAGCGTAGATGGGAGAGCCCCCATTCTCAACTTGCACACCTCTATCTGACTCGGATATTTGCTCCTCACTCCAGGATTTATGGCCAACTACTTGTGCCCTTGATCCCCTTCCTACTCACACGGCACAGAAACCGCCCTCCTCTCTGTAACTGCCTCCCTCTCCTCCATTCTAATTCCCCTTGACCTCTCCTCTGCATTTGACACTGTCGATCATGCTCTTCTCCTCTCCTCCTCTGACCTCGGGATCTCTGGCACTGCTCTTGCCTGGTTTTCTTGTCTCTCCCACCGGTCCTTCCAGGTTCTGGCGTGGCTCCCTCTCTTCTTTTCACTCCCTTGCTACAGTTGTACCTCAAGGATCTGTCCTGGGACCACTCCTCTTCTCACTCTACACTCGCTAGTTACTCTCATCTCCTCTTTTGGCTTCTCCTACCACCTTTACGCTGATGATGCGCAGATCTTCCTCTCCTTCCCCTCCTTTGACTACCACCTCTCCTCCCGCATCTCTGAATGACTCTTGGCTATCTCAACTTGGACCCATTCTCACCATCTCAAACTTAACCTCTCTAAATCTGACCTCTACTTTCCTTCTGCTTCCTCTCCCACCTCTGACCTTTCCATCTCACTATCACTTTCTCTTCCATTCCCTTCTGCTAAAAACCTAGGTGTTATTCTTGACCCCCCCTTCTCCTTCTCTCAACAAATCTCTTCCCTGACACACACTTGCCGTTTTTTTCTTAGCAACATCTACTGAATCCATCCATTTCTCACTACTTATTCTACTCAACTCCTGCTCCAAGCTCCTGTACTCTCCAGATTGGACTACAGTAACTCTCTCCTTGTTGGTCTCCCTGCTTCAGTTGCTACCCCCTGCAGCTCATTCAAAATTCCGCTGCTCGTCTTGTATTCTCCCAACCTCGCTACTCTCAAGCTACCCCTCAGCTTTGCACCCTCGACTGGCACCTTCGTACCCTCAGCTTGCATTCAAGTCAAGATCCTTGTTCTTGCCTACCGCTCTCTTCACCACACTGTCCCCTCCTACCTCCAATCCCTTGTGTCTCCCTACACCCCCACTTGTCCTCTCCACTCCTCCTCTACTGGCCGACTGGTCATGCCTTCCCTCCACTCTCCAGACTCCAGTCCTTCTCTTCCCTAGCCCGTGTGGTGAAACCAGCTACCGGAGAACTTCAGGATTGCTCAGTCCCTCACTGCCTTCCGCCTCCTCCTCAAGACCCTCTGCACTTGCAGATCTCTCGACCCATCCCTCCTACCATGCACTGGACTTGCCTGACCTAAGCACCATGTTCTGGACCCTCACCTAATACACTATCCTTGCACTACTACTATGTAATTGTAGATATAACTAGGAGGCTGTGTGGTCCAGTGGTTAAAGAAAAGGGCTTGTAACCAGGAGGTCCCCGGTTCAAATCCCACCTCAGCCACTGACTCATTGTGTGACCCTGAGCAAGTCACTTAACCTCCTTGTGCTCCGTCTTTCGGGTGAGACATAATTGTAAGTGACTCTGCAGTTGATGCATAGTTCACACTCCCTAGTCTCTGTAAGTCGCCTTGGATGAAGGCGTCTGCTAAATAAACCAATAATAATAAAATAATAACTTGTTGCTTCCTAGTTCATATTGTATTTTAGTCAAACAATTGCACTTACTGTATACTACACTGCATTTAAATATAAAGATTGCATTGTAACCCTGTAATGCCCTGTAACACCTTGGATAAAGGTGTTGGCCAAAAAAATAAATAATAAATAAATAGTAATATTTTTTTAAACAGACTGCAGTGATTTCCAACCCTGGTCCTCAAGTTTTCGTTTCAACCAGGAACCAAATATTTGTTTTAAACATGCATTGTTTTCCAGTGCATTTAAGACAGCACTTACAGACTGCCTCTGAGACGTGTGTAGCTACACTGATTACTAGAGTATATGTTCATCACCAGACTGCAATACAAATGTAATAAAAAATAAAACCAAAAACAACTGGCTGAATCAAAAACCTGGACAGAAGGGGGTACAAAAAGATGTACTGTTCTTCTTAGTTCTTAATTTCATATCTAAAATAAATTATTAAATTAGTTGTTTATTCAGTGCATCTCAGAATGTTAAGTGTGCCTGAAAAATATAAGGTTACTGTGCTGCTACTCCCTGTTAACTTGATTCAAGACACCTGTCCAAAAGCTCTCAGGTTTCAAATAAAGTGGTTCCAAAAAGTATGATATACTGACCTGGAACTAAAATAAATGGGTTTCAAAATATTTTCTTTCAAAACATTCTGTTTTGGAAATATAGAATATCAACTTTTGAGGTGATTATTATTAACAAGTTTTGTTGTTTTATGGGTCCATGAAAACACAACATATGTGTGTAGAATTGTATGTGGGAAAATAATTAATACAGTTGAAGTTATGTAAGCAACATATTATTTTAATTGTCTGAAAAAATATGCAAGATAAAGAACATGTCTTACCTCGGCATTGCTGTCTCGCTGGATCAAATTCATAGCCATCTGTACACTGCTGTTTACAAAAAAAAGAAGAAGAAGAAGAAGAAGAAGAAGAAGAAGAAGAAGAAGAAGAAGAAGAAGAAGAAGAAGGTAATATGAACTCTTTAAATTGCTTGAATCGAGGGTTACATGTGTAAAAGTACTGTAGTATACTTGCCTACTGTTATACAACAAACAACATGGGGTTTGTGCATATACAGGAGATACAAAATATTTCAAGGTATTTATATTTTATTAACTATTTTTTTTTCTTCTTCTAAATAAATGTAATGCTTCTGATTTTGTTCATGAGGGAAACAAATAGCAAGACCATATATACTTTGCACCAATAATTTTACTCACTGGACCATCCAAAATTCTTCAATAAATAATATGATATTAAAAATAATTTACTGTTAATAAATGCATGCTTTTTAACACTTTACTATTCCTTTTTATAAGATGCCAATACTGAAATATTTAAACCTTCATGGCAGCTAACATTATTTTATTTAACATTTCTTCTCAGTTTTACTAAGCACTTCGTTTAAAAACAAACAAATAAACAAACATGTTTACAATTACAAAATTAAATTGCTCTGGAGAAAAGTTTTCAGTCAGTTTTCTTTTTAGACCGTCATTTTTTTTTAAAGAGACTTACTGTGAAAGTGATAGTTTCTTCGATCTCTTGTGAGAGAACACAATAAAAAACCACACTCAGGAATAACCAGGTCCTTAACATTGCTAAACCTCTAAAAGAAATTGGAGACAAAGGGCATTTTTTTAAATGTAACTATTCATGACAATCAACAGTTATATTTAATTATCTTAAATTACACGAGTAGGAAAGGGTTTAACAAGTTCAGACATCTCTCTGTGCTTTACTGCAATTTTGACAGTGGCTGTTAATTTAAGAAAACAAAAATTCAGCTACCGACAGGATTAGACAAATAATAATCACAAAATAAAAATAAAACAAATGAACACATGAAATGGAAGTTATAAAGGAGATACCAAGAATCATACACATGACATTGTCTTTGGAGTATTGAAAAAGAGGGTTTTATTCTCTGCATATGTCAGTGTAGTATAGTATACCTTAAAAAAGTACCTTTCTATTTTTTCATTTTCTGTCTAATACCTTATTTTTTGTATTTATGTATTTATTTATTTTACAATCAAACTGTCTCTGGCTCTAACAGCCCTTCTAAAAGTTTGCCATAATAAACGCATATCAAGGTGTAATAAAGCATAGTGAAAACACGGTAAAGCTTACAGATAAGTAAGCATGGTAAAGCACAGAGAGGTATGGTAAAGCATTTCAAAGTAAATAGTAAATGGATAGTATAATCATTGGGAAAGTCATGGCAAAACTGCCCCAATTACCTTTGAAATATACCGTGGTAAACATTTTAAACTGAGATAATTTAATAATAGATATATTAAAACTGCGCCATCACTGAATAACGCACTGTGCCAAAAAAAAGTCACTTTTTTTTTTACAATGTGCTTTCATCTAGAAGTTACTGTTTAACATACGAAGAGATGTCATGTTGTGCAGTTTGGGCGAAACATCACTACAACTTTACCTGTACCTGCGTGTTATTACACTAAAATGAAAATTGACAATTTACCCGGAGCCAGTCTTGTTACGCAGCATGCTAATATTAGTACAATATTATTAGCCAATATCAATATGCCATGCATAAATATGAATACCTTTTAGTCATATATCTCTTTTGTGAACTTACCTGTCCCCAACGGGTTGCAATACCAGCTACTGTTGCAGCTTCTGAAAACACTGGACACGCTGCTCACTTTCTTCCTTCCACACAGTATTGTAACTAATGCGCGGTTTAATTTCAAGAGTTTATTACCAGCTACAAATACAATCACAGTCAAAATGCGGTTTCATGGTATTTGAGGGGCGGCGCTCCCTGCAGGTTAAACATCAGTAATGTCTGAGATCTTTATTTTGCATCTCTTTGCTTTTTCTGGTCTTAAAAGTAGGGTGTGGCTCCCTCTGCAGGTTAATATTATAAAAAAAACCCCGAGATATCGACCCATGCTGGGTATGTCTATTTGCATGTCCATCTCTCTCTACCCAGAGGTTTAGGTTCTGTGGTGATGGGAGAACATCATATGTTGATCTGATGAGGAAACTGATCCTGCTCTGTTCCATTGTCCACAGGTCTTGCCAGCCGATCTTGTGTTGTTCCAACCAGGAACACTCTGTCCTGAGTGAATGTCACAAATCCCTCAGTATGAAATACCACCTTGAGTAAATTGAAGTAAACCCATTAAAAAACACCCAAATACTGTATAACTCTTAACTATAAGAGTAATGCAAATATGATGAACCACAAAGAGATGCATGCTATAAAAATACTAAATGCATGCAGAATAAAACAATACTATTTAGTTAATTTCTGTAAAAAATAAATGTGTGTGAGTGGCTGCTGGCTTGCTTGGTTACACTGCCTGTTGTTTGTTTTCCTGTTTGTTGATGCTTGTTTTCTTTACTGAGTAAATGACTCAAGGTTTCTTTTTCATTATTATTAATATTTTTTGTTAGTTTAACAAAGCAAAAAGCAAAAATGCTAAATGGTGTTTCATAAAGTGTTTATTGCTGTAGACCTCCTGTAGTATCACGTAATATTAAGGAGTGGGGTGTTCCTAATATAATAGCAGCGTCTGTATAAACTTTGTGGATGAGCACATGCTGGATAATACAGTGAGTCTATGCAGCTGGTTCTCTAACTGCATTCAATGTTTGGAGATTGTGTGTATTGATTGATGTGTTTTTAGATGGCACGATCCTCTGCAGACATCATCTTCAAAAGTCACCTGATGTTTTTGATCATCAGTTTGGGATACAGATATTCTGACTCTTTTCGAACACCCACAATTATGCCCCTTTTACAAATTAAATGAATATATATATCTAATTCTACTGACTACACCACTCTGCTCTAAAATTACACAATGTATTGCTGGTGTCACATGGGATATCTTCTTAAATTAAGCATTACTGTAATTCAACAAGAAAAAAAGAATTTAATTTATTCTTGCCCACTATAACTGGGAACTGCACACGAGACATTTTAAACATGTATTTTATGAAAGTGACAAATACCATATGTATGCATTTTATATATTCTACATACAGTATATTGCTACTCCACATGGTTCTGCAGCAAATGTGTATAACAGGCATGTGATATTACATGAGCCTGAACTGGACTCAGTAATGTAGTTCCCACTGTCATTACATAGACCCAAGACAGCAAGCCACAGTACGCTGCCATAGTCCAGCCTCCAACATGCCGATTGTATGTTTAACAGAGCTCTAAAGGCGCTACAAATCGTAAGAAACAACGAAAGCCGTTATAGGAGTATATTATTATTATTATAAGAATGTTATGTAGTGGGAAATGCGGGTGAGTTGGGTAGCCTATTGTAGATTTACTAGCAGTATTTTTTAAATGTTCTGTACAAAACATTTTTATATCATTAACCTAATAAGGATCAGAATTGCTGAAGGTATGGTTCTGTAGGAAAACTTGTGTATATATTTGTACGTATATAATAGGGTTATAATACATATATATATATATATATATATATATATATATATATATATATATATATATATATATATATATATATACACACAGTCACCTCCAAAATTATTGGCACCCTTGATAAAGATGAGCAAAAAAGACTGTATAAAATAAATAATACCAGTACTGAGCTATATTGTAATTTTCCAACATGTGGAATATATTTGACTTTATTAATGATTCAATGGAATCAACCAAAATTACACATTTCTCAAATTATACATTTATTTCCAAAAAAAAAATTAAGTGCCACAATTATTGGCACCCTTGTTTTCAGTACTTTGTGCCCCCCTTGCAAGGATAACGGCACTGAGTCTTTTTCTATAATGTTTAATGAGATTGGAGAACACATTGGGAGTGATCTTAGACCATTCCTCCATACAGAATCTTTCCAGATCCTTGATATCCTTCGGTCTGCGCTTATGGACTGCCCTCTTCAATTGAAACCACAGGTTTTCAATGGGGTTCAAGTCCGGAGACTGAGATGGCCATTGCAAAATGTTGATTTTGTGATCAATTAACCATTTCTTTATGGATTTTGATGTGTGCTTGGGGTCATTGTCTTGCTGGAAGATCCACTTGCGGCCAAGTTTCAGCCTCCTGGCAGAGGCAACCAGGTTTTTGGCTAAAATGTCCTGGTACTGGGTAGAGTTCATGATGCCGTTGACCTTAACAAGGGCCCCAGGACCAGTGGAAGCAAAACAGCCCCATAACATCAAAGATCCATCACCATATTTTACAGTAGGTATGAGGTTCTTTTCTGCACGCGCATCCTTCTTTCGACGCCAAACCCACCGCTGGTGTGCGTGGCCAAAGAGCTCTATTTTCATCTCATCTGACCAGAGCACCCGGTTCCAATCAAAGTGCCAATGCCGTTTAGCAAACTCCTTACGTTTGTTGGTTGCTCTCAATAAAGGCTTTTTTTCTGGCAACCCTTCCAAATAGCTTATTGGCATAGAGGTGGTGTCTAATTGTAGATTTGGAGACTTGGTGACCCCAAGATGCAACCAAGTTCTGTAATTCTCCAACTCTGGCCCTTGGATTTCCCTTTGCCTCCCGAACCATCTGCCTCACTGTGCGTGGGGGCAAGATACACTTGCGTCCTCTAAAAGGGCAAGTTTACCACTGTTTCAGTGGTTTTGAACTTCTTAATTATTGCCCTAATACTGGTAAGTGGTATATTTAGTTTTTTAGCTATTGTTTTGTACCCATTGCCTGATTTATGAAGGTCAACAACCATTTGTCTCTTTTCATTTGTGAATTCTTTGCCTTTCCCCATGGTGATGGATGACAAATGGATTTCATGTGTGTTACCTCATTTTTATACCCCAGTGAAACAGGAATCCATGGAAGGCCACAATACAGTTCCTTAAGACTGAGATGAACTTAAAGAAGTAGAATGTTAATGCAGATTTAATTTTGATTGATTTTATTTATAAGAATATTTAGGGCTGCCAATAATTCTGACACATTGTGAACATGTTTTATTACTTGTTAATAATAATAAAAAAAAAACTTTTTTCTCTGAGCAATTGTAGTAGAATAAAATAATATGGTTTTCCCATATATTTGAGCATAAAATATAGCTTATTACCTGTGTTGTTTATTTTATACAGTGTTTTTTGCTCATCTTTATCAAAGGTGCCAATAATTTTGGCGGTGACTGTATATGCAGTCAAAGATTGTTTAGGAAATAATACAAGGATAGTACACAACGCTTTCTTATGGAATGTTTTATTTTTTATTTTTGAAATGCTATCTCGTTGCTCAAGGCCAAATTGGAACTCAGACATAAACATTTAAATATACCCTCCCAAATTTAAATATGAATTAGGCTATTTGCATTTGGAAGGAGAATTTCTCTGGCTAAAATAAAACTACATGGAAACACACATAACCCTAAGGTACTACCAAAATAGAGTGAGAAAAAGATGAGACTTATTTTTCTTTTTCCATGGAAATTGCCCCAATGTTAGGTCAACACAGCAAATGGCAATTGCAAGATGCAATTAAGAGGCTGATACTACTGGCATTGCCTGTCATTCAATTTACTGTTCAGATGCACGAAAACCATAACGCCTCTGTCAACATTAGCCACATTGCCCATTAATAGATTTCACAGTATTTATAAGATAGTTGTGTTTTTTGAACATCTGCCGAGCTTGGCACTCAAATTTGACTTTCCTATAGTTAAAAATAT
This sequence comes from Acipenser oxyrinchus oxyrinchus, assembly GCA_030684275.1. Taxonomy (NCBI): domain Eukaryota; kingdom Metazoa; phylum Chordata; class Actinopteri; order Acipenseriformes; family Acipenseridae; genus Acipenser; species Acipenser oxyrinchus. Next base: position 16,698,368 of record CM060251.1, read on the forward strand.
GTCATATGCCAACAGCTCTAACAGCAACTCTTTGTTATGTGTACCCGTGGGAAGACCTGGCACAAATTATGCTGGCCTTTTAACCCCTTAGTCAATTTGTGCTGTTGTTAATAAAAACATATCTCTATGGATGAAAATGTAAGACTCTGGATTCTGGAGATATTTTTACTTAATTGTTAGTGTTTTCCAAATTAGGTGTTCTTAGTAACATTTGCCCTATGACAGGGCACTGACCAGTTTGGACATGGCAAATACCAGCAGTAATGATTTCTTTTCGGCCAGTAAAAACATCCTGTAGTTAATCAGCCAGCAGTTGCTAACAATAAGTTTCCTTTAATCACTGGGCTAACTGTCAGACTCCAACCATTGGCAACAGTGGAAAAAAAGAATAGTTGTCTTATGATAATGTCATTATGTATCCTGATCCAGAGTCTGTTGCATTAAGTGGTTGTCCATGAAGTAATTGTAGCATTCTTGTGAGTGAAAGGCTCCTCGCCAACATAAATAAGAAGATTATATTTCAGATGTTATCAAGGCTGAGGTAATGCTTTACAAATAGAATAGTTGTTTTTGCACAAACTAATATTAAATGAACTTTGTTATTTGTACGCAATTTACTTATTAAATGTAAACTATGGTTGTTTTTTAAAGGTTGGTCCAAGGGATATTGCATAATTTAATGGAAATAGCATGTCAACAAGCTGTTGACATGGTCTTGAAATATATTATTTGAATCTTTAAATCTTGCCATGGCTCTTTCCAAATTTTAATGATATGTAATATCTCTCAAACAATATCAGGGCATTGAAAGACGGCATGTTACAACATTATAGCGGCTACTTTAAACTTAAAAAAATAATAATAAATCTATTAACAAATTTCAGCTTTCAACAAACTGAACCAAAAAGCATATCCAGTTGATGCTTTAAAATGAAAACACGCATGCACACACACACACACACACACACACACACACACACACACACACACACACACACACACACACACACACACACACACACACACACATATTTAAGCTGTGTTGTTTTAATCTAGTTTTAGAATAGTTATATGGAACCTTGTTAAAAAAATGTTTTCCAATTTGTACAAATGACTAAAACTAATGAATTTGTATTTAAATGTACATTTACCTTATTAATTGTATTATTGTAAAATAATTATAAATTCATAAATCTTACCTGTCAAGCACTTCCATTTGCTACATTACTGTAGGGTTAAAATGAGCAGAAACACATGTTACAGCAAACGTGTATTTTCATTTTAAAAGATGACACGAGGTGAAAGTGCTTTGCCTTCCAGGAATCTGTTGCTGCCGCACTTCAGCAGTGTCTTCGGGGTCAAAGTATCCTGCTGGATGTCAAACTATGTCAGTCATTAGGGGAACCAGCATAGGTTTCTTTCAAAACTACACATTTGAGACCTATATAGTTAAAAGATGTGCCTTATGTAGCAGCAATCACTTTCTATTACAGCTTTATATGAACACAAAACCAGCACGTTACTGTCACAAAATTAAGTCTCAAAATTAAAGTCCAAAGAGGTTGGGCGACATTAAGTCTAAACTCAAGGCAAGCTTGTTGGGCAGTTTAGGACAGCTCATTACATCGTACAGAAGTACAAAAATGTATTAATACAGAAAAACACAACTTTCAAGAGAAAATATTGATTGTATTTTTGTTTATCGTATATGTGGTCACATTTTGCTGATGCACTATGGAATTTATTAGAGGTTTACCGATAAGAGTGAAAACTGTATTAATTTAATATAGTAATATAGATAGCTGGGTGAACATGTTTTCTCAATCCATAATCCTGAAATGTCCTGCATTATAAGCCTATATTGGTGGTCACAACTTGTTTGAATCCATGCTCAGCCTCTAGCTTAAGGCCTGTAACCATATACAGAATGAATAGTTTGCCATAATTCTAGTAGGTATTTATAATATTGTTTGAATCTGACAAAGAGTTGTAAAATATATTGGGGGAGGGGATGCCACAGAGTTGCCTATGAAAACAGTTTCACTCCAATAGAAATGTAAAGACTGAAATCTGGTGATAGAGCATCCCAAGGGCAGATAGCAGTCGTTGCTGAACATCATCTTTTATTTCTGACTGGGGTCTCCTCAGCCTAATCCAGAAGAGATTGAACCAGGTTGTAAGGGTTCTCTGAGGCAAACCTTCCCTTGTCTGGCTAGCGCAGTAACAGTCATTCATAAATATAGTGCATTCTTGAATCAAGCAGTTTATTTGCTGGACGCAAAGATACAAACATCTAAACATGTTCAGGGTCAATTGTACTCTCCTGGTGAATGCCTATTAGCTGCCTACTATACGGAACAGAACGTCATGTCACGTATACATTTTAAATACGCGCCCCCCCCCCCCCATGGATTGCTTTGTGCCCCCCCCTGTTGAGAACCACTGGGTAAATGTAATGGATTAGCTACTACAACACTTCATATTAGCTGCTGATGTACAGTTTACTTTGAGTTGTTGTGATCACAAGTTTTTTAAGATTCTGATCAATGTGAATTAAAGATTGCTAAATGGGTTATTTTCACCCAAACTAAGCTGTATTAATAACAGTCAAAGTTGTTATAATAGTGGAAAACACTAGTGGAGGCTTTGAGTAAATTGTTGATGCTCATAACATCGATATATATTGTAACTCCTGAATGTGTCTAAGACTTTTGCACAGCAGTGTATGTATGTATAATAACTTGTGAGCAATCTTTTCAATCATCCAGTTGATATTTCCCGTAATAACCTGCAGGTTATTACAGGAAACACATGCTTATTAACACCTGCAACAAAGCGAGACCCCAGCCAGAGCGAGCTGTCAAACTGAAAGGAATTCCAACCGTACCTCACATAGCTGCTGTCTTCTCTTGCTCGCTTCTCAGCAGGAAAAATTGCTCACCAGAGATTATAAAAAAAAATTGCATGGGATAATGTGTGATTAATGAGATACATTTTTTGATTTCTTTTTTTATAGTCGAACACTAACAGAAATGAAATAGAATTGTAAACATTTTAATGATAATAAATTGCGTGAATTTATTTTATTTACAATCACAAAATCTCGATCTCCTCGGCCACGGTGATAGTTCCTGTTAAGCCTCAGGCTGAAGTACGAAATTCAGCTGGACTGCAGGATCTGAAATTGGGATGGAGATCGGTTGCGCTGGCTCTTAACAACGAAGGGCAGCGTTTAACAAAAAAAAAAAAAGATACTGTATTTTCAAGAATATGTTATACAGAGTTAAATATATCGCAGTAATTGCAGACATCAGTGTGCAACTGCCTCACTGAACATCTGGGTAATTATAAGCACAATATCTTACTGCACTTCTGAGTGGCTGAAGGCACTCTGCCTAAGGCCAAGTGCCTCACAATGCACACAGGCGTGCATTATTCTCTCTCTCTACAGTATTTGTAGGCATTTAACCAAATAACTAATACATGGGCAGGATTTTGGTCAAATGACAAAAAAAATGTTATAGTCATTTGGTCAAGGTTCCTGAGGAGAGGCCACTCCACAGAGCCTTTGTGACAGCCCAGGCCTGCTCTCTAATAATGTTCTTTCCTAATGTGCATTGTTTATGAATCCCCTGGAAATTCATTCCATATCCTGGTTTATAAGTAAATCTATGTGTGGAGCAGCAAGATGGCTGTGGGAATGTTATATACTATAAAGTATAATGTGTGTGTGTGTGTGTAGCCTGGCTCTGGTTGTGCAATAAACTGTATATTTGCCCTTTAAATCACTTGTATATGAATACCACAGTTAGATCTGTTAAATTGGTCTTTATAAGCAGATTTGACTGTATAACATGTGCATCAAAGAGAGGACATTGTACCACTAACAGGCTAGAGTTTATGGTTACAGTACAGAGGAGCCTGCACTTGCTAGTTATTGTGTCAGGTAATAGGCGACAGGAAACTGTGGACACTTAGTGGTAATTTTTCAAAATACTTAATTTCAGATAGATTCTGGTTTCTCTCACTTTTTTGAAAAATTCTGAAAAAGTAATTAATCACACATTAAAGATGATTATGAACTTCATCGATGATCTCAGATAATTGGGTTGAGACTAGAGCTGTATCCTATAGAAGATGCCCTTGTGGAAGAGAATCTTCAAGCTCTCACAATAGCAGGGGTAGTCAACGTTGGCCCTTCCAGTCCTGGTCTTTGTTCCAAGCCTGTTCTAAATTGTTTTATTGAACCAATTAAACCTCCATCCAGACCCTGAAGTAAGTTCATTATCTCATTTTGCCTGCTAAACCTGCACTATAGTAATAGATGCTTTGTTTCCAGCCAATGCAAAAAAAAAAAAAAATTAAGAACATTTCTTCATGCACATAATTTGTCATACTTCTATATTTTCCTATGTTAATTCTCTGCTGAAATATGTCACCATTTACTGTATGGTGAATTTTCCAGAGCTCCCTCTGGAAAATTCACAGTGTAATGCTTTTGCTAAATTATAGCATTCGTATGATTTATAGAGACATGCTTCTTAATGTTCAGAAGACAGCAACCAAAATGATAGAGAAAGACAGATGTTAATGAATTCAGTACATAGCTAATTTAAAAGGGTCTTGTTAATAATTACAGAGAAGTAGATGGCTGGTGCAGACTTTCACTTTTACTTACACCTATAAAAAGATGTTGAGTAAATGGACTTACAGTAATCACTTTATAAACCGAAAGAAAATCAAGAAAGACACACACTTTCATCTACTAGTTTTTATTAACATTATAAGAGCATAGAAATTACAGCTTTTCTTAGAACATAAAAATATAGGAGAACACACAAATACATGTAGGTTGAATATCCATCTATGCCCTGAGAAGTTCTGAACAAGCTAGCTTCTCTCAAGGGCGTGTTTGAAACAGGTCAAGTGGTAGCACCTTACTAAAACAAGAATTTTGAATGCACTGCTTTTTTCAGGAAATGCCTCAAAATTCAAACAGTGTCTAAACAAAAGGACTGTAATGAGACTTCAGCCTATTCTGCACTAGTGTATATAATTTTGATGGCATATGAGCAGGGACGCCTAACTTTGTTTTATAGTGGGGGGACAAAGGTAAAGAAGGAAAGCACATTTTTTTTGGTTGCTAAGAAGCTCTGGTAAACCTAATTTTTACTGTTCAATCTTTTTCAAGTTATATTTTTTGTAATAGTAAACCCACAAAATTGGACAGGTGTTTCAACATAAAATATAGAATATTTACTAACTGAGCATTTATTAAGCACAAACACAAGTAGCATCAAATGGCAGAACCAGTTCCAGTGGCATATCTGCACAATGTTGTACAGTACATATAATTCCAACATTAAATGTAAGTGCTAAACAAACACAAACAATAACATGTACAAAATGTTATAATATGGCTTGTTTAATAATAGATATATTCTCATGTGTATGTTAACAGTTAAAATATTCCTTGGTTGGCTGTGTTTGCTGGATGCTAGAGAATGTTTTTACTGTACTTTGTGTAAAAATGTTTTTTAAACTGTGTGGAGTCAGCGGTGAACGTATATCCCACTTATATCCAGCCAATCAGATTATCAGTCATTTAATAGGCAAGTGGCTGGAACTATTTTTAAGGAACTGTATTTTACAGTGAACGGTTTCCCTGGCTGAGACGGGGATATCCAGCCAATGAGATCACTGCTATCCTGACCCCCCTCCCCCCAAAAATCTCACCGACCCCTTACAAAATTAAATAAATACATAAATAATTTAAATAAATAAATAAATAAATTGCATGACTCATCCTAATGTGGCAACAACCCCAGTCGGCCACAGTGTAGCTACGCTAGTGATCATGAGCTACATTGATAAATATTGAGTCGATCTTTTTATCAATCAGCATTTATTTCTACATCTTTTAGTCATTCAGGGACATAACATTCCTGAATGTTTATTATTAAATGAATGTGATTTTAAATTATTAGTAAGTACACACGTTTTGATATGAAAGCTGAACATTAACATCAGCAAAGAACAACTAAGTTACACGTTTTGAAAAAACAATTGTAGCCAACGTTTTCACTAAAGTAAAATCAGGCTTGTGTGTTTGTAAAATGCCACTTTTTGATATATTTACTACTGCTTAATCTAAGTTAAAAATAAAATATTTGGTGGGAATTGAACTTGTTCATGGCCCTGCGGAAACAATGCCCTATTTTTAATTCTAAAACCAAACATTATTTAATTTTTAATAACGGTCTGATACTCTCTCTTCTTTGCCTTTTTTCTTTTAATAATGGTCTTATACTCTCTCTTCCTTCAGATATTTTTGCGAGTAATAAATCAAAAATATAATATTACGTGCAGTCGTCTCTCTGACCGCCTGCCAAGTTCACATTCACTTAACAACATTTTTTCTTACTGTTAGCTAACGTTAGCCATGGTGCAGACCTTGGGTCAGACCAATGTGTTTGTGCATGTAGGGAGAATTTATTTTGATTGTGTATAAATGTGGCCCATCCTCTGAATTCTTTTCCATTTTTATATGTTATTTTAAAGATTTTAAAGCAAACCAATGCCAAACACAGCAAGGTATAATGCATAAATAATGAACGAAAAAAGTGTGTGGGGGGGGCAAAATATATAGTTTGACCCCCCCCCCCATATTCAAAGTGGGGGGGGTAAGTGCCCCTTCTGCCCCATGAGTTAGGCACCTATGCATAGGAGTTACATTCTGGCACCATGGCATTGTTACTAAAGGTCTTTTTCTGCGAGCAGACTCTAAACTGAGGATCACATAAAATCAAAAAGACTTTGAAAACTGAACAATTTAAACATAGTGTAATGGGGGTGGGTAACAAAGCCAAAACAGTGTAGACTACTAAAATGTAATGTTTCCCAATTCTGCCCTAGTTTAACACCACAGGTTATTTTATTGGGAAAGAACAATGCATGAACCACAAGGAAAGTAGAGGACAAGCAAAACTGAGTTTGATGTTTTTATTAGTAAGATAAAATATGCTTTTTGCATTTACAAAAATAAAATATATCAAATGGATCCTTTTTTCCAGGTCTTCGTAAAAACAAATGCATATTAGTTATAGGCTATACAAATTAGACACAGTAGTTAACATGTCAGCCTCACAGGTTATAAAGCACTGAAGGGCACCTAAGCAGAATAAAACAATCCAGTGTTAACTGCATTGGTGAACTGGAGATGTGGTTGAGGACTTGTGACGGGGTGCCCACCCCTTGTATATATTAATTTATTTATGTATGTATGTTCGGTTGTATTATTATTATTATTATTATTATTATTATTATTATTATTATTATTATTATTATTATATTAGTGTTTGTGTGTGGACGGACGAAAGCCGTCCAACATTATTATTTATTATTTGAGACCGGCGAAAAGCCAATGTGCCCTTTTCTTTTTGTGTGTTTTGTTTAAATCTTTATTTTTGTTTAATTAGTAAAACACTGAGTGCCGTAGAGACTCAGTTTCACCCCGTACATTTTGTGCTTTGGTTTCATTTCTTGGTCTGACGTCACCACTGTAGCTCTCAATGTACTCAAACAACAAAATGCATTCAAATAAATATCCTCCAACTAAACAAAACAAAACCTAGCAAGTCTTCAATTTCACCTCCAATGGAGTTCAGATACAGAGCATCTGGCACTTATTCCATTGACTAAATAATCCCTTTCTCACAGCTAACAAAGAAAGGAAATGGATTTTCATTTTACAGGCTAAATAATCACATAGGAGCCATTCTAGATCTCCCCCTACCCCTCTCACTACAGGCAGAGCCGGGCTAAGAATGTAGCAGTTCGGCAACACATGAGCTACAATTGCTATATGTGGTATATAACTGTAGTGTACACCCCCATAGTATACACTACAGTTCATAAACTTCACACACAAAGTAGCAATTTCTCAAAACCCCTCTACCGCCACTCCTACTTCCCAGCCCGGCATCCATGCTCACACAAACTGCTCGTTATCCTGAATGTCCTCCCAGCCCTCTCCTCATTCTTCTTAATGAAGCTTTATAAAATATTCAGCTACAAACAATTGGACTAATGAATCAATTACAACACGATTTCCTTACACAATTCACACATGCTTTAAAAAAGCATATCAATATAAAATAATCAAAGTGCAAAAAAAACAAACCACACATCTTAAATTGTGAATACAAAATAAGTGTAAAGAAAGCTTAACCCTGTTACATCAGCTTTTTTTTTTAATAATAAAGATTTGTATCAACTTTTTTTTGTGCTAAATATGCAAATGTAATATAATGTGGAACTTTTTGTAGACTCACATGAAAGCTGCTGTGCTGATTCTTCCATCCTGGAGCTGGTGAGTACTGGTATAAAATATAGCTGTAGATTTGTATTTAGTTTGAACCAAACAAGTCACGTTTCTGTGTGCATTCTATAATATACAGGTCTGAACTGATCAAACATATCTTAAAATGGGGGAAAGGTCATTCTAACTAAGGACTGAAAAGTTTAGTATTATGAGGAAAGGGGGATGTGTTGTGTTGTACAGGTGGGGGTACAGCACATCCCACTCAGATTTGTTTGTACTCTGTTAATGAGGGAGCGGGCACAATTAGTGTGACATTACAGGTCTGTCACCCATGGAGGAATGGACAACTGCAACCTGTTAGCTGTCTTGAGGTGGGGAAAAGCCCCTGGAGTATTGAACAAATTCTGGATAACTTTGTTGAGCAGCCTAAATAAAGTGCCAAAGGCAACAAAAAGGATACTTTGTAGTGTACTCAAATAGCTGATGCCTTCACATTTCTCCAATTAATGCATGTAATAATTGAACCCAGAAACATTGGACAGTATGAACTTACTGACGTAGACGGTGGGCCTAGTATTTCTCAACCTTGACCTGGAGGTAACTTGACCTGAAGGTCAGATGTTTCCCACAAACCTTGTATGTGACTGCTGATCGGGAGGTCCGGATTGGCTGGGGGGTGTGCCCAGAGCTCAAAAGGCATCTGCGCCACAGCTCAAGGCGTATGCAACGACATAGCAACACAGGCGGGCGCTGAGCGAAAGAGTGCGCTTGTTGACATTGAGGAGGAGAGCATCTACTCCATGGAGAGAACTACTACATGAAACCCTTACACTCCAAGAGTGCTCGTGAAGGCATTGCCCAGCCGATGCCATTTGAAGAGTCCGGAGTTGCTGTGAGGATGCCGGGACTCTGGGAGCCCAGAAGCAGGTCAATTTAGGGGATTTCAGTGTAGAGAGGCTTTGCGTAGTGTAGTAGGTTCCTGGAGTGAGACGTTCCTTCTTGTGGGACTAGCACTCTTTTCTTTATTAAATCTGGTGCTAGGATTACCATTGTTGGTACCCTAGCGTTGGGGCCTGTGTTGTTATTAAATCTGCGCACCTGTGCACCGTGTCAACACCCACTGCTCTGTGTCTGATTCAGTATTATTCAGTGACAACTCACCTATGTAACCTCGCTCTGTTACAGCGACTTAGTTTCTGTGTGGCAATGACCTCCATAACCTACTTAGTTTGGGATACACATGGTGTGAAGGACAGAGGGCTGCAGGTAATTAGACAAACAGTATAACATCTTGACAATCACCTGAAGTAAGCAAAACAAATCAGATTAAAATGTGTTCAATAAGAGTATAAAGATAAACGAGCAAAACAGTGACTTGAAATCAGTAATAGTGTTTGTGTTAACAATGCCAGGGTGCATAGGAGGCCTAAGGGACAAATCACAGAGCCAATTTAAACAGGCTGACCAGTTCACCCAGGTAAGAAATGGGCCAATTTAGCCTGGAGCACTGCTAGTCTTAGAAAATAAAGTTTAATATCCTGAAACATATGTGTTCAGTATCTTTTTTTCCTCAGGTTCTTTTAAAAGACTAGTTTGTTTTTTACTGCTGTTTCAGCTTTAATTGGTTCACATAATCACTTTTTTATTTTCAAAACAGGCAATGATTTGCCTCCTCATTTGTAATTTGTTTATTGTAATTACTGGAAGGGATCTATAAAAACAGCCTCCGTGAATGCTCTAAACTCCTTGACGTTTGTTTAGATGCTGAAGGCAATGCATTAGGAACTGATGGTGACTGTACATTATCCAATCAGTTCCTGATGCAGTATCTGCGACATCAGAAAATCTGCATCTCTCAGTGCTACCCTTCGCTTCGCCATATGACCATCTGTTCACTACTTTAATAAAACAATACTATCAACTAATCAATTGGAAAAGCTTGATGTACAGTCTGGGATTAGCTCCGTAAAAGGAAGAAGCTGCAGTTTGGAACAAAAAGAAAGAACTTTTATCTTGGGCAGATTAATTCATCAAAGCACGGTTACTGAATTGCACTGACAGCTCTGTTCAGCACCTCCTTTTCCAGAATTCAGGTGGCTGGCAGGCCTATCGATTGAGCAGTACGAGGAAATTGCTGCATTTAGCATAATCTCAGTGACCACTGTGAGAAAAGCTATTCACTGCTCACAGTTGCCAGCTGAGATTATGCCAGATCACAGCCGTTAAGGTAAGCTTACAAGCGGGATCATTTCAGTTCAACCTCTTCTCTACATGCATGGCACACGTCCACATATACATATCTGACAGTCATTAAAAACATATTGCATCAATGTGTCTGATATCGCTCAAGCAACCACCTTTGAGGTTTACACGCTGGGCTCATTATATAAATTAATTCACAGAGCACGCTCAACCCTCTTAAACTTACCTACTTCAGTGGAGAAGTACTTGACTGAAAGGAAAAAAGAAAAGAAATGCAACCTCTTTAAAACAAATGTATTTATGCAATTATGAAAAAAACAATTTTGAAAAGAGTTCTTCACTTTGTTTTTGCCTCCATGGTATTACATTCCGGGCCATTTTAACTCTAAGAGTATTGGCTTTAAAAGTAATAACAAGGCTTTTAAATCAGAGTGCAATGGTAAGTAAAGGTGTGATTTAAAATGTTAAACCTAAATTGGTCAAATCGTTTAATGATCAGTACAAAACTCAACCTAAGATGATTCAGCTTTAGCTGACTGGATGGATTCCATAGTGTACAGTACAGGTTATAAAAGGAATACTTATCACAACCCCTGCGAGATTCCTGCAAAGCATTTGGCGCAGTGTGTAAACTGGTCATGGCTGTGAACCGTTAACAGATTGTAGAATCTCTACAGGTGATTGTGAGATTTGGTACAACTTCACAGTTGCCTGCAGAGATTACTCAGTCTGTAATCTGTTTCTAGGTTATGTTGCTGCTGGAATGAAGACATGCTTTTAGGCTCTTCCAAATTTCCTGAAAAAAAACCCACAACAACATTACCCACATTAACCCAATTAGGTTAGATTACTTGCCTATTTGTATTAATGAAGCACATATCTGCTAATAATGAGATGCAACATGGTCATGTACTCTTCCTGATATAGAATACCAGGAAAAATCCATCATTTCATTTGACACAATTCACAAAAAATATAGACCAGTCAATTAGCACTCTCCAGGAAAGTATGCACAGCAAATTTAAAGGCCTGTTATGTAAAAATATAAATGTTACCGAATGTAATAAATCTGTGCTTAAATGTAAACAATCTAAATGTAATATACAGTATGTACAACTATTGGATATCAATAGCATTTATACTTAAGGTAATTCTATTTTCTATACCGGTATTGACCAGGATAAATATTTAAACTTGCCATGTAAACTTTACTTTCTTGGCAACTATGTTGTGTTTCTGAAAGGTGGATCCACCCCTAATCACATACGCAATCAGGATGTCCTATATAGAGCCCTTGGCCCATGCCTAGTAGTGGTTAGGGCTCTGGACTCTTGACCGGAGGGTCGTGGGTTCAATCCCAGGTGGGGGGGGACACTGCTGCTGTACCCTTGAGCAAGGTACTTTACCTAGATTGCTCCAGTAAAAACCCAACTGTATAAATGGGTAATTGTAAGTAAAAATAATGTGATATCTTGTAACAATTGTAAGTCGCCCTGGATAAGGGCGTCTGCTAAGAAATAAATAATAATAATGCCTCCCTGTTGTTTCTTTGTTTGGTTAAATCTTACCTGGTATTATTGATTCGACTCTTCCAAACGATCCTTCCTGCATTCCCACCATTGTCAGACAAAAGTCTTCAGCTCTGGGATACAGCAAGTGTACTTCTGCCAGGCTCGCTTCTTGTCAGAAATTGGCTTTAAAAAATGACCATGCTTGGACAATTCCGCGCCTCTTAAAAGCTTTATTTACTAGAAATATTTCCTACAGCACCAGGGTTTCCCGAGAAGAGCTCATTGCGTTATTTCTCGAATCCGATCCTTCTACTTCCAAGAAGGCTCCCACACAGTACAGTCTGGACATCAACGTGCACCTAACCCAATCCCCCCAGTCCGACTCGGATCCCGTGATCCCTTTCCTAACCCCTATGTGACCAGTACCAATGCCATTTCTAATGCAGACATCCTTCAAGCCATACAATCGCTTCATAAAACCATATCCGGCTTAGATCATCGCCTTTCCTCCTTGGAGAACTACCATAACTCATTTTCTCAGCCTCAGCTCAGTTTTTCTGCAGCTGCTACGCAATCCCCTACTCCAGCCCAGCTTCCCGTGTTTTCCTCTGGGCCCAGCACCTCTAACACTGTTCTCCAATCTGGTAACCTTTCCACAGCAGTCTCTACTTTTGAGGCTCCAAACACAGCGACTCCTGTGTCTCATCCCACACTAGTTTCCAGCAAACTCCGGGGTCAGATTCAGGAAGGTAAGGATGTAAATCTAGTCCTTTTGCTACTATCTTCCCTAGACTTTTATCATAATCGGGTCCTGGACTGCGGTGACATATCGATCATCCTGAAATCCAAAGACCCCCATCTGCTGAAAAAATGAACCTTTCCAGAGTTTGTCTCAGCTTTCAGCATATTCAGAGACATTCTCTGTGACGCATATCCTATGCGCTGCCCAGAACTGGACACCTACCTTAGCATCCATGAGATACAGAGGCACAGCTTTCTACGACTATCACAAATCCTTTTCAGCTAAAGCAGCCACAGCTTTAGAACAATTTAATCTTAGGATTAATTTGTTAGGTGATCTAAACTAAAGGTGATCTCCTGCCAGATCTGCGGTACGGTGAACCACAGAGCTCCTTTACGTCCTCAAGCAGCCCAATCCTCCCAGAATGCCACGTTCTGCTCGTGGTAATAGAACATCAAGCAGTAATCATTCATCTCAGTCAGCCAGCACATGGGCAGCCCAGAGCTCAATGGACAAGACCACGGGCCAAAAAGTGTATTACGTCTCTTGGTCCTTCTGTCAAAACACAATAAAGATTCTGTCAGATAAATCTTTGGTGGATGCTTCCTTTCTGAAATATATAAATAAACATGGTACAATTGTATTATGTGACAAAGAAACAGTGCTTAACCTTACTTACAACTGGGCTGCTCAGTAGAAGTGTGCCAGTTAATTCCTGCTGGTCTGCAACAGTGATCTCACAGTAACAGCTGGCATGTGTCCTCATCTAACAAAGCCTCTGTAGGATAAAAGATCTCCTATTGGTAAACTCTAACAGTTACCGTGGTGACAATTAACTAGCATGTGTCTCTTTGTTCTGTTCTGTCTTCTTAGTTTAGCTGCAGGCCGGTGGGAGATGTTTCCTTCTTGACCCCTTGAACTTGCAGATATTGCAACAAATTGACAGGGAGGAAAACAGAGATGTTATATGATGTATTTACTATATTTAGCTTGATAACATTTTATATCTTGTATATTCATGTACTGGATATTTGCATACTGGAAATTTGCATCTGTGTCCAGGTGGCAGGAATTAACAAACCCGGATGCCCTAATGTCCGGTTTTAAGAGAAACACATCCTTCCTTTCATATTTTCTTTGACATACTGTATAACGGGAAAGTTTGGCGGGGAATTTATTGTGGCTTTATTGGCGGTTTTGCTTGGATCGCCTATTATTCTTCCACCAATCACAGAGTGTCATACAGTGAGCGATCCTGCCCTCTGACAGGCTGGTAAGCAGCACAGGTTAAAGAAGTGCTGGACAAGGGAAAGAATGTGTCGGATGTAAGTGAATATGAGAATGGCAGTGAGTGATGAAGCCAGTTTGTTTGAAAAAATTAAAAGCAGACTGGACATTTCCATCAATGAATTTAGGAAATCTGGAATTTCTGATGCGATTAGAAACTCTGCGCCTGCTACTGTGGTACCTGTACGACTGTTCTTTTTTAAGTCAAGCAGTTTTGTGTTATTATTATTTTTTTTTACAAGGGGTTAATTAAGAAACAGCCAAAATTGTTTATGCCAGACTTGTTGCAAAGTCTGAATATTGCAAATTTGCTTTGGATTGTTATTGTCCATACGTTAGATGTAAGCAATAAGGCACGACAGGGTGTGTGTGATATATTTATGGCTTGCAACGCACCCAGGGCTTGGTGATATTATAGTACTGTATATCACACACCCTGAAGTGTCTTATTGTGCTTATAAAATGGGTTAACTAACTAAATTGAAAGAAAAAAAAAAGTTTTTTTAATTAATAAAAAAGTCATTTTTATTAAATATCCTTCTGCCTAAAACTGAGTTAAGAAAAAAAATGTTCCATATACAGTAACTTTTAAAACAATAAAACCAAAAATGCATTAATTAAAAAATGTATAGATGTTGAATTGAACATTGTTATTGAAAGTGGAGTTTTTATTCATTATACTTCTTGTTATTGTTGGTTTGTTCATTACATTTTAAAAGTAAAATATTGCTGCCCATTTTCATCATGATACGTACAAACAAGTCTGCCTTTAATTAAGCAGACCCTTCTTCACAAGATATGCGATAGTATCAGGTGACAGTGCGGTTATTTTTATTTATTTTTAATCTTTGTTATCTGGGGAAGTGACCAGATTAGCATTACCGCTTCACGTTTGCATTATGGAAAACCTGGTCACTTATCAAACTGACTTTGTGGTTTATGACTGGACAACATGGAGAATTACTGGGCCTGTGTTAAGAAACAATTTACTGGACGTCGCAAGTTTGAGTCCAGGCTATTCCTTTGCCGACCGAGGACGGGGAGCTTCCAGGGGAGGGAGGTTAGGTCAGCCAGGGTGTCCTTGGCTCACCGCGCACCAGCGACCCCTGTAGTCTGGCTGGGCGCCAGCGGGCTTGCCTGTAAGCTGCCCAAGAGCTGCGTTGTCCTCCGACGCTGTAGCTCTTGGGTGGCTGCAAGGTGAGTCCGCAGTGTGAAAAAAAGCGGTCGGCTGACGGCTGCACGCTTAGGAGGACAGCGTGTGTTCGTCTTCGCCCTCCCGAGTCAGCGCAGGGGTGGTAGCGGTGAGCTGATCCTAAAAATAATTGGCCATTTCCAAACTGGGGAGAAAATAATAAAAAATAATTGGCAACGACTAAATTAAAAAAAAAAAAGAAACTATTTAAAACAATGCATTGCACAGCAGAATAGATCATACCATTGTACCTGGACAAATTTATGTGGAGACAAAGGTACGGCAGGAATTGTCGAGATGCTTTTTATAAGTATTCTGCATCTCAGATCACACAGTTGTGCAGGCGGGCCAGGAGATGCAACCGCACGAAGGAGGAGTACAGACATAGAGTTGACCAGGGGCAGCGGCAACAAAACATCAATTTAACTACAAAAGGCTCTTTTAAGAGCCACCCAAATCTTTTTTTAAAAAAAAAACTGAACGTATTTTTTATATATTTTTTTAAAAACTATACATTTTCAGAATGGGATCGGGAAACGCAGTATTTCTGGCAGAGTTCAGGGAGAAGGGGCAAAGCGATCAGAATGGCGAGTTTTGAATTGATTTGAATACTTCATTTTGCTTTTTTCCCCACTACTTTAATTAATCATTGGTGTCCGATTCAGGCTCATTCAATCTCATGTACACTTCGGTTTATTGTGGTAAAATGGCTGCGCTTTTCTTTTGTTTTTTCAAAATTCTAATGGCGTATGGATATATACCAGTGATTTGCCCCTTTTTGAAAAAAAGTGCCGACCCATGGTGATATGCTGTAATATCAACACCCCCGTGTGACCTGTTTTGACCAATCAGGATAGAGTATTTAAAAAAAACATTTTATAAACTACTATTAAGACACCCACTGCGCAGGTATCACAAAGTCCCTAAACAATATGTTAAAATAAATTAGCTCTGCACATTATAAAACTGAACTGATTTTACCAGTGCTTACTACTAGGCTATTAACCAGTTTTAAATTTAAAGCATTTTTGTTTCACCTTTATTGTTAAAGTTTTCACACGTGGCAATACTGTCCTACAATTACTAAATGATACTGTGACCATTCCACTGTGTTATGTGTTAGTGAGCCATAGCTAAGTTTTATAACTGACAGTTAGCAAATGCCTATCATACTGCAGTTAGTAATCCTTTCCAATTACTGGTATCTTAATATTAAGGGCCAAATAAGAATGATAAATACTTTGTAGGTGCTATAACGAGTTACTGTAAATGAGATACTGTTTTAGCAGACAGATTTCATTAAGTAAACATGTATTTGAAGGTTTTTTAAATTAAAAGTAGAATACAAAACTGTGTGGCATTTTTCTATTTGAACGTGCTAAGTGAAAATTTTAATTAAAAAACCATCAAAATCTACCAAGGTAGCAAATGCGCTGAATTTAATACCAGCCAAACGTTTCCGTTATAAGGATTTCCACTATCTTATTAGAACTTATTAGGAACAAATAGCCAGAATGGCTCAGTTTTGCAGATACAGATTTGGTATAGAAAAAATAAAACCTTCATATTGATTACATTATAATTTATTATAGACTGTGACATTTATACAATTGATCTGGCAAAACAAATGTTTAAAGCATGAATAAATTACACATTAAATGGGGTCTGTTTTAAAGACCTAAATAATAGCAGATCCTAATGACCTTTAACTATATATTAATCCCACTGTTGATTCATTGACCTTCTTATTGACAGTCCCACATATGCAGTAATAAAAATAATGTGGAAAATACCTGCAATAAAGCTGGGTCATGAGGTTCTGGGTGGCCGTATATAGACCCACTACAGTTAAGATCATTAAAATAGACCTATTTCCAGCCAGGGTGTCCTCGGCTCACCGCGCACCAGCGACCCCTGTGGTCTGGATGGGGCGCCTGTGGGCTTGCCTGTAAGTTGCCCAGGGCTGCGTTGTCCTCCGACGCTGTAGCTCTGGGTGGCTGCATGGTGAGTCTGCAGTGTGTAAAAAAAGCGGCGGCAAACGGCACACGCTTCGGAGGACAGCGTGTGCTCGTCTTCACCCCTCCCGAATCAGCGCAGGGGTGGTAGTGGTGAGCTGAGGTAAACAAAATAATTGGACACTACTAAATTGGGGAGAAAATAACAAAAACGAATTGGCGACTACTAAATAAAAAAAATAAAAAAATAAAATCCCTTTAAATATAGATGAAATGTGACTGGAATTGTACATTACGCACTGTGCATCATAACACCCAGTGCTTACACACTGTCTACATTCATTGTGTAATATTCCTCAAGAGATTTATTAAATGCATTTACCTCAAAGCTCGCTGGTTATATAAAATTGCTACTTGTTTGCTAACTTTCTTACATCACATTTTTTTGTCTTACATTGACAGAAGATGTACAGTAGTTATTTATCAGCAAAATATATCCTAAACATGGTCTATTTGTACACAAGCTTGCATCACAATACTGCGGATAAAAAGTCTGCTTGAAAACATATTTTAAAAAGATGTAAAATACCTAAGTCTCACAGCTACAAAGCGACATTCATTGTTATATGTTAAATCTTCTGCAAAACATATTCAATGCAAGTCTATACATTCTCCTAAACACTACCAATCTTTGGTCAGTGCTGGTACAACAGCCCCTAACCTTTTACTCCTCCCCCTGTATTTCTCTACTTTTCATTACCAGTTGTTACAGTCACTACCTCATTAGCTACAACCACAGTCCTAATAAACAGCTTGTGAAATGGCCTACCTGATTCTCAGTTTGAATAGCTGCCTCCTGAATAGGTCTTTTAAAGTAAGAAATCATTCTTCTAGTTTTGGGGCTGCAAGCAGGTCTTCAACCAAGCGAATGTTCCCAAAAGGCACAGCAAAGTTATTCTGAAGAGGTTTTTTTTTTTTCTGATGAAAGAAAAAATCGAAGTTTATTAGATGTAGCAGACTGGCAGTCCACACTTTGTTATTCACTCAACAGGCAGAGGCTTTTTGACAGTCCAAACTTTTTAAGCTGTGGGCCCTGCTGAGCCCAGCAGGAGTCAAATGCTGCGTACCATCTGTCCAATCTCCCTAGACCTTTACAATACGCTGAAAAAAAAAGAAACATTTAATGAAACTTACAGTATAATTTAACTTATTTTCAAACAGCTCCTATTGTTGGTTATTTGATTTTTTTTTTGTAGCATTCAGTATTTCGCCACTACATCACACCTGTATTTACTGGGGAAAAACCCCCCTACAAAACAACACCTTTTATTCTGGAAATTCTGTGTACTTTTTTAGTTCTGTTAACAACAAGAAATAACATTTCAGTTCAAGTTATTGGTGGCTTAGAGACCAATTGAATTATGTACGCTTGAATTGAACTGCTTTACAGACTGAGCCTGCTATTCAATCTAAACAGCAGCAGACCCAAATGCAGCTGCTCTTTATATCATTAAAACAGGAGGATTTGTGTGCCAAGACTGAAAAACCTTTCAGTTACTTGATTTTGCAAAAGAATAAAAAAAAATAGAGAAGCATGATGGCTTGAATTGTAAGGATTAATTGTATCAGGATGTGAGTATTAGCTCACATACTTAAAAACGGAATCATTCACATAGTATTAGTAATTTTACTAAATACTACCACAATTTATACAAGATATGATTATTATGAGTATAAAATAATAATAATAATAATAATAATAATAATAATAATAATAATAATAATAATAATAATAATAATAATAATAATATAGCGCTATTATACTCTTAAACTAAACTTAAATTAAACATACTATTTCATATAACCGGCAATGGGCCACATTTACAAGCAAGTGGCCTCTATATTAGTAACCTGGAAAGAGCTGTAGAAGCTAATGTTGTTTACCCCCTCCAGCCTCCCCTTTCTGGCTTCAGGGATAATTGTGGAGCACCTGTTCTTTGCCATGTTCCTGCTGTTTTCTGTTGTTTCAAATTGTTGCAAGTAGGCCCTGGGAGAGTCACGGGAGACTTGTAATGGTTCAAGGCAGACTGCGAGTGTGGCAGTTACCGAACTAATGTGCAGATGTTCTCTTTCTCAGCAGTGAACTTTTCCAGTGGAAATCTGGTCACAATGAAATCAGCAGAGGTTGTTTTTTTCTTCTTCATTGTAGCCAGAACATTGTTTAAATGTTAGCTAGGAGGCAGCTGAGACCACTGGCGCTGCAAAGATTTAACAGCAATCTTAGCAGAAATGACATATTTCAAAGTGTCTTAAAGGGGTCAGGGCTCACTGCAACCAAAGAAGAGTAACCACGTTGGTTGAATATGCATTTCATCAAATTGGAGTGCAGGATCCCACACTTTTCTTCAATCTATACACTACCCCAGCAACAAGCAATGATGAGGCACCCTACCCCACCCTGTACCCCAGTACTCTTCCAATATCTGTTATGGTGTGTTTGCCACATTATTCCACAGAGCACCTTTCTGGGCATTTGTTTTAAAAATTATTAGATAGCAGAATTTATTGTCCGGTTTCTTTACATTTCCTAAAGTAGTTTTATCACCAGGTCAAGCCCAATACTCTTGTTCAAGCGGCAGTAGAAATGTAAAAAGCAAAGCATCTATTCAAAAGGGAATGATGTTTTTGTCATACGATACTATGAGTTACACAGAAAACATCAATAGAACTGGTAAGTTCAATGTGGGATTGACAACCTACTGGAGCTATGTTTTGCTGTGGCGATATCACAAGCTTGTTATTCCTTCTCCCTCTGGAGACTTGGATCCATATCACCTCGGTTTAATGGTACACTATTCCCCAAGAAAAAAAAAAAAAAATCAAGACATTTCAATTCAGGATTGAGGCTCGATCTCAAGGGAGACACTCACTGCACCTGAAGACACCAAGCCTTTCACATTTAACCAAATGTATTACAATCTGTGTTCTTCAGAACAATTGTATATATTTGCTCTTCTTATGAAGAGTTTTAAATGTTAGCAATTGTTTAAGGTGATGCATCAATACATACCAAAATGGACTAGGCTGTTCTTCAATCAACCACATCATTTCATACAGTATAAACCCAAACAGCCAGTAGCTAGAGGAACCTTTTAACAGGGAGCTAGCTGTCTAAAGCACTGCAGAATGTAATGCATGCACCCAATGAAATAGGCTTCTGCCACATCACACCACAATCTCTGTCAAACAATATTTATTTCTAACCTACTTTATTGGATACATCATTTTTCCGTATCCCTCATGTCAACTGACACAAAGAACTGCTAGAGGTACTGTCTGATTACATTTGACAGGTTTTCATATATCAACACAGCAATTTGCTGTGATTTAAAATCGGAATCTTTGTCATATGCAAATGAAGAGCAATCAATTTAGAGCAGATAAAATCACTGACCTTTCCCGTGCTCGCTTTGTTTCAATGATCAATGCAAACTGCATCATTTTGGGAGTTTTATTGCACTTATTTCATTAAGCCAGGGCTATGCAAGTGACTTTTCTCTTAAATCCTCTTGCCTTTTACTTATACCAAAACATTAGCTCAAACGTCAAAGCCCTCAGCATATTGAATGACGCTAATAAAGAAAGAACGATTAAGGCAAGCATTTGTGCTCATGTTATTATATAGAAGCTCTGTCACTAAACGGTATTTTTGTACAGCCAATTTAGATTCTCTTATTTTTTGGTTTATATATTCCCAGATTATAACCAATTATTATCGTTAACTGATGTCAGAAATCACTATTATCTAGCATTTTAATAAATACCTGAAACTGTAGTTAGTGCAAAACATTTAAACAAATCTAATGATATTACAACTGGCAAAAAACACTTTCTAAGAAAATGCACCAAAAAATACACATTTAGATTATAATTTAACATTTCATTTAATTACATTGAATTCAAAATCCCTCACACTTATTGAACCCCAACATAAAAATGACAAAAAAGGTATCATTGGAGGTTAAAGGCCCTGTTTTGAAATAAAGATCCCTTTTTCTGAAAGAATTAAAACAATTTTAACAAACTTGAAAGTGCTGTAGCAATACCAAAATAGGAAAAGAAGATTCTACTCATTTATTTTAGTGTCAACGTGACGTTTTGTTAATAGAGATCTCCTTATGATAGCTCTGCTTACCTTTCCAATGAAACTTTCATTCCTCAACATTTTGATATTTTTAATGTTTCCTGCCACTTTTCCCATCAGCCATCCTGTCTTCCAATTCTAACCTTCCCTTATCAAACAGTGTTCCATTTAACTCTGGGTATTGCAGCAAGTGTAAACGGGCCATGTAATGCTATCATGTTATCAACACCTCAAGGTTGACCCCTCCTTTTATCCCAGCATTCCCCCCTCTTATGTCACTTTATTGAGCTGATAAATTACCAATTTATACAGTTGTTTTACCAGCTGAAAACTAACAGTCCAATTTTTCATGTAGCCAATTGTCAGATTGTTTAGAGGAAAGGCTGCATAAAGGCAGCAAATTATGTTAAGTGACCTTTTAAAAGCAAGTTTATAGCAAGGCATGCAAATTGCAAGACAAAGCCTGTGCATTCATTAATAAAGCACCATGCTTTAGCTCTGGTGCTGGGTGAAACTGTCTAAGCAGAGCTTGTCAAGTAAGGTATGATTTGTTTCCACTAAAAAAAAAATGTTATACTGAATTGGTCTGATAAGATACATATCATTATGAAATGCTGGACCCAAAATACAAAACTGTGACTCATGAGTTTTTTTTACCTGTCGAAATACTCCATAATTTCTAAAAAAAAAAAAAAAAGATGAGTTGTGAGAAATAAAAACTTGACTATGATCGTCCATATTTACCACTTTGAATGCCTTTTATTATGTCTTTGCTTGATCATAACAGACAGGGCAAAACAGGAGTGTACGGTTCCCATATTCTAATTGGTTGAGAATGTTTCCCAAATCCATTCTTTTTAACCCAAAGGTAAAAGAAAAACACAAGTGTGTGCATGACAGTCTTGTATGAACTCAAGCCAGTGTGCCTTGAATAGTTTATACCTTTATTTAATCCCCTGTTGTCATGCTGTCCTCTGTCAAGAACTCTACGCCTCTCAAACAGACTGACTACAGTGACATGTCACGTATCAATCGCAGGTGATGCACCCACAGCTACTTCAGATTTACAAGACCTGTAACTCCCAGAAGCTTCACACTTGCTCATCTTCCCAGTACCAATCACTCACTGAAACGTTTTTGTTGGCCAACACTGTAGACCGTGTTGGTAAGTAGATCAATGCCTGACATTTTGGGAATGTTGGAGGTCCTGCGCCAGGAACCTTCTGTACTACACACAGTCAACTTGTGTGGGATTAGAATCCCCTAAATAAATCCCTACTTTTACAGTTAGGGTTATCCCAGTCTACACACAGTGAAAACTTGTTTCTCACCCTGGTTCACCTACTTAGCACATTCATCTCCTGGTTGCTGACAAAAGAACAAAGCTCCTTTTTAAAGGCATGTGGCCAGGGTTCATTGATAAGCAACCAATCAATCAACATTCCACACATGGATTTGGCAGGGATGAGATTTGAACCCCATCCCTATCTAAATGTAATTTACAATCCAAACAAAAAACTCACGATTTACATGTGCAGGTCTTCTGCCCTGTTAAAGGACCAGTATAATGGAAGAAAACAGCTTTCCCACCCAGATAGAAGAAAACAGAAGTTGGGTAATGTGTTGGTTTGGTTTGGATGCATAAAGTTGACAGCTTTTCTTTTCCTATAAATTTCACTAACTACACAATCTTTCCCATCACAATTAGCCAGAATAATATAATATCTAGCAACTCCCTGAGCCTCATTACATAGTATTTGTTGCTCTGTGACAGTGTGCTGCTGTCTTCTTAAACCGCCTGCACACTTTCGAAAGTTGAACATGTGGGTGTGAGAAATTGCATTATGGTTTCCTACTTGATAATATACTGATTTTATATGAACAGTTAAAAAAAATACAAAAAAAATAAATATATATAATATAAAACTAAAGTTTGAGACTTCATTTCAGACTGCTTTGCCTGACTATGCCACTAAATTCAGAAACAAAATAAGACTTTAAAGTGATGCGATGAAATGGTAAAACGCCATTATATTCTTTAAAAAGTTAATTAACACTGGATATTTTTTGGGAAGCAGACTTTGACCTCAACTATGGCGTTTCTTATCAGTATGTTTCATTCAGCTGCTTTCGTTCTCACAGGTAGACAGCTTATTCTCTGTGTCTCCCTCCACTCTATCTCAAGGCCTCCTTTTGATTGACGAGGGGCTGACGTGAGTAGCTCACACACAGCTGCTAGTTTCCATGGTTTGTAAATGAAGAGGGTCATTGCTTACCAAAAAGGCAGCTGCTTTAGTCACAACTTTATAGCTGGTCATGTAGTTCTATTTAATGCACTTTTTCACTGTTGTATATAGACATAGAGGATTAGGTACGGCTAATATTTTTTTATATACAATAACATACAGCATAATTAAATATGACAAAAGCACAGAGATGTCTTATTCAGGTGTTAAAATAGCATTGCACTGCAGGGGCACAACAAGTCTGCCTTTCGGAGGCCATTGCTAAATAAACATTTTGAAATATTAATAACACTGTCTTGAATTTCAAGAGCCAGCAGCGCGCAGCTGTTTAATAGACCGTTTTATGCTGTGCTGCAGTTTCTCTACCTAGGCAAAGGGAAGCGTTGTTGCACCCAGCAAATAGGAATTTACATGCTAGGTCTTACCACCCGTTCTTGTATCAATACAATACCTCAAAATATCGCTACAATAATTAACACATGCATAATCATTCGTTTTTTTTTTAATATATATATATTTTATTAAATATTATTTGCAGACACTGTTCTGTATGCAAATGAAAACAGGACACTTTAGATCCATCTGCCTATCACAAGTTATGCTACTGAACTGGGGTTGAAGTAATAGGTGTGCATGAACCCTCTGCAGTCGAACTTAACAAAAATAACAATGAAGAGTATGGTTAGTCTGGCTATTGATTTCAGGTAAAATAGGTCCTATTTTAAAGTAAGTGCAAATACACTAAAATACAATACAACAATCTTTCTAGTATTTTACTGTGTCACCTGGACATCAGATTAGGAAATAGACACATTAAAGGCGGCGAGGTAAAGCGTTGAGGCGCAGATTTATTATTGAATCAAAACTTTAAACAAACAAAACACTTTTGAAAACAAAATGGCACGGTGGCCGAAACAGACAGAAAAACAGACACTGAACAAACAAGTATCATGCTGGTTTAAAACCAGCACAAGTAGCAATTGTTTTACTTTTATAGATCTTACTGTCTCGCTCTCTTGTTCCACCTCTGAACCCCCAAGCCCGAGTGAGCGATCCGTGCCTCTTTTATGCAGCTGTGCCTGGGCTCGATTGCTTGTTAAATCACTCAATCAGGCCCAGGCATAGTCTGCATGTGAAGTGGTTTGGCAGGGAAGGTAATTACTCCTTCCCTGCTGACCTAAAATGTACACGATACAAATACAAAATAATACATATAAACACAGGGGCGGGGTCTACCCTGTCACATGCTGTTAAAGTTGTTTTTATTCCTATCAGAACATTTGAATTTGTCTTTTCACTTGTTCCATTGCAGTGTGTGCCTTTGTTTTCTTTTATCTTTTTTTTAATGTAGTAAATGATAAAAATAGTTTTTTTATCATTTTTTCCCCAATTTGGAATAGCCAATTATTTTTAGGCTCAGCTCACCGCTACCACCCCCACGCTGACTCGGGCACAGTAAAGACGAACACATGCTGTCCTCCAAAGCGTGTGCCGTCAGCCGACTGCTTCTTTTACATACTACAGGCCCACCATGCAGCCACCTCGGAGCTAAGCCCCCCCACCCCAGGGTGGTGCTCAGCCAATAGTGCGCCGTCCCCTGGGAGCTCCCTTCTACGGTCGGCAGTCGAATAGCCTGGACTCGAACCGGCGACCTCCAGGCTATAGGCCGCATCCTACACTCCACGTGCCTTTGTTTTCTAAATTAATTAAATATGCTTGGACCCTTAATTTGAAGCATATGCATTCCCTTTATTTAAGGTAAAAATACAAATCAGTATTATAAAACTTGTTGAATTTAACTCCAGATTACTTACTACCAATACCTATTGTTTATTGCTAGGGCTAAACTCTACAAGTTTTGTAATGGAATAAAAAACTTTTAATGTACAGTTAGTGCTCCTATCAGAACACCAGTGGCTTCTTCCTTGCACTATGCAGTTCAGATTTTGTTTCTAAAATGTGCATCATGAATATTGTAATGCCCATGCATGGGAACTCACACTAGTGCAATAATACACAAGATGAAAGGCAAAGTGGCACAACAACCTCTGATTCCCATTCACCTTTCAGACTGTGTCTCATTAAATGAAGCGCTGTCACTAAATCTTCTTGTCAGGAAGCTTAGGAACTTGAATTTCATAGAACTATTTGCACTGCAGCCTAGGGTTGCCATCTTTTCCACAGACCAAACCCGGACATATTTCTCAGTCAGCCTAGCTCTATCAAAACTACAGTATACTGTAATACAGTTTAACACAATACCACCAGATCTTGGTACAAATCAATAATCATGCAGTATACACAGTATTGTGCTCTTGATATTTCTAGCAATCGAACTTGCAAGCCAGAAAAATAGTAGCTATATCATGGTAGGTTAGAGGCTAATCTTACCTGATCCTGTCTACATGTTTTTTTTTGTTTTTTTTTTTACAAATAATTTCTGAGCCTGAAAAGCCTGTTTGTGACAATCAGAATTATTTTACAGCCATTGTGTCATGGCAAATTTTTTCAATGTTACTAATGACTACCGCTATATATGCAATGTTTATACATACACACATGCATATACTGTATGTGGTTTAATTACCATTATATATCGTAAGTAACCCATATTTTACTGTAAAAGTTATGCATTTAATCACACGCAGATCAGTGTAATGTAAAGCATTATTCAAATGCTGGGGGCACAGTAGAATGTACAGATCAGTGCTAAACAGTACATTTCTAATAAGATAGTGGAAATCCTTTAAGCAACTAATGTACCATATAACTGGACATTTTGGCTGGTATTAAATTTGCAGATTTGCTACCTTGGTAGATTTTGACGGTTTTTGAATTGGCATTCATCACTTAGCACGTTCACAAAGAAAAATGTCAGTTTTGTATTTCTACTTTTAATTTCAAAAACATTCAAATACATGTTTACTTAATGAAATGCGTCTGCTAAAACAGTATCTAATTTACAGTAACTAGTTATAGCATCAACAATGCCACTGCAGCAACTTGGAGAACAACAAAGAAGGCCTTTATTAACAATAAAGCCAAAACTAAAACACTTTAAATTTAAAACTGGTTAACAGACTAGCAAGCACTGGCAAAATCAGCTTTTTTTATATGGTGCAGAACTCATTTATTGTTTAGGGACTTTGCGATACCTGCACAGTGGACAGTACTATCTAACGTATCGACAATAACAATCCAAAGCAAATTTGCACCATTGTTACAGATTTTCTAACAAGTCTGGCATAAACAAGCAGCAGTGAGCAGTGTTTTGCGTTTAAATATTTATTTTATTTTTGTTGTAAATAAACACGGCACTGCAGTGTGCTTTTGCATCTGAGTACTGTCTGTTTGTAGTGTCTGTCTCTGGCCTGACGTCACCACCCTCAGCCATCCTGTCACTCTCATCTACATAGGAACAAGCATTGTTTTATGGACAAAGTTTGGTACCTTAAAATACTTGCTAGTGTCTGACTGTGATGACCATGTTCACCAGAGTCAATGCAAGACACCTATGGCATAGTCTATAAACATGTACAAGATTTATGTAAGGTTATAAAAGGACGCATTCTTCGTTTCTGGGTGTGAAATTAAGAAAATTTGATAAGCATAAATTGTAACTGCTCTGGTTAAATATAATGTTATTGTCTATATTTGACCGTGTTTAAGTATAGACATATGTAATGACATGATTACTTTAGTTTTAAAAGAAAATATATCAGCATTCCTCAAATCCTTGAAACTGCACTAGGGTTTAAAATCGTACCAGTGGACTCCAAATGTCAATGATTCAAACAGCAGTGGCTCAGAACACTGCCCCCATTTATTCTATGACGTCAGTTGATGTAAATCTAGCTGTAAGATAAAAGATATCATGGAATAAGGTCCAGTAGGATTGGCATTAGGTTTAAATTATTAAAATAAAAAAATTTTAGATACTTAATTTTCCGCTAACCCTACCCCCCTTATTAATACTGCCAGTCAGCAAACATCTCTTGTTTTAATGGCACTACGAATAACTGATGTTTTTTTAATAGCACAACACTCGGTGTACTTGGGAAAGTATGCAAAAATGTACTGGTGTATTAAATGATAGCTGAAGAAATTACATAATTGTGACAGGGCTAGGAGCGTTTTATTGTTTGTGATTTAAAATGTATTGTTTATTATTTAAAGAAAATGTTTGTTTATTTTAGAACAGGGTACCCCCGTCCCTGTGTATATTTTGTATGTGTATTTGTGTTTGTGTATTTTACAGGACGGCAAAGCTGTATGATTGTTATTGTTTAGCAGCCTGGATGGGGAAGCCCCATCCATACAAAAACCTGTGCAGAAGGTGACCATCTCCCAAGTTAATTCATTGATTAATTTGGTGGGTTGTTCGTAGGAGGAACGTGTGTGAGATTTTAAATGTATACATCACTGCGCTGAAATAACGCCTGTGACTGGCTGTTTGGGCCACACAAAACCCACACTTGTGTTTAGACATCGCAATTTTCATTGCTCTTTCTATGAGTAGCATACGTGTCTACTCCTGTGCCAGTCAGCTGGTGTTGAACCACCAAATTATACTTACGCTGGTAGAAGCACGTGGTATGCACAAGGTAGTCCAGGGCAGCTAAAACAATATTCTTCCACTAGGAAAATAGTTCCATCAGCCCAGCCAGCGCCCAGGACAAAAATTTGAAACCAGGGCAAAAATCACAATTTCCACAAATGCTTCAAGAACCAGTTTCAGAAAGGTTATCCCAGCCAAATTGGGATGTTTGGTAGGTTTAATTATTATCTTTTTTTTATAGCTTTTCAATGCAGTATAGAGCAATAACAATACACTTTTCAGTAGTTCGGGACAAACACCAATCACAAAGAGGGTATTTATAGTGCTAACAATCTTAATTAGTTAATGTGTAAATTGAATGATTCAATTTGGTGACGCGGAGATTGGTGTCTGACCCTCCCCCCGAACTTTAGTTATAAACTTCATGTTGATTTTATGCAATAATGACAGGTGCACCAAAAAATGGCCTGTTTTTATTCATCAAAGAGTAAATCAAGCAACGCACCACTAGAAGAGGATGTTTGAGAATAAACCCCCTATACATCTTTTTTTCTTTCAGTAAAACATGGTGCATATTTAAAGCATAATAAAACTGGGGACCAGGTGTTTAATTCTACTTGTTTCTTTCGTATCACTTAAATGTAAATTATCACATTGTATAAAGACTCACTCTTGCTTCAATGGGAGTAAAAGTAGCCGCTGGTAGATTTTACAGTAACTTTTCCTATGACTTCTGTAAGATTTGATTTTATAAACAGCACAGGTGTTACTTATTTTAATAGGACACAGCTATTTATCACGTTACTTATTATTTTAACATGTAGTTTCAAACAGGTTTTTGGCAGCAGGCCCATGTTTGTTGTTACCATTCTCCAAGGTTAAAGTGCTTTGA
The DNA here is from genome assembly GCA_030684275.1 of Acipenser oxyrinchus oxyrinchus. NCBI lineage: Eukaryota > Metazoa > Chordata > Actinopteri > Acipenseriformes > Acipenseridae > Acipenser > Acipenser oxyrinchus. The sequence continues at coordinate 16,727,420 of CM060251.1, forward strand.
AATGAAACAGGCATTGAATTTGGTGTTTAAATTGGGTAGATTAGGGCCTACTACAGCCATAAACTAAATGGAAAGCTATTTCGAAGTAAGCATAAGCAATTCTTCTTTAGTATTAAAATATGTCAAGTTCCTTATAAACTGTTATCTTGTGTACTTGTGTGTCAAAGGGTGCTATGCATCACAACAGATGGTAATCAAATCTGAGGTCACAGGTATAAAAAAGGCTCTTTTCTTCATTAGGAATTATCTTGAATTGAACAATTGCTCTATTACACAGATGCAAATGAGTTTAGACCAAACATGACTGAAAGGGCAATATGAACACAAGGATGTGTCAAGTGTGGGGTTTTAAAACATACATTTAAAACATAAAAATAATGTATTTTTAAAAGAATCTAAAAGATTTGCTCAGATAATATGCAGTTTGTTATTACTATTTTGATTCTTATTTAAACACATGTATCGACTACATTGTATGTGAGTCTATGCTGTTTTTTATTTTATAAATTTTATGTTTTTACACCTGAACAGAAATGTACTGTATTTTTCTATGAAATATCGTTCCCTAGTTTAAAAAAATGTGAACTCGCCAGGTACCGCAGCAACCAGAATAACAGGTTTTGATGAATCAACCTGCTATTACACTATGACTTCAACAGCTATTATCTATTTGTTGCATTGCTTCTTTTTCCAACTCTGCTCAGTCCATTAAAAAAAAATGGATACATATCAAAATAAAGGTAAATTATACAGTGTAATGTGATTCCGTTATACTGTGTTATAGTTTACAAATATTTACCACATGCACGTAATAGATAAAAACCTGTTTTTACAATCATATAATTTTGTTGGAGATAAATATGTTAAATAATGTACCTGTATTTGAAGTGTAACTTTAAAATGTGTTTTATTGTCCAGCAAAAAACAGATAAACAGAGAAAAACATTTTCTTTTTCCCTCATGGGAAATTAAACTAGATGAGGTCTGATTGAAGAAATAAATAAATAACGGGCTTTTACGAAATGTCATCAAGATGTAGGACGCTCGTTTAAACATATTCTTAAAATCACACTTCTATATTAATAGAAGGGGCATTTATCAGTGGCAAGGTGAAAAAAATTCAGAACCTTGGTTATTGACTGGAGGACCTGCTCCCAATAGCAATTTGTGTGACCTTGCCCCCTCAGGGGGGTTAAACTAATTAGCCTCTGCCTCAATTTGACCCGACTAACCTCTAGGAAGGGGTGAAATTAAAGAATAACCATTAGCCTGTCCCTACTCCCCTGCTGTTAACCAGATTTAAGATGCATGCAAAGGTGACCATTACAATTGCAAGTCCGTTTTCTATTAGATTGAAACAGCTTGGTATCCTGTTATTATTATTATTATTTATTTCTTAGCAGACGCCCTTATCCAGGGCGACTTACAGTCGTAAACAAAAATACATTTCAAGAGTATGTTGACAGAACTGTGAAACAGATTTAAAGGGCGGGCCTAACACAAGCAATGTACACCAATAAAATAGGCTTTACAGGGTTCACTTAAAATGAATTGCTCAGTCACAGAAATACATTAAAATAAAATAACTGAGACTATTTATCTTTTACAATTATACTGCAATACAGTTTTGGTATAATACTGCCTACTTGTTTTTTACTTGTCTTTGCCGTTTAAAAACCTAAATGTAATCAAAGCGTACAGTAGTCATGCAATACATATAATTTCAATTCAAATTTTGGGCTCAATTCTTCATGTACAAACGGCTACGTTTAGTAGTGCTGTGTGTAACAGGCTTACATTAAGTTATGCGTTTAAAAATAATGTAGAAATCTGATAGAGTAAGATTTGAATTCATCTTATCCTACATGGGTTCTTTTGAAAAGAAAGACTGATGAGGACAATGTCTTATTGCAATCAGTGGTTCAAACAGCATGCAGATTGTAAAGTAGCTTGTTTCTTCAGTACAAAACAGCACACAACGCAATAGCTTATCATGTGTTAAATATTGAAGACCCTTTCAAACAAACAGCAGATTTATCACAAATAAGTCAATATTGACTAAACTAAACACAGTATATATACAATTCTAAATGAAAAACATATGTATACCTATGACATGTTGTTTATGGGCTTTGTAAGATAGAAGCTGTTTTCATTCATTCGTTTTCGACTAGCCACACCATATGGATTATAATCAATGCCAGCCCACACACTTACTTGTGATTTCTGTTGCGTAGTTCTACCTGCGTTAATTGCTTTTACAGAAACGCTTCAGATTTACTCTTGACTACAGGCCTTGTGCCAAGTTTGTTCTTCTAATCCCTCCTCGACCCTCACTTGCTCAGGTCCTTGGTAATTCGGCTTGTGCTGAGGTTTTTGTTTTTTAAAAGAGCGACTAAGGAAAGAATGGGAAACTACTTTTGTAATTAAAGAGGATTGAGGAGAAATTTATCATTCAATCTCCTCCACCACACCAAAAAATACAATTCATTTTAAAGAGATTTCTTTAAAATCAACAGGAGCAGAATGTATTACTAGTGTAACAAATATATTCATTCATTCATTTTTCATATTGTTTTGCTTGCTTAATGTATAGTTTCCTTGCTTTATTGACATCTGAAGCCAGTATTGTGTATTTAGAAAGAGAAGTGTGAGTGGGTTATTTGATCCTTCTGCACTTTGCTGTGCATTTTCTGTATTCATCGGGGAGTCATCGTTTATTCTGTTTATATCACAAGAGTAACATTTAATAATAATAATAACAAGAAGATACTGAGTAGGTTTAATTGTATTCTATTTTCATACAATTTAGAATATTAAAACAAAGACAAATGCTGTGCTTCTTATGTAAGGCCCTTGACGGTTTCCAGGTAAACTGTGAAAGTTCTCTGTGTTGCCCTGGCCACTGGCTGTGAACACACATTGTTTAAATTAAACCAGCTTTAATTTGTGAAAGAGCAGGGAGATTCAAGTCACTTGCAGTCTGAACGAGTATAAACAATAACTCAGATAGAGTTGTTTTTAAAATAGCAGCATAGACCGAAAAACTCAAAATACAATAATAAGGTACACAGTAATAAATCACAATTACTGTGAATAAAACAGAATAAAATCAATAAATAAAGAAAATATGCATAAATTACATTGTAATGATTGACTGCATATACACTGCTAAAGTAAGACTTTCTGTTTTGTTTTTTTTACAGTTTTGCAACTTGGATTAGAAATTAAATTGCTTCCCAAACTATGAAAGATATTTGAAAAAACATTTTATAAACACTACCATTTCCTACCCTATTGTTATTGTGTATATCATATGGACAGGACATGGTGCATACAGCTGAACTTATACACTAAAATAATTAAGCCAGCAAACCAGGAGAAAATAAAAACTGCAAAATTGGTGCATAATCAAGTACTTATACTAGTCAACTTAATTATACATCCATGTTTATACAAAGATAAAAGTAATTACTGATTAGTGCATAGACAACTTACTGCTTAGTGACTTAGTCAGCACTGTTCAGATGGCGAAATGAAGCTGTTAAGGAGATTTTGTCAATTTCATCACTAAGATTCTATGGAACATGCAGAACTGCAAAGTGAGCCAGTCATTCTTGGCTCATAGATAGTGGTTCACAAGTCATTTCCTTGTCTTTGTAGGCAGACTAACACACTACCATAATAGTGAATACAAAAATAAAATACACAAACATAATAAATGACCAAAGAAAGTGGACCCTGACACAGCCTGACCCTTTCTGGTTTGATCACTTTGTGTGAGAGCCGGTGGTCTGTGAGACATGAAAGGCTTGTGAGAATGACTAGGGCTCAGGACTTCCACTTTAATGAAGGAGAAATAACGCTGATTTCCTTGTTAAAGTGATCTGATGTAAAATGTTATGAGATAGGTACACTGTTTCTCGTGTAATTGACCATTATGAGGTGGAATTTTAAAAACATATTGTGTATAAAGATGTCGTTCCCATCAAAAAGTACATACAATTATTAGACATTAGCTCAAACAGAGCTGAGCCCACTTTTCAGAATATTGGCGCCCACATAACCCGGTGCTTATGGAAGATCATAAAAAGCACTGTGCTCCTCAAACAAAGTCCTATTAAAATTTTTGCAACTGCAAATGTACTACTGGTATACCTATCCCAGTTGAAATATAACACTTCAGCCTAGATTATTGGTTCACCTAAAATCTTTAACAATTCAGAGAATTAAAATCAATATATGATAGGCCAATAAACAATATGCAGTAAAAGACACTTATTCAGGACATATTTTGGAGCAAGAGCGTCAAGCTGACCTATTCTCAGTCCCTCCAAAAATTCACACATGCTTCTATTATTCTATTTTAATGAAAAAAAGATACAGAATTTCTGAATCATTTTCTGGCAAAATATACGTGGAAAATAAAACAACCCAAAAACCACAGTGTGAACAAAATATTTTTCACAACACTGCAGGGTTTCCATCAAATTCAATTTAGCTGCAACACCCAAGGCCCATCTTTCTATTCTGCCACATAAATGTATACATTAGTATATGAGTTATCACTTTTTTTATCAGGAAGAAAAATATCCTTCGCATATTTGTGATTAACAGCACTTTAATCATTTTAAAATTAAGTTTCAACATTTACATTATTATTATTATTTTTTTTACTGATCATTTGCTTCCACTGCTTAGATTATTTAATAGTGCCCTGTGTGTACAAATATTATGAAAATCAAACAACTTACAGTGCATGTTTTAGTGTATTTCTGGCTGTAAAAGTATATATAAAATGTCAGTAAGGGTCCCATTTGAATGATTTAAATTACAACAGTATTTGGATTCGCTGACGTTTTGATCAATTAAAAAGACCATATTATATTTTTGTTTATGACATAGCCTTCAGTCTATGGATATTACCTCTCGTGTATCCACCTGACTTATAATATGAATACTGACATGCGCCGTATATGATTGCAACATTTTTCATATTTACTAGGAAACAATGATAAGAAAAGAAACACATCATCCAAACAATAGATACAGGCAGATATGCAATTGCAGAATGTACCTGTAAAAGTATTGCTCAGCATTTTATAAATTAGGTGTATTATTATTATTATTATTATTATTGCAAGATGATAGAGATTAGAAGACCCCAGTAACTGTAACAGCAATATTGTCTGCATATCATATACTGTACAGCTGTTCTACTTTTTCAAAGTTGCCCTGACTCCCAGATTTGCTAGGCATGCACATCACACACGCACAAAGATTTGTTTCGTATACTGAGTTCAATCAAAAATATGCTTTCAAATATTTTTAAGAGAAAAGGAAAAATTACCTTTTGGAACTAGTAGTCTTTTTTGTTTTAATGTTCAAGATTCAAACTAAGAATGTGTTCTGGTAGGATGGCTCTTGTCTATACATCCTTACTGTGTTCTACACAGGGCATCCCCGAGTCATTTGAATCCTGTTGATGCCTCCCTCCTTGCCTGTCTCTGTCTATGAACTACATCCCTGCTGCTGTCCCTCTCAGGCTGGCCCTTACTTGGGTGGAGATGGCGGGGGAGGTTGAATGACCGCAGCCCATAGATCAAGCTTCCTTCTCCCTCTTTTTTTTCTTCTTTCGCAGCATGTTAATTTTAATACAGTCTCATTAATCTGAAGGAGACAGACATATGCTCATCCATTTGATATTCCACAAAGTGTTTTTTGTTGTTGTTGTTGTTGTTGGCTCACTCAGTCTCATAATACTGAAGCAGGGATTATTGCTGTGGAGAAAGAAAAAAGAAATCTGGTCATTGGAATAATCACTGCAGTCCGGCTCTAACCCCGACACACCTCTCTCTCTCTCTCTCTGCACGAGTCCCAGCTGATTCATCCTGTATCCGTCCATACATAAATCATTCACTTATTCCATTGGCTACATGCTACATGGCAACTATTGATTTTTTTTCTTCTTACGCCTTATTGCCAGGGAACTATGGTTTTAGCACGACTGGAACACCCGCGCACACGCACACACACACGCACACACACACACACAACGATTTTGTTTACTGAGTTTGCTTTGAAGGACAGAGTCATGAATGTAATTTATGAATCGTTGTAATTCTATGTCTCATTGTTCTGCTCAGTTCTACCGGGTAACTCACCTACATAGTGACTCAGCTGTCTGTTTCTCCTTCTGTGGCCTGCTGTTGTAAAGCAAAACAGACAAGAGTGAAAGAGGCCATGAAATTAATTTACAACACTAACCCTAGGATTAGATTTTAATTTAATTATGGGACTGCTATCCTTATACCTAAATAACAAAGCAATAATCTTTACTGAATAAATAACTCAATGCAAAGTACTGACAAGCCACGTTTTTTTTAAACTTTTAAACAGGTTGTGCAGGTATATTTAGGACAGTACATAGGTGCAGAAACTTTTATTTAAAACTATGATAAGGCACATTTTCTTGAATGGCTAAATAACAAATGGAACTGAACATTTGACATTTGAACATTTAAATATACAATATTGCAGACTGTTCTTCCCCTTTCTTGTGTAGAAGTTGTGCAGGTATATAGATATTGCAGACAGGTTTTCTTTGTTCCTGTTGATTTGAGTTACTTCACATACACAGTATACTCATGAGGAAGCTTCCATATAGCACATCTCTTGAAATAAGCCTGTGTAATTGTTCCCCTTTGTAAGTGGCCACTGCTTTAATTTATCCAGTGACCTCAATGACCTCTATAACTCATCGGCAGGACACACATATCCCCCTGAGACTGAATACAAAAAGCATTTTAACCCTTTATATATATATACACTATGTATATATATATATATATATATATATATATATATATATATATATATATATATATATATATATATATATATGTGTAAATAATACATTTGTTTGGTCCTCAATAAGAGTAGCAGAGTGCAAGACATTTGTATTTGATGTTCACTTTCAGAAAAACATTGATATTTTAAAAAATAAAGCACACCAACAGTTTTTGCTATGCACTAAGTGAAAAATAAATCCTATTCTATGGGTAAACTTTCAGATCTGAAGCAGTATTTATATCAGTTTTGTTCTAAATATAGTTAACCATTTTAATCTTGTACATCCCTTATTGTTGTATTAATTAAGTCATAAATACATTAGCATGATAGCACATGAATAATACAATCAAAATACAAATTTATATTTATAACCCATATTGAAAAAAGTGTGAGGAGATTGAAAATTGGACTGTGCCTCAGATTAAAACACTATAATAGTACTTATGTTTTGATGTTATAATCTATAAGGATTGCAATTTAATTATATTGCTGCTGAATAGTAGTAATGGTGCAGATATTTGCACTTGCTAGGCAATGTAAACATTTCAAAAATTATGTAAAATTAATCAGCAGACAAATAGACCCTACCTTGAGAGGACTGTTTTCTGTATGTTACTGTTTATGCACTGCCCCATATTCAAGACCAACAAGCACATGTTAATAACAAATATGTATTTCAATAACAAAAAAGTCTGGAACCAAAAATATTCAATGTAGTAGTCTTTTATGGTTTAACTTCAAACCAAAAATGACCAGACAGTGCTTAAGGTTTATTTAACAAAGAATTTGATTGTAAATACCTAATATGTATTGATTTTCCTTCTTCATTGTGCAATTTTCAAATTTATATTCACAGTCTTCTTTTGTATTGTATTCTCTCTATCCCTATTACAATTGTGAGTTTGATTAATGCATTTTTTTTTACATAAAAAAATGATATGCAAGTAAAAAGCTTTGTAATAATTCTAACGGATACTCATATTATGCGAGTACTCAGCATATCCCTTAATAAGTATGTGGAATGAAAGAAGGTTTTTGTTTTTGGTACAATACCCACAACAGTTTTCATTATTATTATTTTTATTATTTATTTCTTAGCAGACGCCCTTATCCAGGGCGACTTACAATTGTTACAAGATATCACATTATTTTTACATACAATTACGTTCATTTTTTTACACATTATTACAGTTGTTTTTTTTTTACTGGAGCAATCTAGGTAAAGTACCTTGCTCAAGGGTACAGCAGCAGTGTCCCCCACCTGGGGTTGAACCCACGACCCTCCGGTCAAGAGTCCGGAGCCCTAACCACTACTCCACACTGCTATCTTAAAGCTCAGTTATTATGTTCCTTTGACTCATATGACGGAAGGTGTATAATATAGTTACACATTTCAATGTATTCAGGCATAATCATGGCAGATTTAAAAATAAAATGGTTAGGTTAATGTTATTGGGAATAAAATGTTAGAAATACTCCTTTGTGTCTTAGAACCATTCCCAAATCATATTTTTTGAAGATCATCCCAAAACACAGTAAGTGTTTTATAAAATTGCATTGGCAGAACACTTAAGCATGAAGGAAGGATTAATAAAAAGCACCTAAACCATCTGCTGTAATTGTATACACTTTTCGTTTAATCACTGACCAATGTAGGTCATAAATATGGATTACTGTCTGCCACTTAACAGATATGTTCTTAAAGCCTACCATTTTTTTTTGCACTGAAAATTTACACAGAACAGACTAATCAGTAAGATTAAAACATAATGTAATATGCAGCCTTAGTTAAGTGTGGCATTTTGTAAAAAAAGGTAGACATGTTTTTTCTTTACTTTAAAATCTAAATATGTCATCCTCCTCCCATGAAGACTTTAAAAGCACAGCCTGTTCCCAATCAGTGGATGAGCCCAGAGAACGGATCTCGGCAATTATTGATTGCTGACCAGACTTTAAAAAGAGCTGACTTCCATGAACCGGAGCATCTGGTAGCGAGAGAACTGTGTCCGTGAAGGACTGACTTTGGGGTCTGCAAATTGAAAACAGTGTTTTTAATCATGTTTTATTGTTGTGCATTCTCTACGTGTTTAGTATACTTCAGGTGTTATTCACCTTTTAGCTTTATCTTTTAAACACTAGGATTGGTGTTTACAACTGGAACTCTTTATGCGGATCTGTGAAGGTCAGACACATTAACCTTTCGGGGTGTTTTTTTATGTTATGTTGCACGTTCTGAGTTGTAATGTAAAGTTTTCAATGTTCCTTTTTATAATGGATCACTTTTGATTATATGATTGATTTCATTTATAGGGGTTTAGTGTAGGTGTGTCTGCCCATCTACCTATTACACTTTCTTTCTGGGTTTCTTTACCAGGTTTGATTGACTTAATAACCATTTTTAATTTACATGATTTTGAGATCTGTATCTCTCTCTTAAATGAACCGTTTGCTCTGAGTTGATCATCCTGGTGTCTTTGTGGTATGATTATCTTATTTTCTTGCGTCCTTTATAGACATTTTAATAAAAAGGAGTTACTGGGCTGCCCGGTCAAAAAAGGTAGGGGCAGCAACATGCTACCAATTTGAATCCAGTAGCTGGCAAATTTTATTTTGTTACAATACTTTTATTGGTTTAGTTCACAAAACATAACTACAGTATTTGCTCTTAATGGTGCCCAGGCACTTATTTTCTCAGTCCTCTTTACCTTAGCGGTTATTTTGATAAGAGTGTCTATTAGAGACTAGGTGGTAATTGGCCACTGTGAAATCGGTGCAGCACCACATGGGTTTCAATTCAAATAATTCACTCAATTTGTTTTACAGTGGTTGAATCCTGATCTCCACATTGTGTTAATTCCGAAAGTTAAACACTTTGTCCACAAGCAGGTTTTTTGCATTTTATCTCAATACCATCAAATGCTGTGAATGTTTAATTTTAAGCAGGCTATAAATATATCTTTATAAAATAGATTTAAAATAGGGCAGAAGAAGGATTCACTGACAGATAGGGTGACCATCTTTTCAAAATGCATTTAGCAGAAAAATCTGTACCATTAAGCATAGACCAGTTTTACACAGGTATCCTCTGTACAATTTAACCCCCTTTTGTCTTTATGAAAACATGATGGGATGGACAGTGAGAAACACAGAATTTATCCCAGTCTGTGAAGCTAAATGGTTCTAAAATCTACATCATTTTTGCTATGCATTGAAACCTCCTATACTGTACATAAATGCTGTTTGTATAGTGTTTAATGTAGGGGCTTTACCAGTCCTGAGACACGGTTACTGGGTACTTGAAGGTGAATGTCATACCAGGCACTCCAAGTTTATTGCAGATGTTGGCTGATGACAATAGTTTATACTGATGTTTTATTTTGTTCAAATAACCTCTATATACCCTCCTTATGGTATATAGAGTTTGCGCTGTATGTCGTGTATTTATGTAGTATAACATATAAATATTTATTTTGAAATTCTTATTTATTGCATTATACAATATTCATCATAATGGAGCCCTGTAACATTTCAACAATGGTTAATGGGCTAAAAATGTTTCCGTAAATCTTCACACAAGTTGCAGGAAACTATCCGACTGAAGACAAGAGAGGTCACTCACTCCTTGCTCTCATTCAGATAAGTCAATTATTTAAAACAGATTCTGTTTCCCCCAAAGCTTTCAAGCTCTTATGCATTTAATTAAATAAGGTATTACATGGCATGGGAATAACAGAGAGAATGAAACTATTTTTGTAACGTGGTGTCACGAAATAACTAAGAGTTTGTACATAAGCTATCATCAGAAAATACATAAAGTGGGGGTTACTTCATTCACCAAACGCTCTTTCCTCTGAGCATAAACATGTTGTTTTCAGCCATGAAAAAAGAAAGCTGAAAATATGGACTTTATTTACATACCACAGAATACAAGGTTTTCTTTTTTTTGTCTTCTTTTTTTTTACAATTTTTACAATGTTATTTTACTACAAACAAAAACTAAACAAAATATATGTGTATAAGAAAAAAAGTGACTTGTAAGTAACATAATACTTTAAGATATTGAAAAATGAATGGGGCACTTTGGAAAGTGGGTACTTTTAACCTTTTTCCAGTTAAACTGTGTGCTAATATGAATAAGGGTGGACAGTCGAGAATGGGGACTATTTCAAGCATATACAAAATGCTGAGTGACACACATTGTATTTTTAAAGAGATTATTATTATTATTATTATTATTATTATTATTATTATTATTATTATTATTATTATATATTAAACGCAGGAGTTCTCTCATGTAATAATTGTAAAATTAGTTGCTGAGGATACATGATTAAATTGTATTAATTTAAACCAAAGTTAGCAAGCGTAAAACAATGTTGTAAAAGTGAAATGGTAACTACACTATGTCTTTGTGGCTGGCTGTTTTTAAGCTCACGTCAGCCTAGGAGTGATTCAACAGATTGCTGTCTTACAGAGCACATTAGGACCACCTCAATGCACCTCTTATCATAATTAAACCAAAAAAACAATTGTGATAAGTAAAGCCTGTCTATTACTTTGCTTGAGCACAGCAGATTATTAGGCACAAAGAGAAGAACACGAACCTTGCCATCTGCTGCACAGCCAAGGGTTTTGTTTGGCGTTCAAGTTGAGCTGTGTTACTGGAAACGATGGGCTAAATCACTGAAATTAGACAAGACCCCTGCAGACTAATCCGTAAAAACCAGCCACTTCTTTCCTATCTTCTTATGTTTGATTAGTGTGACTGTAATTAGAGAAATTACTAATAGGGTATTCTGTCTGGCCGAGAAAAAAAACAACATATGTAGCAGGTTTCTTCTTTTGGTGCACGTCCATAAGAGCCACGTTTTTATCTGTAGCAATTCAAATGTGGACAGTGTCAAAACAATTTCTACTTTTATTCAATAAAAAAAACAAAAAACAAACATGTTTGTAGATCTTTTTTACAGACAATTATTATTATACAATTATAATAAGAAGAATATATTTGCACATATAAAAAGGTTTCATAAATTGTTTACAAAAGATTTAATTTCTTACTTTCCTACTTTTTCCATTGTAAAGTCACAACGGCATAAGAATTTAGGATTATTCCCATTTGATTTTTTAAACATTATTTGGCATAGCACAAGAAAAAAAAGTTAAGTGACTCTATGCAACACATAATTGTCATGTTAATTTCTCGGCTCTGGGATGACAAAAGCAATATAGAATATAGGAAAATATTTGCCAGTAACCAAAACATGAAACAAAGCAGTAGCCCCCATGGTGGCTCTCCTGACAATGGTTAAAACATCGCAGGGGTATTATATTGTACACAACATGATCCATAGTGCACATCTGGAGAGCCTCTGCATGCTCTTCCAGTTCAGCTTTTTAGATGAACAGGTCTCTAATCCAATGTGTCAAACAGTGGCTGTGGGTTCTGTTGTGCCCATATTTCTCTAATTCTGCCTTAACCTGGTTTGCAGCTTGTCTGGTACCAGGACTGAAGAGCTTTCCTCATTCCATTCAAACCATGTGACAATGTGACTTTTCAACATTGCTAGGCCCATCTACTCTACACATAGATGACTGTACTCTGCATTGTCACATGGTTTGAATGAAATGAGGAAGGCTGTTAGTCCAGCATTAGGATTCGCCAGACAAGATAAGTGTAGCAACAGATCCTAGAACCACTCAGAATGATAAAATAATAAGGAACATGGAAAACGTATATGACATTTGAAATATCAATACCAGTTTTCTTTCTTTCTCTGCTCTGCTTCTGTAGAGTAATTATACTAACATGTCAGTTAATATGTCTCACGCGTCTTCCTCTTACTGGAAAACTAACTATTTTGGTAATGTCTGATATTAATTCATTTATATTTTTGCCTGGTCAATTCTTTCCACATATTATGCTAAGCATTTACTGTGCTTTTTAATATACTTCACTATGTTTTACCATTCATGCTTGTGCTTTTATTATACAATACTGCACTTTGCCTTACTTTTACCATGGTATGTAATAAGTTATACACCTGAGTAAGGGCTTGAAGGAAGGCTGCTCAGTGTTGCTAGATAGACACTGTAATGGGTTATTGCTATCTGTTATAGATTAAAGGTAGAATAAATAGGGTGTAAACAGTTCCATAATTCTCTAGCCTATGTATTATATGTTATTTGTTTTCCAATTCTTGTTTTGTTTCAGTTTTTGAAGTACATGCTTGAATTATTTAATGTTGTAAACACTATTTTTATTCTACCTTTAAAATAAATACCTAGTTGATCTATGAGCAATCCCGATACCGTCCATAACTGATGAATGTTTTACTGTCTTGTTATTGATAAAGAAATAAAACATATAAATAACCACCAAAACACAAGTGGATTTTAAAATGACATCGTCCCTGATCAACATGTTCTAAACCAGTGGCTACCGTCCTTTTCCAAAAAGGACTACCTTGGGTTTAAGGATATTCTCACTAAACACTAGCATTAGACCATGACATACATAATAGTATTATTATTTTCAATATTGTTCTTAAGACTATTTTTTTTTTTAAACTTTAGGTTACTTGCTCTTTAACTGGGCACAATAAACCACTCTTTAATCCCTGCCTACAGGGTTTGTTTTCCAAACACAGTTAATGGTATACTTCTCCTAATGTACTGTGCATATGTTATATTCATTTTAAGACCTAAATGTTTTGGAAACAAAACGACCTGCTGTAGTGCTGTGGACCACTAATGGAGAATTGGTCAACAGGTTGGGTACATTGTACTAAATCAATTCCTGTCAGTTTATGTTATTTAATTTTTCTATTCAATTTTATAATTTGCTTGAAGCACTTTCCAAAATCACATTAAAAACGAATAATAAATGGGTAATATTCTAAACACGTTTTGCCTTACAGATTAATGATGGTGGTGAGGCTTTGTCCTTTAGCAGGAAATTATAAAATGATAGGAAGATTTTAAAATGTTGTGATACAAACTGCTTTCTATTGGCAGGCATATTTATTGTAAATTCTGAGATCCTGCCCTGATAAAAAGCAATTGAGTCTGAGAGTTTTGTGTTGTATGTTTGAAATTCAACCACAGTCAGTCCCTGTTATAAGTTGATTGTGGTATACATCGATAAATCTGTATCCAGCCTAGTGCCTGTGGTTTGCTGTCTTTTATTGGTTTGTTTTGGGTTTCTTTCGTGAAAGGAAATCTTGATTTGTTTGAGATTTTAGCTGCATGTTCCTTATTTCTTCCCTTATTTTATTTTCTACACAAACAGGCCAACACCCGCCCCCGTTACACAGAGGGTTGCCATCTGTCTGGGTTTGACCTGAACAGTCTGGGAATTGGCATCTGTACCCAGGTGGCAGGAATTAACAAGCCTGATGCCTTAATGTCCGGTTTTAAGTGAAACACATAAGAAACACCAACTTTCCTTTAATATTTTCTTTGACATATTGTATAACTGGACATTTTGGCGGGACATTTATTTTGGCTTTATTGGCAGTTTTGATTGGATTGCCAATAATTCTTTCACCAATCAGAGTGTGGCATACAGTGAGTGATCCCGCCCTCTGACATACTGGTATGCAGCACAGGTTAAAGAAGCGCTAGAAGAGGGAAAGAATGTGTCGGATGTCAAAGTGAATATGAGAATGGCAGTGTGATGAAATCAATTTGTTTGAAAAAATTAAAAGCAGACCGGACATTTCCATCAATGGATTCACAAAATTTGGAATTTATGATGCGATCAGGCTGTGTAAACTGTGCCTGCTACTGTGGTACCTGTAGGACTGTTCTTTTTAATGTTAAGCAGTTTTGTGTTCTTTTTTTTACAAGGGGTTAATTAAGTAACAGTGTGGCAGACTGGTTGCAGTGATGAGGTGTGGTGACGTCACGGACCAGGAAGTAACTGAACCAAAACAATGGATGGGCGGGTGAAAACTGAACGCAACTGCGGTCAGCGTATTTATTAATAAACAAAACAAAATAAAAGATTTAAACAAACAACAAAACAGAAACCAAAGGGCACGAGGGCCAAACGAATAAACAGAAACAAGTATATCTTATTATAACAATTGTTCGTTATATTCTCCTCGCTCTCTCTCTCTCCGCTCCCCGTACTCTCCTCTGTACACTCTTCCGCAGCACGGACAGCTGCAGGTTCTTATACTCTGGCCGAGGGGTTAACTAGCTGTTAATTATCTTATTACCCCTCGGCCACAGTCTGCACGCGTTTGGTAAGGATGCGTGACTGTCAGCTAGTTAAATAATCAGTAGCTGATCAGCCACGCATCCTCACGGGGTTTTTAAATATACAAACAATAAGAAATATGTCGGCGCTGTTATCCGCGCCGCAAACAATAATATAAATAATAATAAATAGGGGCGGGACACTCTGCCACAAACAGAGATAATTGTTTATGCCAGACTTGTTAGAAAGTCTGTAACAATGGTGCAAATTTTCTTTGGGTTATTTTTGTCGAGTCATTATAGATACGACTATTAAGACATCCACTGTGCAGGTATCATAACGTCCCTAAACAATATGTTAAAATTAATTAACTCTGCACCATGTAAAACTGAGTTGATTTTGCCAGTGCTTGCTAATCTATTAACTAGTTTTAAATTTAAAGCATTTTTGTTTTGGCTTTATTGTTAAAGTTTTCACACGTGGCAATACTGTCCTACAATTACTACATGATACTGTGATCATTCCACTGTGTTATATTAGTGAACCATAGCTATGTTTTAAAACTGAGAGTTAGGAAATGCCTATCGTTAAAGTATACTACAGCTACTAATCCTTTCCAATTACTGGTATCTTAAAATTAAGGGCTATATAACGATAATGCTGTAACTCATTTTTAGAAGGCCTTCTCCAAGTTGATGCAGTGACATTGTAGATGCTATAACGAGTTACTGTAAATGAGATACTGTTTAGAAGACAGATTTCATTAAGTAAACATTTATTTGAATGTTTTTGAAATTAAAAGTAGAAATACAAAACTGTGGATTTTTTCTTTGTGAACGTGCAAAGTGATAAATGCCAACAAAAAAAAAATTCAAAATCTACCAAGGTAGCAAACCCACCGAATTTAATACCAGCCAAAATGTCCCATTGTACGCTACAAATCACTAAGTCATAGCCAAAAAATAATGCATTCATTATTATTTGGCAAAGGACATCAATTATGTTCCCTGTTGATGTTATTACTGTATACTGTAATGACCATGGCAGAAATGATAAGGGCTAAGGGTGGCATTATAGTAATTTGGTAGTCCTGAGCCAAATAATGTGGGATTAACTTATATTGCCATTGTAAATAAGAACATATGTGGTTGATTAGTTGTTTATTGAGTGACACAACTGACAAACCTATTTTAATGCATTAAACAATGGTAGATTAAGCATTACATAGAATAAGACTCATGGAACTCGATTTTTTTAAATCTTGCAATGTTGCCGTAACATTGGTTTTAATACTATCTAACTGGTCACATATATTTAATGTTGTCAAAGCTCACAATGGAGTAAGCAAATGTTATCTGTGGTTGCTGGCAATCCTTTTCTTCAACATCTGCAGTCAATTGTTTATACACTGACAGCTTGAAATTCAACAGATGCTGGTTTTATTTTTAGACTTGTCTAAAAATGGAGAGTGACGTTACAAATTATTTGTTTTCCATAAAATTGAAAAGAATCAGGTTAGTTTTAGTTTGGATCCCTGCTTATACTTTAAATGTCATTCTGCTTCTACTTCAACAGCTAATATCTCATTAACCTTTCAGTGTTATGGAAGCTCCTTTGGAGCAATGTAACGGCATTGTTTACTTTGACATCTGACCTGAGAGGGATGGCCTGTAATGATGTTTTTGGCTTCCATGAGAAAGACCTAACTTTGAGGTATTGTCTTCATACTTGGTACACAACTATGTTTTGTCATTCTCTCGGTGAGCTTCGATGGTGGCAGTAATTTTACAAAGCTGTAAAAGTACATTTAAGTTTCTGGGGAGACAGAACACCTAGTAATTGTCTTAAATAATTGGTATAAAGCTGAATTCTATGATTGTCCAGTCAAAAATTTCACTGCCACTGTTTAAATGTCTGACCATATCAATGATACAGACCACACACTTTGAGAAACTGTTGGTACACAGCTGTTTTCTTTGATTTTCTTCAGTTAAGAACCTTCATATGTGCTAACCATTCTTTTAACCACTGGCCCTAATAATAAAGATATTTCATCTATATATATATATATATATATATATATATATATATATATATATATATATATATATATATATATATATATATACTGTATATAGCTTCATAGCTTCTTATTAACCTGGGGTGAAACAGGGGCTACATTACGTTTTCTTTTTATTATGGTAAATAAGCCAAAGGAAACTCAATGTTTTATTTCTGTGTTATTAGCCACTGTACCAATTGTATGGGCTTTGTGAAACTTTGCAAGAAGACAAGTGAAGTGAAGTCAGTAGCAACTGCACTGCTGGTTGTTCTTTTAGAGCCGCTGTATTGAAAGCACTCTTCAAGTGCACATGCAACTGAACACTTTTATCAATAAGAAAGGAAAGCAAATGAATGTGATTTAAAACAATAATATTTCAAAATACTAGTATTACTATTTTTAAAAGAAAGACAAATGTTACAACTAAATACATTAAAATTGAGTAGCTTTAATCAACAGACTGAATTATGAATTTAATTGACCAGTTTGTGATAAGCTAGGGTTTAAAGAGTACGGGGTTCCAAAAAATATAGCGTTACATGTCCCCACATGTAGCTACAACTGTTTAAATATCGAACCTGTAATTTTTCTTTTCATTGTTAACATCCTGACAACATTTTACACTTATAACTTCTGTCTGCTTCAAAGCTCATTTCAAAATGTCTGCTCTATGCACTGATGGTGTAAGGATTATTTCCCACATTGTCAAACAGGTAACACAGCAAAAAACGATCCATGATGTGCAACGGAACAGAAAATCTAGAGCTAGAGCTTTTCTGCAGAGATTTAGAGGACAGATCTCAAACCCCTATGCACTAGAGCGGACATTTTGAAAAGAGCTTTGAAACAGACTTTAAAGTTATAAATGTAAAAAGTTGTCAGGATGTTAACAATGAAAAGAAAAATTACAGGTATGTTATATAAACAGCTGTAGCAACACATGGAACCCTGCTACTTACTCTTTAAATCCCTGCTCCTTATAGCCATCCCTACAGTGGCTTTGAAAAAGTAGGACAAAACAAAACAAACAACTGTGATAAAGACAAAGCACGGTTTTTTGGGGCATTTTAGCAGTGTTATTTTTGTCATTTGATTTTCCTAAAAGACACATTTAGGATGACAACGCCATAACTAAAATGTAACTCAGGATAATGCCAGAAACATTGTTCACCTTGCTCAATTCACTTCTTTCCTTTCTTATGACCTCCAGGCTCCAGGTGCTGCAGGCAGGTCAATCCATCAAACCTGGCCCTCTTCACTCTGGAAAGCTCAGTCATCACAACTCTAGGCACTGCCCCGCACGTGCGTGCTGCCCCCTACTGGAGACAAAGTGGATATTCAGATTGCTCCCACTATAAAAGTACTGCTATTAGATTTGTTCTTCATGGCTAAAATTAATTGCGTGCAATTTTGAATTTCTTAGAAATCGCTAAAAAAAGTGTGAATGTCCAAATGCACAGCAACGCTTTAATTTTGTATAAAATAAGAATGTATCTGTTATACTGAACAATATGAAATTAGATTATAATTAACTGGCATTTAGTGCATTTGTTGTTGCCTATGCTCTGCTTTTGTAAACCAACCTGACTTTGATTAAAAATAGGCATGAAATAAACCAAACACAAGACTGGAGTTTCTTCTTTTTTTCTATTTTGTTGTTTAATCATATTTTTGACTTTTTTTTTTTTTTTTACCAGGTTGACCTATAAAAAATGTAAACATCATAGACTATCTCAAATCGACTTTTCTCCGAGTGATAATGGAACCACACTGGCAAAATCACTTTGCTGCAGCTGCCTCACTCAATGCTACTATAATCTGAGGTCTGGCTGACTAAACACTTGTGCCTCTCCATGAAACAGTTTCAGGGCTGCATATGCTTCACAGCTAGTGGACAGATAATTGATAGGCATTAATAAATGATATAGCAATAAAAATGTCTCTAAACACCCTGGTGCATTACTCAGTGTTCACCATGTTTATGGAAGAGGTATATTTTAAATATCAGTTTTACCTGATATTTTACTGAGCAAATATAAAAACAACCTCCCAATATGTGCAGTTCCAGTGCAACTTCTGGTCAGAATGATAAATGTACAGTATCTTGTTAGCAAGCCCCTAATAAGAAGCCTCCACTAATAATTTACCAGAAACAGTGCTTTTGTTTAATAATAAATACATATACAGTACACACCAAACCCGAAAACAATGAAAATTGTGTATACCATACTGTTTAAAATTCTCACAAGTCAATTTCATGAAATAAACCAAACACAAGACTGGAGTTTCGTGTTTTTTTCTATTTTGTTGTTTTATCATATTTTTGACTTTTTTTTTTTTTTTTTTTACCAGGTTGACCTATAAAAAATGTAAACATCATAGACTATCTCAAATCGACTTTTCTCCGCAGTGATAATGGAACCACACTGGCAAAATCACTTTGCTGCAGGATTACAACTTCAAGCTGTACATTACTTTGGTCCTTTTGAAAATGAAATGCTCCATCTAGTGGACCATTTTTAAATAACCATTGAGTAAAACATACCAGTATATTATTATACTTTTTATTAATGAACTGCTCAAGCACTATTTAAGACAAGCCCTAAACACCAAACCCAGAGGCCTAGTTCCACTGCCAGACATGCCTGGTATTCCTGCTCTCCCAGAACTACAGTCTGCTCTATGTATTTCTGCTGCCTGAACTCCCTGCTACAGTGCATTGACCAGCCTTACTTTAACCCTAACTCTAATTGAAATCCTAAACTCAACCCTAATCCCTAACTGTAACCCTGACCCAACCCCTAACATAAACTGTAAGTCTTGCCCTTTTCTACCTTCTAGTGAGGCAGAACTATGCAAACCCTTTAACGCTATATTTATTTTATCCTTTCCATAATCTAACGCTGTCTCTCATTCTACCGCTCAACTCTATCTCTATCCATGTACCTCTTTTTGTAAGTGACCAATATTACCTAAGCAATTTACATTTTGCTTTGCAAAATTGACTCCAAACCTTCCCGCTGCAGACCTTAGCTGTGTACCAGAAGACCTGTCCATGAACCTTGCAGTCATACCTAACAATCTGAAGGCTAATGGTAGGATGCTCGTTTTATTGTTTACTGTCCAGTTCATATTTTCTTTCACATACATTGTTTTACATGTGTAAAACATTCATAATTACAAGTTAATTTCACAGGGTGAGAGCCAGGATACCTGTAGAGATGTCGCCTGACTTCTTGGAGAGCCGCCCACCGTTAGGACCAAGCCCTCAGCAGGACGAGGGATGAGAGGGCTGTGTCGTAATGTGGCTAATTCCAAGGCTGGGTGCACGGCACCCTCAGGGTCACAGAGTTAGTAAAGATTGAAAACATATAAGAGAGGGCCCAACATATAGAAGGGAGGGTGGTCCCGCCTTTGGGGACCAGACACATAGGGGCGATCCCCTGCACGTGATAGGGGCTTGAGAACCTAAAAGGAAGAAAGAAGGTGGAACTCTGGCTCGTTGAGAGCTGCCCTCGATGAGGTGAATTTTAGACTTCC
Organism: Acipenser oxyrinchus oxyrinchus; assembly: GCA_030684275.1. Classification (NCBI taxonomy): domain Eukaryota; kingdom Metazoa; phylum Chordata; class Actinopteri; order Acipenseriformes; family Acipenseridae; genus Acipenser; species Acipenser oxyrinchus. The sequence goes on from CM060251.1 coordinate 16,748,080, forward strand.
AAAGCTGGGGCGGAGACACACCCCCAGAGAACCTGAGACGAGAAGATTGCCTCATGTTATGAAGGAAGAGCTCCTTCTGCGAGGTTAGCTAAAATAAGCTTAGATTCTCGGATTGCGAGAGGAGTGATAATGCATGAGATGCTATAAAGGTTGGGTTTGGCCAGGGGTCCCCTCTGACTCACTGAGAGAACCTCTCTCGTGTAGGTAAAGGAAGCGTAGCTTGCACAAAGGTCAAGGAAGTGCGACTCACTAACCCCCCAAAAGGATGGATCCACGGCTCCCCACTAAAGATTCCTATGAGTGCAAACACTGATGTGCAGAAGATATTTCAGATGGGGAAGAATGTATATATGATTCAACTGCTGATGAGGTCCAGCGCCCCATATTTTTAATTAGATGCTGTTTAATCTTTGCTCTTGCTGCTGATGTGGCTGAATGAGGAGTATAGAATTGAGGGGGAAGTCCTGCTCTGGAAACCAACGTAGACAGATGAGATGAAAACCAATGTATGGATATAACGGTCCAGCTTGATGAACAGGGGGTCAGAATTTGAAATAGGTTTGTGTTCTGCGATATATTTCTGCATGGAAGCATATGGGCATAGAGGAGAGTCCATTTTTGATAGCTGAATAAATTGACCTTGCCGAAGCTGATCCATTTTGGAAATGCGCAGGAAGAGGATACAGTGTGAATCTAAGATGAGTGTGAGCTCACTGCAGTGAATACCCAGCATAGGAAAGCTGGCAATAGAAGGAACTGCATGTTCTGAGCATCTTAAAAAACCAAAAAATGCAGTTAGACATATAGTTTCCATTGTTAGGTCATCAAATATAGAGAAGCAGCCTTGACGGAGAATTTAAATCAAATTGCTCAGAATATCTATAGAGATAGACAGACAAGTAGGAGAAGTTGTTGGAGAGATCTTGGAGATTGTGCGCAGGAGGAGTCGGACAGCTGATATTGATAGGAGAGCTGGGGAGGTAATGAATATCAAGCGAAATTGGTATGGTATTCCTGACAGATAGGATTTGATTGTAGTTGGTGCAAGATGTAAAGAGTCCTTTGTGTGCACTATAAAAGCCATAATCCAGTCCTGGTTGAATGGGGTCGGATTCATCCTGCTTTGGGAGCAGAAAATCAAATATGTGGTCCAGCCGGTGGAATAAGAGGATCTGGTGGAAGGCGCGAGTGCTGCAGCCATGTATGCTTGCGCTGTATTGAGTAGTCCGCTGATAGTCGGAATTAGTTGAAAATTAGCTGGTTGAACTGGGGTGTCACTGCTGGAGTTGGCAGAGCTGTAGGGACAGTGAAATCTGTAAACGAAAAAGCGCGTCAGTTGCATTATTATAAATGGTAGATGGCAGACTTGGATTAGAAAATGATTTGATACTGAAATCCATATTAGTCGCCGCAGTAGTTGCATAATAAGAGGTGAACTGGAACAGCCTTTCTTGATAATGTGAACTGTAGATTTGTTGTCCCAAAAGAACGGTATTGATTTCTTTGACCAAAGACCACATAGATATGCTGCCATGGCTATTGGGTAAATTTGAAGAAGAGCTGTGGCGAAAAAGCCGGTCTCAAAGTATAGCTGGTGTGGATGGGGTTGAATCCCCATCCCGGTAAAGCTTGTGGGAATGTGGCTGGAGCCTTAATAAGGTCATTATTTAATAGTTAATTAAGGCTCCAGCCACAGATATAAAAGACCCACTCCAAGCTCATTATTGGAAGGGTATTCAGAGTAGAGAACGAGAGTAGAGACAGGAGGTAAAGAGAATATGACAATTGCTTAGCGTGCTGGTTTATACACCAGCACGATACTTATTTGTTATTTGTTTATTCGTTTGGCCAACACGCCTTTTGTTTTGTGTCTTTTATGTTTGTTTAAATCTTCTGTTTGTTTTATTATTTAATAAACAGGCTGAGCGCCATTGCGCTTCAGTTTTGCCCCGCCATTCCTTGTGTTGAATCTGTGTTTCTGGTCTGACGCCACCACTTCAAGCCATCCTGTTCACAATCCCCTAATCACTAATGCATTTAATAACTGTAAGTAAACTATTTTTGGAAAAATATGCAGACAAACTATGGTAAAATCTACCTTTTCTACTGATAAAATCAAAACAAACAATGGTATATTTTCATGTTTTATGCATGAGATTTTATTTGATATTTTTGTTTTTTTTAATCCAGTGGGCCTAACTCATCGCAGTTCAGTGCTAAATGCTTTGGGAACTACACAGTGCTTTTGGAAAATCTATTTTGCATTCTGATAGTGATTGTAAGGTTAGGATTAGGTTATTATGTAGATGTTTCTGGAAGCATGGATGTTACTTGGCCATTTAAAAAAATAAAATAATGCAACGTTACTTTCCTTATTTTTTAACTAATTGGCTAACATTTTTTTTTATTTGAATGATAAAAAAATACTTTTCAATTTCCAATGTTAGGAAATACCACCACTAGATGGCACTTAGGGCCAAAACAATGCCCAGAGCTTGCAGTAAAACAAAATCAGGATCCTCAATAAAATCTAGCTATTATTTTTTAAATATTTCCATTCTTGGGCAAAGTGAAATTGATGTGAAATATACAGTTTAAAAGAGAAACGGACATGCATAATCAAGTGTTGGTTGCAATTAATGTTTGAGTAAACATTTCTCTCTCTTTTTTTGGTTTTGTTTTACAGTGCACATGGTACCCGTTATATAGTAGAGATGCCAACATATTAACATCCAAACCTCCTTTTACATTTTGTGCTTGGCTGTAGCAATGTTACACTGCTGCAGCAGTTGCTCTCTTTCCCAGATACTATCTCCTGAGAGGATTATCCAAGCATCCTGTGGATACCTGTTTACCTCCTGTGCAGCAGTAGATTGGTCTGAGATTCATAATGTAAAACAGCCCAGGATTACAACAGGGGGGGTGAAATGCTTTGTTGAACAAGAATGTTTTAAGCTTTTGTTCGAAACTAAAAAGGTGTTCAGAACCCTTGATCTTGTTAGAGAGAGCAATCTAGTGATTAGATGAATAACAACCCAAGCACAGCCTCTGAGAGTGTATGCTGTGTATGACTGGACCATATCCTTAAACGCCTGGGTAGTCGAAGCTAGACAAGTATTGTACAAGTACCACCATTTAAATATATATACAGTATATATACAGGTAGTGGATACAAAAATGGAAACACCTGGGTAATTGAGGGACACCAAGTATATTGAAAGCAAGGGCTTCCACACAGGTGTTAATTAAGCAAATAACATCCCAGCATGCTTAGGGTCATGTATAAAAATGCTGGACAGGCCTGGTTGCCTATGGCTAGCATGGCTACAAGAGGAGACCTCAGTGACTTTGAAAGAGGGGTGATTGTTGGGGCTCGTTTGGCAGGAGCTTCAGTGACCAAGACAGCTCAACTTGCTGATGTTTCACGTGCAACAGTGTCTAAGGTGATGTCGGCATGGAACTCCGAGGGAAGCGCATACTCCAGGATCGTGATATCCATGCATTAATTCGAAGTGCAAGGCAAAACAGGCGAGCAACTGTAGATCAATTGACTGCAAATTTCAATCTGGGGCGCAAGCAGCCAATTTCATCAAAAATGGTCCACCGAGAACTCGACAGGGCGGGATACCATAGTGGCCTAACGCCCTATTAAGTGACTTTACATTGGTGTTTCCATTTTTTTGTCCACTACCTGTATATATATATATAAAAAATATATATATATACTGTATATAAACAAAAATACAATAAAGGTTAAACTCGCTGTTGTAGATGCTGGTTTGTACACAAATGGTTTAATTTAATTTATTTTGATATATTTAACCAGGAGCCTCATTTACAAGGGGACTCTAATTCAATCATCACAAAATTATACCCCAATGTCAGTAACAGTTTTATAACTTTTATAAGCTATGGCCAAATATTTTGCATCACCAGGATTGAGACATAATTTTAAAAAAAAACAAAAAAAAACAAGAAATTATATCTTTTATTTAACATCATGTAATCAAAGAAACGACACAATGATATTGCAAAAGTCTACCGGAAGCCAAAATAGTATTTCATGCTAGGTTTCGAAATGTCACATTTTCAATTTTTGTCAGTTTTTCGTTAAGTATATGGAAAACTACAAAGCAGTATGTAATTCAGTATGTTAACATAACATTATTCAGCAGGTTTCATTAGACTTTATGAAGCAAGATGTCTTAATTCTATAGGGTGATGCAAAATGTTTGGCCATACCTATATGTGGGTGTTGTTGGCTTACCTATACATAAATATTATGACTACAGTAATGTGGGTCTCGCAATCAAAACTCTGTTGCATTCTGAAACAAATCTCCATATAGAGATACACTAACTGAGGTTGGGTTGCGTTATTTGCACATCAAGCCCTGGAGGACCATCGCTGTATTAAACTATATGACTTAGAGGTGGTTATTTTTGCTGGAAAACTACTGATTAACATCAGACATGTTATACTCTACTGGGAGATGTTAATGTTAACCGATGCTAAAAAATGTATTTTCCTCATAATAGCTTAAAACTATTACTCTTTAACTTTTATTGGGCTGAGAAAATACAATACAATTGATAAACTGCTACATCCTGGTACCTTTGAAATATAATATATGCATATGTGCATATTCCAAATTGAAGTATAAAATGCAACCAAAAAGCTCAAAGATATTCAACAGAAGAAAAGGTTGACTAGTGATAATATTACCTGTGCTAATAAGGATTTAAAAACCTTAAATGACACTCCTTTAAAGGCATTGAAGCTAATAAAATGTTTCCAATAAATACCTCCACTATGCACATCTTTTCAACATATAGGTCTCAAATGTGCAGTTTTGGATAGCAAACATGTATTTTCATTTAAAAACCTGATATCTGGTACTACACTAGTTTAAATAAATCTATGTTTGCAAGCCATGCTTTTATACAGTCGTCGTCTTCTTGGGTGATTTCACCTGGAGCGTGAAATTATCCTCACTATATTAGCATTGGTATACTGAATTATTATACTTTTGACACTGCTTACCAAAAACATGAATGCTGAATGTGTCCTGCATGAATTCACCAGGTGGCGCTTGCTAGCCATAAAACTTTCCCGAGTTCAGATGTATATTAATGTGTTCTCTCCGTGAGAGAAAAAACGAGCAATGCCTCAGGCTTGTGTGCCAGTCTGCTGTGTCTCTCACTGCAGTCACGCTGTCTCTTGCTGTTGCGGCCAATCGACTAATCCAATGCATTTGCAGAGCACACTGCCGGCACACAGTAGGAAAGGAGGCATGGTTAGCTCGCCAGCTGGTATGGCTTTCACCTTCTCAGTAATCACATTTGACTTCCTAAAAAGCCGACTTCTGAAACAACAGAATTAGCCACGTGAATTAATCATATGTTTTTTGGGGGTTTGGACGTTTTTTTGTTTTTTTTTAGTTTTTTTTTTTTCTTATGCATGTGCTGCAGCAGGTAGTTGGATACTATTTTATGACACAACTGGCATGTGGACTTCAGCGAAACGCTTGAGAAATAATAACTAAGAGGATCGGTGAAGGCATTTGTTGTAATTTCGCAATATTTCCATGGAACGTTTTTTTATTTCTTCAACATCATAAGTAACAATGTCGAAGAGCACAGAAGGTCCAGCAGAAGACCTCTCAAAGGTGTCGGACGAGGAGTTGATGAAGTGGGGTAAGGAACAGTTGATACGCAGGCTCCGACGCTCAGAAGCCGAGAAAATGGGGATTATGTTGGACCACGGCAACTTGATCAAGGAGATCAACCGGAGGCTGCAGCTTCATCTGAACGAGATTCGGGGGCTCAAGGTACGGCATGGACTGTATCTAACTTCTTATTATTTTGACATCATAATACTGTACATTAAACCTCAACGGCACAGTTAATAACGAGTATGAGGCTCTTAAGCTAAATAAAAAGAAAGAAAGAAAGAAAGAAAGAAAGAAAGAAAAGAAACGTCCTTGGTTGGCAGACAGGATGGCATAATCACCTATAGTAGTTCGGTTGAAATAAAATGCAATTAAACGAATAGAAACACTTTAGGATCGTGAAAACACACACACACACACACACACACACACACACACACACACACACACACACACACACACACACACACACACACACACACACACACACACACACACACACACACACACACACACACACACACACACACACACACACACACACACACACACACACACACACACACACACTGAATGGTTGCCTGGAACAAATTAAATAGGCGGTGGTTAGAGCACTGCGATTGAAGAGGTAGGGGTGCGACTGTGGTAGAACCTTAAATGGAAGACTTTGGTGTTATTATAATTTAAGATGCTATTATTTAAATAAAATCACGTAATACAATAATTTTTTTAAAAAACTGTATAACACACAATCAAATTAAAAAGAGGCTTTTAAAGTTAATTGAATGATATATTGGCGTAAACAATTCATCTATTCTTATTTTGTCAGCCAAAAAGCTTACAGGGTGAATAAGGTTACAGTTATTTGCATATTATTATTATTATTATTATTATTATTATTATTATTATTATTATTATTATTAGCAGACGCCCTTATCCAGGGTGACTTACACACTTTCTTGCGTCCCATCACGTTGGTACTGGTATCATTCTTGTGAAAATATGCATTTGGAACTAATGTTTCTGGGATGACATTCCCCAATACAGGTCAATGATCCATCTTTTGTGACATTTTGCATAGGTTGTATTAATAGATCTAGTATAAATCTCTTAAGAAATGAAGGTATCGCAGTGTGTAAGGACTATAGTTACAGCAAATGCCCCTGCACAGCTGTTTTTTTATTTTATTTCAACATTCTACAACATTCTATCAAATTGCAATATTTTTCACATACTGTTCATTGTTATTAAAATATGTATTTGTTGCATTTCATTTTATTCTAATATTATGGGTAGTTGTGACAAATAATTTGGAGTAGCCTGTATATTGAAACCTTAAAAGTTCAAGTTAAGGTCAAAATCATCTTCTATTAAGAACTGCATTTGATCTTTAGAAATAGGGTAGACCAGGTCAGGTAATTCAAAGAGGCAAAACATAGTGTTTCATCAAATTCAACAATTTATTTAGCCAACACATAACATGTGTTAAACAATCATTAGTGGTACAAATTACTAGTCAGATGTGGCTTCATGGGTTAAGCAATATTACATAGTACTTGTAAGGCATTGCTTCATAGGCTATGCTATATAGTACTTGTCAGATATTCCCTTGCAGCTGTACAGCATTATATAGTACTTGTGAAATATTCCTTCACAAATTATACAGTGCTACTGTATATAGTTATTGCAACCGAAATACAATTCTATATAATAAACAGAGCAAGGCTAAATGTTAATATAATACAAAACAACTCAATATAAGTGCAAATCAATTTCCTTATGTTACAAAAAAAATAAACTTACATCTTTAGCCACAGCTCTGCTAGGAATGTGATGCATAGAAAATCACATTTTAAAATACACGAAACACATACCTGCATTGGACAAGAATCCCTGTACATAATTAAAATATCATCAGTTCAGTCTGCCTATAAAATCTGACATTTCTCTCAGTTCTGATCTCTTTTAAAGTAACTTGTGCTTCCCAGACAATGCAGTCTTGGTATACATGTAACCTGTCATAAAAGCAGTCCCACATTTTGTTTCTTTTTACCCTCCCCACCCCCAGCAAATTACAGCACGATCATACCCCTCTTAGCTTTCACAAGCAGGTTTAAATATCCCTGGCTTCCTGTTCCTGAGAACAATACTAGAAGCCCATTGGCCAAACTATCCTGCAGGTAATTAATTTCCTAAAGTGACAGTGCAACACAAAAAAAATACTAATTTTAAATAGTGAAAATAAAATAAAAAAGCGTGCAAGCAATTACCTTATAAATATTCACAAAGATAAAATACATACATAAGGGTGTCTGCTAAGAAATACATAAAATAATAATAAATAAATAAAACAAGTGGATGCAAATACATTATTCACACTTGTCAGAGAAGGATGGGCAGGAACGGTATGGTCAGTGTGGGCAAATGGAACCTTTCCAATGGAAAATAGGAGGCTGTGTGGTCCAGTGGTTAAAGAAAGGGCTTGTAACCAGGAGGTCCCCTGTTCAAATCCCACCTCAGCCTCATTGTGACTCATTGTGTGACCATGAGCAAGTCACTTCACCTCCTTGTGCTCCATCTTTCGGGTGAGACATAATTGTAAGTGACTCTGCAGCTGCTGCATAGTTCACACACTCTAGTCTCTGTAAGTCGCCTTGGATAAAGGCATCTGTTAAATAAACAAATAATAATAATAATAATAATCTGGGTGATTGTAAGGGCATTGTTTTACCTGCCTGGTTATAAAAGATAAACGCACTCTGGAAAGTTTGTCAGGCCCCAAAATGCTGTTTAGCTAGTTAGCCAGCTTGAGACTGAAGAGTAGAGTTTGAGTGTGAATAAAGCTGAGAGCACATGAAAGAAAATGGAGGTGCAATGAACTGACATAAGGTAGAGTCTGACCCCAAAGGTCTTTATTCTCAGATTTCCAACACTGTTGCTACACACATTCACACATTTAACCCATTAAGTACCAAGTCAACTTGCAGGTATGCTCCAAAAAATTACAAAGTAGCCTGTCTTCAAATGAGGACAGTGGCACTTAATGGGTTAAGACAAATGAAAAAGAGAAATTGTCTTTGAGTTTGGTTGAAAATAACAACCCTCACAATCTTTAAACCACTGCTCAATATAAAACTTTCTATCTCCAAGAGAAAAAAAATAACATGCTGCAGAACTGAACCTGTATGAGTCAGATTTAACCAACACTATACAAATGTATATAATGAACTGGTCAGTAGTGGTTAATCCAATGGAAATGCTAACTGTTTTCACGTATTATCTTTTCCGTTTAATTTATATTTGTATTTTTACCTCCATTTTGATTCTCACTTTTACCAGCAGCTGATGCGGAAATAACATAATTACATATATACATGATCCTCAACCCAGCATATTACTGTAAAAAGTGACATAACAAAATGTTGGGCCAAATTAAAAAATATGTCTGGTTCAGGTTACCCGACCGTCCCTATTTTTTTCCACCCGACCCTAAATATTTTTCGCTGATAACGGGCTACATTTTTTTCAATATTAATCTGAAAAATTGTGCGCAGCCTCATTTTCCAGGAACCTCGTGCAAACAAGATCTTCAGTTTCATATAAATTGTTGGCATCTGAGTATCACCAAGTACCGGTAGTTGTTTTGCACTATGTTTGAAAAATGCGACCACATCACGATTTGCCACAAGTCATTATGGATTGTCTTGTAAATACTGTATTCTGAAATTATTACAAAATGTTCAGATCAGCTGGATAACTTTGAAAAGTCCTCATGGTTGTCATAAATAATTTTCCTGGATTGAAAGCACTTAAATGTACGTGTGTGAACTGTAAAGGAATACTTTAGCATCGAAACCATTTCAGCTGATGCCTTTCAAATACTGTTCCACGAAAAAAGTTAAGCCGGTAGGTAATTTATTTTAAAGTTCCCTAACAATCTAATTAACATACACACATTTTAACGTCCATTTAACTGCTGTCAGCTACTTTTGTACATGTCCAATTTATATTGTCATCTCAAAACATGTTAAATGTACACAAAGCCAAATATATATATATATATATATATATATATATATATATATATATATATATATATATATATATATAGCTATGTGTTGTCATTTAACGTGATAAAACACACAATCAGCACGATTAAACAAACATCCATTTTAAAAAATAAATGACTGCTATTATTATGTTTCAGTTTTGTACTCGTAAAAAGCCCTTACAGGAGCAGCCTGTAGTCTATCATTAGGGTGGGCGAACAGAGCATGATCAAGTTCATCCTCTCATTCTACCACTAATACAGTGGAATAGTTGTATGACTTTGTGTTATGTAGGTATTCACTTAAATTCAGACCACTAGATTTCAGTTTACAAAAGCTCCCTTATTTTGAAAACTAAACGTTGACAGGCATGCAAACCCACTTTCACAGTCAGCTATGCTCGCCGGAAGTATTTTTTGGTTTAGTTTTTCAGCGTCTTCATGCACCGAATCAAAGATTATAATCCTTGCACTGAATAATAAGCTAATGTTATGGAACGACCACCCCTAATGTTACCATGGCGACCACCCCTAAGTCACGTGAACAGGATCTAAATGAAGTTCTGAGTTATTTGGTTTAAACATCAGCATTAGTAACCAGACAACCAAGAAGAAGCCGGGAGGTGGGAATGTAATTAAAATACAAAAAAACAATTATGTAGCCTAAAATATAAAATGACCTTGACAAACTGTTTTCCCAGTACTCTGTACAAATGTTTTACTAGTACGCAGAAATATCATTAAAATAGCCCTTTCACCCTTTGCAGGAAATTAAATCACTGTGAACACATTTTCAGAAACTTGCTCATATCACTAACATGCCTGTATGTAGACATTATTCTTGAAAATGTTTCTTTGTTATGGCTTATCCCAGAAGGTTGAGATGCAATGTTGGGTTTATTTACAAAGATACATATTCAATATAGAACACAGTAAAACATTGCAATCCAAACGCAGGAAGCAGCGTCTTCGGAAACAGGAACCATTTATTAAATACCAGCATCCAAGTCACTTCTGCCTGCAACAGATGTATTTTGCAGAATGCTTTAATCCAGCTCTCCAGGTAGTGTTCTGCAGCGTCCAGTGCTGTGCTGGGAAATCACGGGGGGGTTTAATTTATTGACTTTCGGATTTGCAATGTTTTTTAATGTGTAATGTATGAATACTAGTTCACTTTGACCTGGTTAATCCAACATTTTTCATTTGTCAAAATTGAATTATGACATATTTCAGATATTAATGTTGCAAACACATCATTGCAAATCATGTTTGTTTAAGATAAATAAGGATGCATTATTAAAAAAAAAAAAGCTGTTTAGAGTCCAAACACATGTACCATGATAATATTACACATGTACCATGATAATATTACACATGTACCATGATAATATTACACATGTACCATGATAATATTACACATGCACCATGATAATATTACACATGTACCATGATAATATTACACATGTACCATGATAATATTACACATGCACCATGATAATATTACACATGCACCATGATAATATTACACATGTACCATGATAATATTACACATGTACCATGATAATATTACACATGCACCATGATAATATTACACATGCACCATGATAATATTACACATGCACCATGATAATATTACACATGCACCATGATAATATTACACATGCACCATGATAATATTACACATGCACCATGATAATATTACACATGTACCATGATAATATTAAAGCTAAAACTCTGACTTGTTTCACTTAAATGTTAATTGCCACATCTATTTTGTTATTTTCTGAATTCCATCAAGGTTATAATTATTGCAGATTTATTATTTTTAATAGGAGACTCATCTTTCTTTTTTTTCCCTCTACTACAAAAATTACTTTATATACAGCAGACTTTTTACGGCAGTATTTTTTCACAGTGTAGAAAAGAATGTACTGACAGTCATTAAGTGTCGCAGTAATGATGCTAGCTGCTTATAGCATAAAACAAGGCAGGTGGAAAGTCTGAAGATGCACCCTCAAAATGAGACTGAGCCAGCTGTGAGGTGGAGAAAGGGGAGATGGTGGGAGAATGAAGCAAGATGACAGTGTAACTAATGAAAGTACAACAGGGTTATTAACAATGTACTGTAAAATAGCACTTGCCACTTTTATCATGCTCACACTGCTTATTCAGGAAATAAAAAAATTAAATAAAAAGTTTTACCTACCTACCTACCCTATTTTTTTTCCATCGTAACCCGAACCACACATATTTTTTCTTTGGCCTTGGTAAAATAAAAGAGAACATGAATATTGCAATATTATGGCTTCATGTTTATTTCTTTTAGTCCACATGGTAGTTCAAATATGAAGTGAAGTGGGTCTGTAAGTGATAATATAGTCATGTCAAAAGGCTGGGCATATTGATTCTGTTGACGCCACTGGCTGCTCGTTCTCTCCAGGGCATTACTGTCAATGAGATTGTGCATCTTGGTACTGTAGTGTTTTCCAGGATATAAGTCCAGTAAAACATATACCAGACGTTGCAAAAAAGAGTTTCCTGTTGTGACTGGTGGTAAAAGTATTTAACTAATCTTTCAGTATTTAACTAGTCTTTTGTTGATATTCAAGGAATTCACAAAAGAAATGCAAGTCAGGCCACATTTATCAGTGCGCTGCTTTTTATTATTGTGAGTTGTTTCTTGCCGGTAAAATGGAAAGCTCCAGAAAAAACATCCTAATGTTTGGTGCTATATGTAATACTGTCATTTTTTCTCTAGCTGTCACAAGCTGTTTATTCTTAAATATGAAAATATAAATAGTCTTTTTTTATGAACCCGTTATTGATATTGTGACAATATTATGGAAACAGCTTATTGCACAATGTTTACTTAAAATGGTTTATCATATTAATCTTTTTTTTTCCCTGTTTTTTTTTTTTCTTTCTGGATCTGAAGGACATAAACCAGAAGCTGCAGGAGGACAACCATGAGCTGAGGGACCTCTGCTGCTTCTTGGATGATGACAGACAAAAGGGGAAAAAAGTGTCAAGGGAGTGGCAAAGACTGGGGAGGTATAGTGCTGGGGTGATGCGAAAAGAAGTGACCTTGTATTTGCAAAAACTGAAGGAGCTTGAGGTGAAGCAAGAGGAGGTGATAAAGGAAAACCTGGAACTGAAAGAACTTTGCTTGATGTTGGATGAGGAAAAGAGTGGTGGTACGTGTAGCCGCAGTTCAATAGACAGCCCGAATAGCCTGTGCCAGATATCAGCAACAGGCACTGGTCTACTGAGGGATGTGGGAGATGGGAGCAGTACCTCCAGCACAGGAAGCACAGACAGTCCAGACAACCTCCATCACAAACATCTGGCAACTGGCAGTCCAGAACACCTCCAGAAATCACGAGCGAGGAAGCCCAGAGCACCAGCAAAAACTAAATGTAGCAGTAGCCCTGATCAGAAACATCTGAGAGGGGCAAGCCCAGAACAGCACAAGGGCCTGGGTAGAGGGAGTCCCGAGCATCAAAAGCTTACCGCCAGTGCCAGCCCTGAAAATCTGCAGAAACACCTTCTGAGCAGTACCAATAGCCCAGAGCACTTCCAAAAGCACAGAGGAGGTGGCAGCCCCGAACATCAAAAGCACAGCAGTGTTAGCCCAGAGCATCTGCAGAAACAAGTGGTGACTGGTACGCCAGAACATCTACAGAAAGCCAGGGGAGGAAGCCCGGAACAGCTCAGACATCAGTACAGTGGGAGTCCGGAGCACCTAAAGTACCCAGGTGGAAGTACCAGCAGGGAAGGGATGCAGCGAAGGCAAGCCCCAGACGAAATGTCGCCTCATCACAGGAGTATATACAATGGGATGAATGGTGGGTTGATAGACCTACTGAAACCTCATTTGCAAAGACTACAGGCACACAAAACACAAAACACTAAACAGTGACAGTATTTCATTTTAACATGTCTGGCTTTGAACCCTGGAACTGCCAGCCCTCAAATGGGGTCTGGTATTTCTTGGGTTTCTTAAAGACTGCAGGACTTATTGTTTGAACTGCAGCAATAACATTAAAATAGTACCTCAGACCAAGTAGATTTGGGATGAATAGCTGTATACTAGGGTGCTGTCACTTCTTTCTTTTTTTATTTTATTTTATTTTATTTTATTTTATTTTATTTTATTTATTTATTTTTTTAAGACATACGTTGATAGACAGTTTGATAGCTGGGCAATTTTAATATGTAAGATGCTGTTGGGGATTTTACAGAACTAAAAATCCCATGAGCTGTAATTAACATATGTGAAGTGGACTATTACATACTGATAAATTAAATCTCTTAAGTTTCATAAATGTATTTATGAGATTTTAATCATAAGTCTATCATTTTTTAAGGGAGTAAGAATCAGTTGTAAATGAAAATCCTAAGAGGTGAATTAATTTGATATTGCTGTTTTAGATAGCTGGTTTAAGTAAGAGTGCCTTACCAATTTTAGTTATGGTGCTTAGATTTAATGCAGTTTTGCATTGTATGTTTAAAGATACACTGTTTAAAAAGAGCAGTTAAAAAAGCTTCTCTAATTATTTACTGCTAATTATGTGCCTCGTTTATACAGCTGCACTTGTTCTTTTTGTTATATGCACCTTCATTTTTAGTGTTCAGAATACTTCAGAAGGTTGCTTCAAATGTTTTGTTGGACATCATTGCTATGTTAACAGCATAGTCTGTTCTGAAGCTAGAGCAGTTGTGGGTTGTGTTTTCTTTTTGATTCATTGTCCCGCCTGATTCTGGTTATTATACATTTCATGTAAACTGGCTTAACAAGGGATCTGGAATCTGTGCTATAAAAAGTTACCCCCATTGCAGTGGGAAAAAAATGAAATATAGAATAAAGTATTTGATAATGCTGTGTAATTTAATTGTTAATAATGTTTATTGCTTCACTTTGTACTAATGTAGCCTTTAGTAAGCTAGAGTAAAAAAATATTAAAGCACAAACTGGGCTTGCTTCTCAACCCCTACTGAGGTTAATAACGATTTTGAAAGGAAAAGTGTAGAAGGAAAGAAATGGATTACCGGTACGGCATTTTTTATATATATATATATAACATGGTTACTTTTGCTTTAATTATCATAATAAGGTGATTTAGATAAGTTGTCTGTATCATATTATCAAGGTTAGGCTATAGCACTGTTTCCAATTTTATTATAATACAGTAGATAATTTACTAACAAGGAGGCCTTTTGGCCCATCAGTGCTTGCCCGGCTCCTTGTAGCTGATTTATCTTAAAACTTGAATCTCCATTACTCAGCATCAATAACATGGCTAGGTAACCCATTCCATACCTTCACCACTCTCTGTGTAAAGAAGTGTCCCCTATCCTCTGTTCTTCACTTTAGAGTTTCCAAATGTGTCCTCTGGTCCTGGTTTCCATGCAGAGAGTATCTACCATGGTTAAAGATTTTAAATACTTCAAATCAAGTTATTTTCGGTGGTGGCTTTGTCATGTGACATCAAAGTATTTAAAAAGTTTGCTGTTTTTTAAATCAGTGTAACACCAATTTTTCTGCTCAGTTTGAAATTCCCAATTTGAAAGTTGCATCAACTCAGCAACCCACTAATCAATCATGAACACTGAAGATCAACTGGTGACCTCTGTTTCTTTTCCCATCTTGAGCCCAAGCAATGGGTGTTACCAAAGCTAATGAAGCCTGGAGTCATGTGTCCAGCATGCAAAGTCTCCACCTTGACACCTGACCAATAAGGGTCGCTAAAGCCCAATGAAGTGACTTATTCCCAGACAATGTGATTCCCTAACCCTGCTGAAGTCCAAAGGCCAATGCAGCGCTTTAACTTGGTGATCCCCTAACAGTACATGCTATTGTTTTAAAAAAAATATATATATTTATGTATATATACATAACAGGAAACATACATAATACAGTATGTAGGTTTAGACACATAACAGACGTGTACAGTTTCTTCATTTAGAATATCAATTCTAAACTTGTACGTGCTTTTTTTTAAAACTTTGACGGAAAAATAAATCTGCAACTTGGTTTGTATTCTGTAATGTTTAAACATTTGTAAGTAGCCAAACTGCAATGTTTCTGTGTTGATTGAAATAATAATGAACACAAAGGAAGATACATTGAAAGAATATGAACATGCATTTACTGGATAGTATGCTGTTGCTCACTAACCTCAACATGGCTGGTCTTTTCAGAAGAGCTGCAGAAGCATTTGTACAAAGATATAACAGTTCCTAAAATGTATAATAAAAAAACACTCTAAAATGTTGAACTTGGTGAAATCCTTTACATACAGTACAGTAAAACTCCTGCTAGTTTGTGGTGCTTTGGGGTAGGATATGTGTTGCTGTTTTACCCCAAAACAAAACAGTTAGGGACATGTGAAATGAAGTTAATGTCATTTAGGAGTTCAGTCAGGAAAACGATATTTATTAAAGCGTAGACAATAAATACTACATTGTACATATGTCATTACATCTTTGGCCTTGGCTGGCCCTTTGAGGTACTCCTGCCCATAATTTAGTTTGCTGATAGTGGAGAGGCTGACTGTAGGGAAGTCATGGGCAGGGGGGCAGGATAGCTGCCCTCCCCCTAAGAGGAAGCCGAAAAACAGGCGGAGAGTGAAGTATGGTTAGACTAAAGATAGATTCAGCTGATCAAAGGTCGTTCAGTTTTTTTTTATCCTTCAGCATTTCTTCATGATGAGAACTCTAGAAAGAAGGAGTCAATAGAAACTGCATGTACCAGGTACTTCTGTCGGTTCTTGATGATGTATAAGCGAATCAGCTATTTCCCAGAACTGTTGTACGGTCTACAGTAGGAAAAGGGGACAGTGGTTTGTAATGCCAGTTTCTGTTGACTGGCAGCAGTGTTTAGATTTGCTAAGAAATACTTATTTGGTAATTTCTGTAAATTGTTTAACTTGAGTTTCCTATGGTTCTGTTTTAATGTGCTACAGTACATTGTCTTATGTCTTTAGAAGTTTTGTATAAATATTTGAAATGGGAGTAATATGATGGGATGTTGATTTTTTATACCAGCGCAGATATACTTTACTGGCACTTCAAGTATAGAAACAATTGAGATAGCTGCATGCTGTTCCTTTGGTGGTTGAACACAAACAACTTTGTCCTAGCTCTACTTTATTCCATTTGTAGGTTCTGCAACACATTTCAGCCTTCACTCGTCAGTACAGGCTGACATTCACTCTGTGCAGTGTTATCCAAGAAGCCGGAATTACCTAAAAATATGAACCAGTACAGTGTTCATTTCTACTGGTAATATTCAATATAATCAAAGGTGTTTATTCTGTAATTCTCATTCGTGGAATAACCACTGAACTTGTTGAATGTTAACAAATAGCAAACTAGTATGGCAGCAGCAGTACATTGCAAAAAAAAAAGGTAGGTCATTTAATATATCCAAGGTCTAGCTTCAATTTAAATAGACAGTGTTGTTTACAACAATGTTTGACTAGCAGGGAGAGTTGGATGACTTATGCAGCAGTACAACGATTATTGTTTTCAGTAGGTTTCATTACAGATTGCTTTAGTTAAAACAAAGCTGTGGCAGACTGTTACTTCTGAATGGCTGTGTTGGATAGAATATAAAGCTCTGTGTGAAACTACTAAATGGTATGTTAACTGTGGCCTGCAATCAAGTTAATCCTCTTATACTGTAAATTACACATGTTAAAATAAAAATACATGTTCATGGTGGATCCCTTGTACCATTTTTTAATTGCTCTTTTTTACTGTGAATAAAGTTTGTTTGAGGGATGGATCTAAAACAAATTAAATAATACATCAAACTTAATTTATTAAATTAAATTACAAAGGAGCAGTATAAAAGACAATCCACCACGATTTAAACAAAATCAATGACTCGTTTTGAATAAAATATTTATTTTTATTTGGAAATAAATTCTGTAGACTCTTGGCAATCCAAACCAGTTTAAATTAGAGATGTATTTTGAAGGATTTATCATAATCTGTACCATAAAAAATGCCTTATGTAGTCTTTGTTTGAGATTTTTGATGCTGGCATTTCATTAAAAAAACCCAGTAATAACCATTTGAATAAAAAAACACTACATTGGTATCATATAATTATTATATTGTGTTCTTATTGTAATTTATAAGAGTTTATCTTTAAGAAGAAACTTCAGTAGCAGTGTTAGAAACAGTGTGTGGTTTACCTGCAGATTCTAAAGATATTACTTGCTATGTGCTTACAAAGCTGATTTTTTGACACCTATAGCTATAGGTTTCAGTTGGGCCAGTTTACGTGAGTGCGTTTTCTCACGGGAATCGGCAATGTGAGTGCACGTTGGCTGGAAATTCGTGAAACTGGCCCAAAAAAACAGACCAAGTATTTAAGGGAGAATCTCATGTGCGATTCCAGGAAATGCTTGTGAAATCAATGTCCACTTACACATGTAAACACGAGTTTCTTGTGAAAATGTTAAAAGTCACATGGGGAAACGTAAGTTACCATGGTCCAAAGATGGGAGCAGTGAAGTTAATTTTTTGTTTGCAGTATCAGATTGATGTTGCAGATAATCCTACTTTTTTCTCTGTCTTCCCTAGAACTTTGTATAATGCTAATCATGCATGGAACTAAATGTGTTTGTAAAGTATCATAGAGATTGTATTTACCACGTTTCTGTTTAAAAGTATAACTAAAAATGTTTGATAAACTGCATCGTGGGCTTGTGAATTCAGGTGGTTACAGCTACTGTACAGTACTTCAGAATACACTTGCAAATAGCTTTACAAACAATTGTCAAAATATCTTTATTGTAAAGTACTACTAAGTACTATGTTTAAATGTGTATAACTATACTCCAATGCAATTTCTCTGAGTTATGTCTGAGCAAAACCCGCGTCCATCCTCCACTTACGTCCGTTGGAGCGATGAAGAGACTCGGGTGTTAATATCCATAAGGGAAGAGGATATGATGAGGCAGCTTGATACAATGCACAACACGAACATTGTTTAACCCACAAAATGTGGTGTGGAATTTTTGTGACTTATTTCTCAGGGAATCAACAATACTACTCAATATTCCAATTCTTTATTTAGCAGAAGCAGTCAAACAAGTACAGCACAAATGAGGATGCTATATTTGATAAAAGCTAATGAAACAAAAATGTGATACAAAATAAAAGTACACCGTCGGGTTACAAAAATAAAGCTAGCCGTGCATCTCTAATAACAGGACCCTCTTCATATCGCTGTTGTGCAATTCTTGCTGGAGGTTGAGGTAGCTGTTCCGCTTACCTGAGCATCTCCTTACGGTCCTGGCACAGATTGTGCAGGATACAGCAGCTTGTAATAATTTGGGGAACAAACTCGTGGTTCACTTCAGTATTCTTCAGTAGTATCCGCCCCCTCCCTTGCAATAGCCCAAACACCTGTTCAATGACCACTCGGATTTGGCCCAGTTTATTATTAATAAAGATCTAACCCCTCCTTCCCCCCACCACAGATGATGTGTGAAAAGCAGTGTGGGCGACAACACTAAAACAAAGTATTAAAAAAGCAGGCACTATCCATCAGCACATTAGATCTTTAATAACCATTTACATCACTCACGAAGACACTTGGATTCTTTCTCGTGAAACTGTTCTCTGCTAATGTAAACAGTATTTTGGGGACTTTCACGGTTAACAGCACAAGACTCTAAATGGGCCGTCAGCATGGCTAATTTAAATCTGAACCTCCTCCTGCTTTCCTTCATTTGCATAGCAATCGGGGAAAAGTAGGTGTTACGAGGAAAATGAAAGGCTTTACATGTAAACGCAAAAACGTACCAAGTCCATGTTTATTTCACGAGTCATACATGGAAACAGAAAACATCGGCCTATTGAGGGAGTTTCCATGTGTGTTCTAATTTTTCTTGAGACATTGTGCTGAGCCAAATGAAAAATGGCCCTATACATTTCGAGTTTCCATTGGCTCAGTTTATTTTACTCGAGAAGACCCTGTTTTCACCTGATGTCATCCAAATGAAGGGGAAAGGATGAGGTCAATATGCAAATTAGCCGTGCGTAGCGTGCTCGTGCTGTTTTCGCAGGCGGCTTGTGAAAATTTGGATCCATGCACAGAGAACAGATGCATGAGAGAATCTCACCTGGAAATCTATGGTTGTCAGGTGACATCTTTTGAGTGAACCTGTTTAAAGCTGTGATTTGTAAATGCCTTGTGCCTGGTTGTTTAATAATATGTTTTACTGCTCTTGCCCAAATTGTTTTTCAAATGTCCATTGGTTGGGTGGCATATCATTAGTAGTGAATAATATTTCAACTAATTTATCACACAACTTATTAATTAAAGAAAAAAGAAAATAATGAATCCAGAGTTGTATAATGAAACCATCCAACCCAGCGATTGCAAACTGGTGGAGTCATAGGATTATATAGATCTGTGCCAGACACATTCCATATATGCTCCAAGGCTGTCTGGATTGGGAGCAGTTGACGTTTCTATGACGAAAAACGTCGCCCATTTTCACATGGAAACCCGTATTTAACGTGAAAATGTAAATGAGCTTGTTTCTCCTTATGTGACACAGCTCTAAATACTGCAAGGGAACAGGTCAGTTGTTACTGTGGGTTCCAAGACGGCAGAAAGTGGGCAGTTTTATGGTTAACAGTGGTATATTTCACCTTAATGATAATGCAGGCAGCTTTGTTATTGTTGTTTTTTGCTGTGTGTCTGTCCTGTCGTGCTGTATATCTCAAGTGGGTTTACAGTTCTGTATAAAACCACTTACAAATATACCATGAACTGTGGTGTACACGTGTTATAGTATTAAACATTATAAAAAGCAAGAGAACAGTAAAACAACCCTGAAGAAAATGAAAAAAAGAAAACAAATTTTCGAGGAAAAATTCCAAATTACGAGTAATAGCAGTTAAATAACCAATATTTTCAGCAAAAGCTGAACTAAGACTGGCAGATTTAGCACAAGATAACAGTAGTCGAAGTTTCAGCCGCCCAGTGGAGGTGAAAGCGCATAATATTTTATTAGTTATTATAAAAGGGTGACGTTACATACGTGGGTCGTCACTGAATAATACTGAATCAGACACAGAGCAGTGGGTGTTGACACGCCACACAGGAGCACAGATTCAATTACAACACAGGCCTGACGCTCGGGTACTAACCATAGTAATCCTAGCGCCGGATTTAATAAAGAAAAGAAAACAAAACAAAGCTAAATATAAAAGTTTGCTATACAAGGTGAGCACTAGTCACACTAAAAGGAATGTCCCGCTACAGGAACCTACTACACTACGCAAATGCTCTCTATACTGTTTTGGATCAACACCCCCAAAACTGACCTACTTCTGGGCTCCCAGAGTGTCGGCATCCTCACGGAGACTCGGGCCTCTTCAAATGGCCTTTTCAATCGGCTTCAACTGGGCAATGCCTTCACAAGCACCGTCTTGGATTGGAAGAGTTTTGTGTAGTAGTTCTCTCTATGGAGCAGGCACTCTCCTCCTCTATGTCAACACAGCAAGCTTTCGCTCAGCGTCCGTCCGTATGGCTGTGGCCGTGCAGTAGCCTCGAGCTGTGGTGCAGATGCCTTTTGAGCTGTCGCGCAGCCTCCTGGCATGCCCCCAAGCCAATCCGGACCTCTCGATCAGCTCAGCGGCAGACAAGCCTACCTGCTCGATTAGTTGCCTAGCAACGCGTCTCCTGTTCCGTGTTCCAGCTGCACCCATCCACACAAGAACAAGCGACAGGGCTCTCCCTGTCACATATCCCCCCTCCCCCTCAGAATGGCACCACCAGTACATTCGATTTTTTTCAGCTGGTTCCTCTTCTGTTTGGGGGGTCAACGGGTGATGGGTGGTCCAGACACGATGGTGGGGTGCCTGGAAGCACGGGCCAAGGGAGCTGACCAGATTGCAGCACAGGCTACTCTCCTGCATCGCTCTTTGGGACAGCAGTTCTTCCTTCTTTGGCCCTCGGGATGGCCGTTACTCCTTCTTGGACCATAGCTCCTCCTCTAGCCTTTGAGGACAGTAGCTCTCCTAATTTGGCCTTTGAAGCATCCTCACGGCAACTCTAGCCTCTTCAAAGGGGCTCGGCTGAGCAATGTCTTCATGAGCACCGTCTCCTCCTCGATGCCAATGCAGCAAGTTTGCGCTCAGCGCCAGTCTGTATGACTATGGCCATGCAGTAGCCTCCAACTGTGGCGCAGACACTTTTTGAGCTGCACACAGGCTCCCCGGGCATGCCTACCTGCTCAGTTGCCAAGCAACGCGTCTCCTGTTCCGCGTCCCAGCTACACCCATCCGCACAAGAACCAGCGACAGGGCTCTCCCTGTCACACTTATAAATTCAGATTTTCAAATACAGAATTAGCTTGTGGTGTAGTATTAATCTCGGACAATTTGAAATTATGAAACTACTGCTGATTTCGCTACCAGTTACCCACAGAAATAGTTTTTGCAGTGGAACCTGGGAAACAAGCCACATACCCTCACCTTTAGTTAATTTAGTCCTTCTGGAAAACACAACACGATTGGTTTCTGACAAGCCAATCAAGACACCTCATTTGGGTCATAAACTACAGATACAATATAGAGGAGTGTTGCAATTGGTTATTTCATGCTGTTTTTGGAACAAATGTGTCCACCTCCAGAACTTGTACAAAATACAGCAGTGTTGTATTATTTAATTTAAATTAGTGCAACGTCCTCTAGCTGGGTGTGACATACAACTCTAATTCATACAAATTTCAAGGGACCAGCAAAAAACAACTGATAGCTGCTTTCTACTATAGTTGGCAGGTCATTACTAAGCAACAGACGGTACCGATTGAAATGACTGTTTCACAGGGCTTTTTTATCTGTGTTTTGTAGCATAGAGCAGGTTCTGTTGAAAAATGCTGGAACTCTAGCACTGTAGCTTTCTCAGTTAGGTGTAGTGTGGGAGGTGACGGTTGGTATGTAAGACTGCTGATGGTAGGCGATTTTTAATTGCAGTTTTTGAACAACTGTATACAGCCACCGACCTTGAGAGTTTTACAGGCACTGGAAGTTACATTTATTTCACCAAAAAGAACGGTGCGGTACCTTTGCTGCAGTATGAATAAATGTTTGTTTAAAGTATTGTAGTAAATGTAGGCCAGCAGAAATAAACAATCCTGACTATTTATATACATTTATATACATATTGTACAGAAGCCAAAAAAAAACAACCATTCAATCTATAGGACTATTTATCAGCTAAAGTCTATCTTCATTTGATTTGTGCTGGTTAAAAGGCTGAATAAGAAGTAAATAATAATTGAAGAAGCACAGCATTTTTTAACCCCTTTGTCTGCCTATAACTAATTGCCTACAGCGGGGGTCCTGGAGGGTCATTCCACTATTGGTTTCTATAGGTATAATGAAATTAACTTCTTATAATTATGAACTTACTGATATTGACAATGGTTATTATCCTGGCATTACTACAGTACTCGAGAAGAGATCTGAAGATACATACTATACAGATCTGCACAGCATTCCTTAGGAAATTGTAGGTGGAATCAGCTAATTCTAAACAGGCAACCCAAATGGTAGCTCGGGCTATTGTTGTCCCAAGGGTTTTGATAAAGAAATCTAAACTTGCATGCACTGTTTGATGAAAACCATTTAAAACTAAAGTATACTGAAAGATAATGACAGAAGATTTGACGGTATTGTGAAAAATAAAACTTGTGACAACTGCTTCTGTAGTAGATTTAATAGATTATTTTCTTCTCAGTCTACGGCTATGAGAGAGGGAAGCCCAGAGAAATTTGAATTTGAAGTAGTATACTGTATACTTGTGACGTTGGAAAACAAGAGGAATGGAGACGTAGCTTTTGAGAATTAGAGGGGGAAAGGATGGCTTGAAATAAGTATTAGATTTAGCCAAAATGTCATTAAAAATGGAATTGCATATAACAAAGTTTTTTTTTTTTAAAAGGGAAATATACAATAAGATAAGCTTGAAAAGTATTTAAGAGCATCTTAGTACAACTCGTAATAAAATAATGTACAGTAATTAAAACAGTTACAATTTTGATATGCCAATCATGATACAGTAAAAAAAAACAAAAAAAGAAAAAACAACGAAAATATTTAAAATACCTTGGATCTATACTTTAACCTGACATGCTCTAAATTCCGGAATTTTGCATTTAATTGACTGAATGGTTTCATACCTGAACAGGGAATTCCAAATGAGGTCAGATGGACTTTAATGTGAAGTTTTGCCTTTTAAAGCTGCAGCTGGATTGAAAGTGCTGGCTGCTTGTGATAAGTCTCTCTTTAAAAGGCAGGGGGATCTGAGGATATATAGCAATTGAGTTTAAGGTTAACTGACTTCTTCAAGGTAATTAACAAAAAACATGAGAGATGCAGTTTTTTTCTATCAAGTCAGTTTCTGCGAGTTGATGAGCTTCTTTGCCTTGTTTTTCTTTGAATAATGCAGTTTACGTGTTTGAAGATATCATGTAAAGTTTGAGTTTTAGCTAATAATGTGATGCACCATATATTTTCAAAAACATCCAGATGGTTTCATTCTGGCTCACAACCTGCTGCTCTTTCAGCATTTCAAAGCTGCTTAAAAGCTCAGCAGTGCAAAATCAAGCAGTGCATAACCAAGTGATTTATCAGGTTACTGACAGGACACCTTTCTATAGCCAAAAACTAGGCTTGTATCAACTGTGGTTCACTTTGTTTTAAAGGAATGCTTACCAATGCTTTGAATTAGTAATGCTTTCCTACCTCTTCTTACCCATATCACCATTATTACAGGTCTCCCTTTAATTGTTTTTTTAAATGTTAATTCATGATCTGCTAATAATTCAAATACAACACTAAATATAATGCTGTATCCTGTGTTCTATGTCACATGATCTGATTGCAGCTGATATGATTTGGAGTGAGTTTGAACTACTACACACATAGATCGATTAGGTTCCAGGACACAGCAACTTTGTATCTATAGCATTGCCTGCCCAATTAAAATTGATTTATAAAATACCAGAACCAAAAGATATTCAACAAAAGACAATAGGGACCAATGAGCTTATTTCTAGTTATGATAACAGATACAAGTTTTTTTTTTACTTGAAAGCATAGTAAGTGGTTACTTTATGTGTGCAATACAAGATCTCCTAGTAACAGCAGGAGTAACATTCATTGAAAATATGAAACTTTACTCTTTTCATTCCTCTTCAACATTATACTAAGCGATCCTCAGGTGGTTCAGTTCCATGGATATGTATTTTTGCAGTGCTAGCTAACATATGTTGAAGACAAAGAAACAATTGTTGGCACAGCAACAGCAGCTTTGGTTGCCTGAAAGAACAAATCAAAGAGTAACAGCCATTTTGTACCTATAGACCTTGTTTAGCAAACCACTGGGGGGTTTAGTTCATGAAAAAGTGTTTTTCAGACACAGAAACAAAGTCAGTCTGACTTTCCTGGACTCTGTTTGTTTTGATTTCAAAGGCCTCTTGAATACGTTTTATTTGGGTACTGCAGAAAGTGTATGGGAAGCAAACAAGGTCACCGAACAAACACAGATTTTTTCATTTTGTTTCTGCTTCACAAGTAGACAGTCATGGCGAACAGGAACACATAAGACATTGTCGAAGTGTCAAGTCACACTACAATGTCCAGTGTAGAAAATGACCATATGCCAGGCCAAAGGCAAACTTAATTTCAATATCTTCGAATAATGTAACAGTTTTTTTTTTTAATATG
The DNA here is from genome assembly GCA_030684275.1 of Acipenser oxyrinchus oxyrinchus. NCBI lineage: Eukaryota > Metazoa > Chordata > Actinopteri > Acipenseriformes > Acipenseridae > Acipenser > Acipenser oxyrinchus. The sequence goes on from CM060251.1 coordinate 16,773,564, forward strand.
CTGTTTTATACAGAAATACACAGTTTTATGAATTCCATACTGTAGGTTCAGAGAATTGTGAAGAGTTGTCCATTTATTGGGTTTCAGGAAGTGATGAAAGAAATTTATCACCAGTTCCCCACTAACACAATGCAAGGGAATTGGCTACAGCTGAACAGTGCATATGAGCATTGCTCTGCGCACTGAATCCCATAACTAAATCCTGTGCAGTGTTGATATGCTTCCCCACATTCAGCCTTGTGGAGTCTTGTCAGAAGCATATTAGCATGGCAAATAATCATCTAAGCAGAAACAGCAGGGAATCATACTAAACACACACCATAGGATATTCTCTTCAAACCTGCTTGTCGAGGATTCAGACCACACGGAAACATCGCCCCTTCCTAACTTTCTGTCTTCGTAAGTCTGCTAAATTACTAAAATTCATAATAAATAATAATAATTCATAATATTAATCTGGTTAGAAAGCAATACATGTAATATGTCAATGATATAAAGTATCTCTCATATTTGCTACATGTTAAAAGTCAAACCCCTTGTCTGTTGCCATACCATTTTGTAGTCTGATCTCTAGCTCACTGAAACAAAGCGAGGTTGGACCTGGTCAGTACTTGGGTGGGTGACCTCCAATTGAGGTATTGATGCTGGTGCTGGACCTGAACAAAATTGGTGTGGTGAGACTTCTACAGCTGATGTCCATTTCAAACTGTGGACATTATTATTTTCATTAAATGAATGAAAAAAATGTACAGTAAAACTGAGCTGAGCAAATAGGACTGCACTTATTTTGCTGTACTTGCACCATCATGTTGACCTGAAGCTATGTGACTAGACAAGTGGTCTTGGGGTGGGAAAATATATCTCAGATTTGTTGTGTAAAAGTAAAATGAACTCAAAGCACCCCACTTCTAGGAAGAAATATGGGAATGCGTTTGAGGGAAGGTCATTGTCTGATTGTAGCAGACAGGGGGCTATGGTACTTGGTGTGAGGCAACACAAGCAGAGAAACAAATTAAATTAAATTCAAGATTAGAAAGTCATCATTTGTGAGCCCCTTGTGTGGTCGTGGTATTTTGTGTGCTTGAATTATAGCCCTTTACAGGGAACAGAGTGATAGTGATATGTGTTTGAAAGCAGCATAATACGAGTAGGTCATGTAGCACTGATAAACACTGACTGTGTTTATACTAGAGGAAAAAACATTACTCAACTACCAGTTGGTGGTTCTTAAAGGGACAATGTTTCCTTAAAATATTTTAAAAAGCTAACCCACTTAATCCAGTTACTTCTGTATTCTTACTGAAGTGTACCTCAAGCAGCATATTAATTATCTGTACATCTCAATTACAGTGTTGTATGCTCACTGTCTCCTTTTGCTGAGTGAAGTAACAACCCTAAGGATATTTAGTTGTAATGTTTTTTCAATTCAATTGGCTTTGAATCCTACTGAAAGGTCCTAATAAAAGAAAACATAGTTAAATTCTACAACAGTCCTGTGTTTCCCAGCATTGTTCAGCATGTCAAGGCAATACTTTATGTATATTATTCCATGGATGTTCAGTCTGTAAGGGTAGCTGGATCCTAATGAAAGCCTTTGCTGGTATTGTGCTGGGGAATTGCTTGAACGTGAATTGAATAAGAATCTGTTTACAGTCTCCGTCCTAGGCACTCCCTGAAAGTGCCCATCTCCAGGTATATGGGAACTGTATGTAAGATACAAGCTTTCACATAAATGAATAAATAACACAGTAATGTTATGTTTACCATATTGCAGTTCTAACCAAGAATCCTTTATTGTTAGAAATGAAGGTTTGTAAATTGGATCAAGATTGCTGGTGGCTACAGCTGTGCCATGTATGTTTCTTCTGCTTTAGCTATATTTTTTAAAATCACATACAGTATGGCAGTTAAATTACAGTTATAAACCCTATGTGGTCATTTCTACAACAGAAATCAGCACCTATTGTAGAACTACAGTCTTACAAATATAGTTTACTTGGACTTGGGTGTGTCGTATGATGGCAGTGAATGTGTTATTGTCTTTCACGGTCTACCAGATTGATTCAGTACTGTACAGTGGAATGATGTCTACAGTAGAGAGATTTCTATTTCTATGGGCGAAAGTCAACTTAAAAACAGTACAGTCCATCCCAAATTAAATGATAAACCTTTAATGATGTCAGTTCACAATATTTGGTGATGCTGGATTAGACAGATTTTACAGTAATGCTACTACATTTTTAAACATTTTCTGTGGTGCCAGTATATACCAGTGTAAAATCATAGCAAAGTGTAGTAAAACATAGTAATGTTATAGTCAAATCACAATGAAGTATGCTAAAGAATTAGAAATCTATAGTAATACATGGAAAAAGTACGATGACTTACACAATTAAGTCCACTACACACCAGACGCGATGTGATTTTTCGTCGGGCGACAAGATACTTTCGCAGCGACATGACCATGCACACCTGAAGCGACACAGACGTGATGCGATTTTGTGAATGTAGCCTTGTAGTTTTTAAACCTAAGCACATAAATGTAGAAAAAATAAAATCATATACAGACTATGAATGCATGTTTAATGAAAAGTAAAGCATTTTTTCCCCAAACGGTTTATTTTATTTTAATAGAACGCTATCTATTACTATGTAAGTATGCTCAGAATTTTGTCTTGATTTTTTTTCTTTGTGTATTATGTTCCTCTAATTATGGGCCACTGACATGTGGCTTTTTTTTATAGAACATCAAATATTTAAATATATGCTAAATTAAAATTAAGTTATAAAACAAGTTATAAAACATGGTTAGATACAATTAATTTTACTTTGATTGCAAATATAGTAATTTCTAAAATATTCCTGGATTACACACACTATACATTTATTTTCAGGTTTTTTTTGTAAATACCCATTATAGATGGTCCAATACTGTTTATCATTTTTTGCAGCAGATAATTAGTAAACCTTGCCATGTGATGAACAAACATACAAAAAATCTGACCCACAAAACAAAAACAAAGCTAAGCAGTAACAGGACTTAACATTAAGCCAAAGCTTTTCCAAATATTTGGAGTAGTCTGAAATCTTGCCAGAATTTGCAAAGGACAGCGTGTAACAATATGGCAAGTTTCTGCTGTACAGTAGCTTGATATGTGAAAGAGTTGCAGAAAGTAAATAGCTTAACACAGAAGCCAAGCATCTCGAAATTGCACTTTTGAGCAGCTAGACTTGCATTAAAAGAGAAATGAGTTGGTGATCCGCAAGAAATATGGAAACAATCACAATTAATTGGTAGGGCCATTAAAAAAGAATATGCAAATCACACTGTAAAGGAAGGGAGTGAAAACTGTTTCTAATTATACTACAGTAATGACTTTGTTGAATACCAGCGCTTATTCATGGGAGAGAGGACTGCTTCACATGACTGTCTACAGGTCACATCAGCCATTGTCATTTGTTCAGTCTAAACATCACTGGAAAACATTTGACTAAAATGTACTTACTGTTGTAAAAACACTGTTGTACTTTATTTTTAAATCAATAGAGTAAGCAATCTCTCTGTGGTTTTGTAACTACTCTGCATTTGAGATACTTTGTAATATTGTACATATCGTTAGGTTACGGATGTAACCCAGGTTCCTTGAAAGAGAAGACACGGAGCTCACTTCCTGGTTTGCATAGAACTCGCGAAGGCGACCAATGCAGCCTCGCAGGTTGGTGGTCATCTTCTCTTTCAGGGAACCAGGGTTACATCATATACCTAACATTCCCTTTCAATTCGAAGATGACCACCAACAATACTTTTGGGAAAAGTATACCAAAGCTGTCGCGAGGGAGCGTGAGCGGAGACAGCAGACGAGGGACTTCCTGAAACCGCAAAACCATGGTTAGCGGTGCGAGCATGCAACCTCAAGGACTCTTGTGCTTAATGAAGGCATAGAGGGATCTACCACATTAAGTAGGTAGAACCTGGTGAAAGTATGCGGGTTAGCTCAGCTAGCTGCAGTACATATGTCAAATAATGAGGCTCCTCTAAAGAGGGCCCACGATGTAGCCACTCCTCTGGTAGAGTGCACGGCCACCTGCCCAGGTGGGGGTAGGCCGGCATTAGTACATGCAGTCGAAACTGTGTCCACAATCCAGTGAGACAGCTCTGCTTTGAGAGGTCCTGACCCAGGTTCCTTACACCATGACAGACGAAGAGCTGGTCAGACTGACGCAAAGCTCTCGTCCTGTCAGCATAACATCTCAATGTCCGAACTGGACAGAGGAAGTTTAGTTTTTGATCCTCCTCTGAAGAACATGGAGGGGGATGGAAAGCCTGTAGCTCCACTGACTGATTTAAGTGGAAAGCCATAACCACCTTAGGGAGGAATGCGGGGTTCATACGTAACAATACCCTGTTTCCATCATCTAAGACGCACATACAGGAGCTGTGCACAGACAGAGCCTGTAGCTCACTGACCCGCTTGGCAGAGGTGATGGCTAACAAAAAGGCTGACTTCATAGAGAGGTATTTCAACTCTGAGAGCAACATCTAGACTCCACTCGGGGAGGACGTCCCTTCTAGGTGGACGTAACCGCTAAGCGTCCTTCAGAAAACAGGTCGCCAGGAAATGGGCGCCTGGGGACACTGAGTCAACAGGGATATGGCATGCAGATATGGTTGCCAGGTTCACTTTCAGTGTAGAAGGTGATCTTCCCGCTTCCAGCAGTTTTCCTTGCAGGAAATGCAGAATAGTTGCTATAGGGCAAGAGATAGGGTCATGACCCCAAGTATTGGCAGGAGTACGTACAAGAGTGTCGTGGGCCACTCGTGGGCTAGGGCATCGACGCCTAGTGAACCGCCGAAGCGGTGGAGGTAGAACCATTCTCTTCGGAGGTGTTTCTAAACGCGGAGACTGCTGTATTTGTATTGTATTAATACAGACACTTTTTATGGATCTGGGTCTATTAACTACTGTCACTCACTATCATGTGTATGCACTGGCTAGTACACCAAGGTTGTTTTTTTTCTAACATACATGAAAATGACTTAATTCAAAACACCTGCTTTCACTATATGACTGTGAAGAAGCCTTAAAAAAGAGGCTACCGTTTGCTTTTGGACACACTCTGCTGAGTTAGTAACTTTTTTATACTTCAGGTGTTAGTAAACATTAGTTAGTATGTGTATTGGTTGACTCAGCTGGTATTTAATTTAATTAAACATGAAATGTAGTAAAGGTTAACTGTTTACAATGTACCATTATTGATTTTTAGGACAGATAAAGCACTTTGTTTTGCCTGTGCACACCTGTTACTGGCTTCATTAAACTTTAGTGCTGATCTAAAATATTTAAGGCTTCTCAAAAATAAAAACACTTTTTCTAAAATAAAGCCTATATTTAATACCTGTGTGCAGTAATTTATCCCAGATAATATTTTTAAATGCACATTTTCTTTGTTTGGGAAACATATACATGGATACTTGGAAGACTGCCAAGAAAATATTACGTTCATATTTACATTTTGATCAAGCTGGACTAAATTCCTTCCAGAAATTATGAAGTATGAGGTTTAGGCCTTTGTATTTAAAAAAAAATAAATAAATAAAAATAAAAATATCCTACACATTTTTATTTCTCACAGCAGCATTAAAGTTAATGCAGTCATGTTTCAAATCACAGTTCCCATATACATCTTAAATAAGCTCTTTATTACAAAGGCTGGAAGTATACAAATAATTCATATTTATGAATAAAACGAAACACTGCAGTAACATATGCCAAAAATTGTTACATTGTTCATGTAAATAATTATAAATACTTTATTAACAAATGGTACTATGGCAATATAAAACTGCCTTTTGTTAATGAAAATTACAGCAGAGGCAATCATAGGGCTATCGTTTTCTTAAAGGGAATGTCAATTGCTCCTGATTCGCTAGCAGCTTCTGACTCCCACTTCTTCATTAGTCAGCACTAACAGAATTCTGCCAGTGGCCAGTTCAAACTCACAGCATGAAAGGGATCCATCACAATCGTACAGTACTTTGCTCTCACGTTTGCATTTTACCACATTTCTTCCAAATTATTCAAGATTTGTAATTATACAAAAATTCTGTGGATAGTGTCATGATTATTAGAATAGAATGTTCATTCCCAGAGGTTCCAAAGTTCCCAGTTTGAAGATAAACTCTTGTTCCTTTTGTTTCCGAGCAACATTTGTTCCATAGCACTGATTGATCACGCAGACTGTGATGTCTTCAGCAGTGTGATCATCACTGTTGAAGTGCTACTGGAAATGCAGTGGTGTTAATGCAAATGCTTCTTAAGTGTTCTACAAACCGGTCTGCTAAACGCCTTTTAGTTTCCCCAATATACAATTTGTTGCATTTCTTGTAGATAATGCAGTAGACTATTCCTTTAGAGGTACTATACATGTAAAATGTTCCTGAATGTTGAATGAAGATTTAATGTCTCTAATCTGTTTCAGAATGAATGTATTTACAGATATTACATCGTGGTCAATTACATGGATATGTGCCTTTCAAAGGTTTCCCAGAAGGACGAATATCACTGTAGCAAATATTCTCTTATATTCTTGTCTCTTCTATATGACATCAAAGGGGAGGGAGGAGAGTTTTGAAAATAGGCGCTGTGATGGGTCTTGTTGTAAAATTTTAAAGTTTCTTTGCACAACTGTCTGTATCTTTCTGTTGGTCCGGTGGTAAGTGAGGACCAGAGGGATTCTATGTTGTATATTGTTATTATATAAAGCTTTTTTTCTATTTATATTTCAAATGCAGGATTTAGCTTTAGTGATGATCTTGTCCGGAAAGCCACAATTTCCAAAAAACACACACATTTCCTCACTTTTGGCGAAGAAATCTTGCCTTAGCAATTGTGAATAGGGAATCAAGTCATGACAAGCCAATCGAGTCATACTGCAGATATGAATGAGAATCAGTTGGTTTGTAGTAGACAGTGGTGTTAATGGTGGAATTCAAAACAGTGATGGAAATGTCTAAAAAAAAATATACCATTTTATTTTGTGTTTGAAAAGTTTGTTTATTATTTGTGTTACTTTTATTTAGTGTTAAATAAATATATATGTATTTGTTTCTATTATTCGGATTTTGCTATTGTTTGTTTTGGATCGGCAGGGAATGAGAATGTGGCTGGAGCCTTAATTAGGTAATTGTTAATTATTGCTAAAGTGGGCTCCAGCCACATACTATAAAAGCCACGAGAAATCCTTTGTCTGGGTGAAGAGTTGAAGGGTACAGGAGACTGGTTGGAGAAGAAAAGACAAACGGACGCTACTGGGGTGTTTCTGAAAGACACTTGTATGGTTTATTGTGGTTGTGTTTATTTTGGCCCTTGTGCCCTTTTATTTAGTGTTTGAAAGGTTTATTGTATTTGTTACTTTTATTTAGTGTTTAATAAATATAAGCGCAGTAGCACAGTTGTGCCCCACATTACTTGTGTTGATGAGTACTTCTTCCTGGTCTGACATCACCCACACGAGCCAACCTGTCACAGTGGCAAAATCAATCAACTCATGCACTGGATCAAATGATGTAGCTACTCGTCGAGTTTGTAATATGAAAACATCAATCGTCCAGAAATCTTTTGAACATTGTGCTCCAGTTCTCTTCCTATTTCACTTCGGTCAACACCCATAATGCCAAGGTTGTAAAGTACTCATGTTCTAAATATGTTTTATTCCCACAGGAATAAAACATACGATATGCCACCATTTTAGATACATCTTGACAACTGTTCATCCAGTTGTGATGAAAGTTGTTGTAGGCACTGCTTAGCACTCATTCTAGGTGCTGCTTGTGCTACTGAAATGTATCATCAGAGCTTACATTTGATTCAAACTATGCCTTCCATATACCAGCAATGTGAATGTAAGTCATGGTTGCACTTTTTCACGCAAGGTTGGGCCTGTTAGTGCTTGGATGGAAGACCAGAAAGGGAGGTTTGTGGCTCAGTAGGGAGCACTCGGAGAAAAAATTCAACCAATGTTAAATCATAGTGTCAGGGGCCCTTTCCTGTTGTAGGTGCCTCCCTTCTGATGAGATGTTAGCCAGGTCCTGTCTGCTCTGTATTTGGACATCAGAGATCCCATTAACATCTTTCCCAGAAGAGCAAGATTTTAACCTTGGTGTCATGGATAAATAGTTTTACAGATCAACTAAATTCTGGCCTGGCTACATTATTGTTCACTAAGATATTTGACAAACACATACTTGTTCATTTTGCTTATTCAATATAAAATGTTGCAAGCTTTGTGTTGTCAGATATTGAAACATGATGCGTGTTCAAAACATGTTATGTACTAAATGCTATCTACTTTGTTATGTTCAAAATGGCTCCCTACTACTTCTTTAACCTGGATAAATAAATCATATTAAATTACATGAAATATAAGCATGCACTTTAATGTCCTGACTTCTGATATGGAGGAACTGCATTACTTGGAAATGTCTATTTATAGCACGCTCTGATACGAGCTATCAATTAGGGAGATGAAAACAACAGGATGCATACAGTACATCTTATGGAAGCACTCCAGGTATAATTGCAGGCAGTGTAGTTTAAATTCTTTTCAGATTTAAATGATACAGCACTTTTGCTATTTTGCTATGACTTGCTCATCAAAAAACCCTTATACAGTAAAACATAGTATACAGAATGTACAATGTACTGTCAATGGCCTAATAAATCATGAAGTGTCTTATCGAGAAGTACTAGATAGGATAAAAGGTGTGTGAACAAGTTGATTTGTTTCTCAGATTACCCTATAAGGTTTCATTAATGTAAATAAAGCACTGATATTTTGCAGCTCTGGATTTAATTACCTTAGTGTAGTACCTCATGGTCGTGCGAAGTGAGTAAATTGATTTGCCTTATAGGGTTGATTACCGGTATTCAGCAGCAGTGAGCATAATACTGTACAAGATTTCATTACTGTTTTTTCCAATTGAAACTTAATTGAATATACATTGAATTACATTTTTGTCTTAAAATAGCGATACCTTTATTGTTTTCTTTGCAAGAGCACCAATACTTTATTTGGTTAAAAGTCTATATTTGACCTTTGACATTTATTTTGTTAAAAAAAAAACTGCTCTCACTAAAATTAGCTGGTATATAAAGAGCACGTAGAACAAACAACATAATAATGTGCAAAAAAATGTATGTTCAGACCTCTCTTTATTAGATCTACTAAAGATGTATTAGAGTTTTAAACTTAACATATAGCGCCACCTGGTGACCAATGCATGTAATGGCTTGTATAAATGTGATTTAACATATCACATGGAACAATAATTACTTGTGGCTGACAGCTGTACTGTAATTGCCATTAGTTTTTTGTCACACCCATAGAATACTTTTTTTGTGATCAAATTTTTAGTTGAAAATGACAAAACAACAGAACATTCCCATTTTCCCCCCATATCCCCTCCCCCCCCCCAACAAAGGACCCTGAGAATCCACTTCAGACATTGACAGCTGAGGACTGGTTTATCAGCAATGGTATCTGCAGCTCCCCAGGCCTGCAGTCCCCTCCCTGGCCCCATGAACTTGAGCGACACCCATAGAATACTGAGCATATTTGTAATTGTCCTTTTTATAATATATTTCATTTTTTAAATAAAAAAAAGAAAAGAAACTACTAAAGGTGAAATATACTGGTCTGTGTATATAGGCTATATTATGTGCAATGGATCTAGTCCTTGTCCTCTTTTTTCCTTCTATTGTGGTAACGGTTCCCTATTCTCCAGTTGCCAAGGAAACAGTTCAGAATGCAGGGGGGACAAGTACATTTCAGATGTCACATCCTGTACAGATACCAAGAGCCAGATTTTGAAGTGAATGCATTTTTTTCACTGAAATGTAAAGAACAACGTGAATATGATAATGGAAAGTGTTGTGTGATGCACTGTTGTCACAGATTCTGCCTCCTATTGGTGAGATGAGGTGAAGTTAAAAGCTGTAAAACCATGAATGCAGATGAGCCTGCCTCTTTTACATAGTGGTTAAGATGCTCACTTGCGGTGTGCATGGTCGCGAGTTCGTGCCCGGTCTCTACCTTGTTGCACTAGCATGGAACAACTTTGTTGCAGTGATGAGCATTTTAATACCATTTTTGAGCTCTTTGTTACAAAATAAATAAAAGTTCACTGTGGTGGTAAAAGCGTAGCAAAGTGTTTTAAAGCACTGTGCAATCATGGTTTCAGCACAGTAAGGCAAAATGAATCACAAACATGCATTGTAAAAACCACGGTTAGCGACGGGAAAAAGCATGGCAAACTTGTGAATTAGTGTGCACATTTATCATGGTCCTTTTTTAAAGTTAGCTTTATAAATTTAGCGAGCTAGAATGCTAAGGTAAACAATCAAAATAATGTAAAAACAAGACAAAAAAGCTCAAACAAAAGAAACACACAAACTTGGATAAGAGGAGTGGACTATAGAAATACAGCTAGAATGACACCTGCTGTGTGTCATCATTAACAACATTAATATATAATTAACACCAGTGTGATAATTATAAACAAACTCCTCAGTGAAAGCAAGAATGCTGTTGAATGCCCCCAATAAATCTTGTTCTTATTTTTCATAATAAAAGTTTTATTTTCTGAAAAAAATGGAAATACAATACATTCAGAGGTCACAGGCAACCTATTTATAAACACCATTATTTATCAGATGATCACTTTGAATTGTTTTAGTATTTATTGACTAGTATTTATGTACTCGTGAGTTACGGTTTGGTTAGGGTTAGGGATACTTTGTGTGTGTTTGTAAACTACTATGTTATGTTTGTTTTTTAATACCATTTATTTTTTTAATTAAATCATTTCTGTGGTAATTATTTATATAAGTGTATACAATGTCCAATCGTAGTTTTACTGTTGTATCTTGTATACTGTACTTGTTTTTATATTTTTTTGTGACTTGGTTAAAGGTTCATTGACATTCTATAATCTTTTCTCGTTTATAACATTCAAGGTAGATAATCCTGTGAATGCTGAGCATTGGTTCCGAAGTGTACATAGTAAGGTTGTTTTTTATTGAGTTATTGGTATTGAATATATTTGTAGAGAAAATGTCCAGTGAGAGCTGTAAATGAACGTCACATTTCGAGCTGTTCAATCCCCATTCATTTGTGTCACCAGAGCAACACCCATGTTACAGACATAGAGTTAAGCAATTCGTTTGTAGAGAGGGACATTCTACTGTATGTAAATTCAACCAGTCCCCCATGCATGACCTTCTCGGGTGTTGTTTAATTTAGGATTAAAATCCTTTTAAATCAGCACACATGCAAAACCTAATGTGGGCAATATTTATTTCTACTTTGCTAGGCAGGAAGATCCACCTTCCAAAATCTACTTAAAATTATAGCCCATAGTTAACAATCTACACCTGTACTAAAACTAGTGCAAATATCTTCTGTTATTAATCATGAATCATGATCAATTTGCTTATCTAACCACCCCCTAGGTTCCATAGTATGAAAAAAATTGGGTCATATTTTATGAAACCAGGGCTGTGAGCAAATCTAATTACCAGTTCAATATCTGATAGAAAATGTGTAGAAATTGTTAGTTGTTTATTGGATTAGGAGTAATGAACATTAAAAGATTTGATTTCAAGTTATAACAGCAAATGTAGATATGATTTAACACTAGTTGAACTAGAAAGATTTACAAAAACTATATTTGGAGGTCAGTATATAATAATAATAATAATAATAATAATAATAATAATAATAATAATAATGTATTTTGAGAGTTATTAAGGTTTTACCCTAATAGTTATATTTAGAAAACTTATTAACTGTTTGTTTCGACAGGGAATGAATTCCAAGATGCGTACTGGACGGGGGATTACTGTATATCAGGTTTGAAATGCTTTGAAGAAGCCATTCATAGTATAAACAGATTATTTAAAGTATCCCCTATACTGTATGTTGTGAATTTATTCTCAACATTACTTTTGGTCCTGTGTTGAAAGCCATTACATACTTTTCATACAGAGAAAGGCTAAGTAGGCCAACAGCTGCTCTGAAGACTCAATTTCCATTTTACTTTGAAGTTTATATTTGTAGGGTAGAATACATGTAACCTCATGTTCTCAAACCCAATGGCCCCAATGATGTTCACATCTGTGTTTTTCTTCTACTGTAAGATATTTCTATTGATAACATGACATGCTCACTTTTTTTCAGTGTAACTTACAAACATTGAATACAGCATATATCATATCTAGTGGAAGCCAAGAGTTAAAAAAACAAACCATCCCCACATCTATATATAATCCTTTAAATGTACAGGACCTGAACAGGCAGCAGTTGGTCCTTAATCCACACTTAATATCTGTGTCTTCCTATTTGAAATCAGTGTGGCGTGATAAAGATACATTTCACAATAGCCTCATTTCAGAGAGGGTTTTTTTGATTTGCAACTGTAGTGAATTAGGTAAACAATTTTATTAAATATAAATTAGTCTCTAGTCGTCCTGTTTAAGAACGTCAAAATGTAAGAAATGAGATATACCATATTTAAGTTCTGGACCATGTAGAACTCGGATTCCCTTGGACAATAAATGACATTCACACAACGTGTCAAATATAAAATAGTTTATTTAAGAATAAACAGGGGTGCACAACTAATCTAATATTACAGAAAGGAAAGGCTATTGGTTAGAGATATGCGTGAATAGTATACAGTTCTTTGATTGCAAACGATTACAACAACCATAACATCATTAGCATATATGGTTAATATACTAATATTAAATATGGCTTATCACACAAAGTGTCTACTTTGCATTAGTATTTTCAATACCCATTTCTCGTTGTAATCGATCATGTCAATATGCACGGGAATTAATTCAACTTCCCATTCAGAACGGAATCCAACATTCCAGTACCTAATTTAGCAAATTAGTTTTACCGTGTTAATTTAGTCTAGACGTGATGTACCAAACTAATAATATGTTATCAACCTCAGTTGATTATATATTCAAATGAACTCAGAAATGGGGCAATGATCAAATTCTCTGCATTTATGAGGCAACTCCTTGGAGTTGCACATTTCAACAAACAAAATACATTTCTTACACACTCTAAAACAGGAAGTTATACTGTATTCAATTCCTAGAACAGTTTATCCACTAACTTAATAGCATTTACTGCAGTTACTTTCTCGGGTCATAAAGTATTTAATATTAGATATATTGAATACTTATCGATTTCCATATAAAGAAGTCAATCTTTGTAGATGAATACTGCAGCTCTGTGGATCTGAAATTCCAATGAAAGAAGACGGTACTTTGCTGTACACATTGTATTGGTAGGCTTGCAATAAACCAATAGTTCTTTTCAAATGGAGATCATCTTGTTGATCTCCAAGTCTTGCAACATTATCTTGGTTGTCAACAGTCTTTTGGGATCTTCCAAAAGCATAACTGCAGCTACGTGGAAACAAAGACCCTGCTTTCCGATTAATGCAGTATCTCGTTTACTGATTCAGTCTCTTGTAGGACAGACAGCAGGGCCCTTCCTCAGAAGATGATTTTAGCCATTATTCAGAACACTGGTTCTTCCTTGCCTTCCGTGAATTCCCATGACATCAGTAACTTTCTTCAGAACAGTTCAGCTTCCATTTCTCCCTCAGCACTCCTTCTGATTGTCAAAGTTCAAAGACTTGTTCCTTGTGTGGAGAGTGCTCTCTCTTGCCTGGAGCGCTGATCCTTCTGTGGGGCACACTTCTAGTGTGGGGAGCTCATGGGCAGCATGTGTGGGAATCTCTCAGTGTGGGGAGCTCATGGGCAGCATGTGTGGGAATCTCTCAGTGTGGGGAGCTCATGGGCAGCATGTGTGGGAATCTCTCAGTGTGGGGAGCTCTCTCTATCTTGCCTGGAGCGCTGTTCCTTCTGTGGGGAACTTGCTTAGTGTGGAAAAACTCTTCGTTCGTATGGCTGGTTTTGTGATTCTCACTTCCACCCTGTGATTGGTCAGTTTGTTTATTTTGGGCTGTGTCCAAGTCCACGTGGGGTGTTTCTCTTTGGTTGTTCTCATTCACAGACAGCCCATTGTTCTCAATTTGTCCATGGTTTCGACCCCTGTCGGCTGTATTTATGAGGGGTACTGTTCTCTGTCCGAGGTGTCAAAGCATAATCAAAACTGTTTGGCTTGCCTTCTGCAAGATACTGTTGGCGCCTAAAAGCGTCTGCAAGGTGAACCGCCTACTGAAATCAGGACTGCACAGCAATGGCTTGCTACACAGCCTTCGCTTCAGAGCAAGAAAGGCTCTCTGGCATGGCTTTGTCCACTGAACCGTATTTGGGGCTGCCTTCTGGGTGAGGTCTGTCAAGGGAATAGCAAGCGTGGTGAAGCTTGGGATGAACTTCCTATAATAGCCAGCTAGTCCCAAGAAAGAGCGCACCTGGGATTTGGTTGTAGGGACCGGCGAGTCTGCCAAGGCTTTCACTTTAGCAATCAGCGGTCTGATCTGGCCACTCCCTACTCGATACCCCAAATACTCTGACTCATTGTTCCCAATGGCACATTTCTTTGGGTTAGCAGTGAGCCCAGCCTCCAGCAAACCTTAGACAGATGACTCGGCCAATCCTCACTGTGGATGACCACGTAAGCAGCTGCGTACTCCTGAAGGGGCCGCAAAATGCGATCCATAATCCACTGGAAAGTGGCTGGTGCTCCATGCAACCCAAAGGGCATGTTCCTAAATTGGTACAACCTGAAGGGAGTCAAAATCGCTGTCCTCTCTCTGGATTCCGGGGTCAGGGGTATCTGCAAGTACCCCATCGTTAAATCTCATAAAATGAGCCGTGCCTAGATGCTCCAGCAACTCATCTACCCGGGGCATGGGATAAGCGTCAAACTTCAATTTCTCATTGACTCGCCTGAAGTCAATGCAAAATCGAGTTGACCCGTCCAGCTTATCCACTAAAACAATCGGACTGTTCCAGTCACTTTGGGACTCCTGTATTACGCCCAGTCTGAGCATCTCGTCAATTTCCACCTTTATTACCTGCTATTTGCATTCAGGTATGTGGTACAGCCTCTGGCGAACTGGTGCCACCGACTCAACTTCAATGTGATGGTGGGCTACTCTAGTCTGCCCCGGGATGGGAGAAAACACATCAGGAAACTCCGCCACCAGCGCCCGAGCCTGACATTTCTGTGTTGGTGTCAGATTATCTGCAATCTGTACCGACTCTTTCTTCGCCAACACAGAAAGATCAGGTCTCAGGTCTGTGACGTCATCTGCTTGCGCCACTAACAAAGCCTCCTGTTGCAACCAGGGCTTCAAGAGGTTTACATGATAAATGTGCTCTTCTCTCCGTCACTCTGACTGGCAGATCTCATAATCCACCATCCCAATCCGGCATGTAACCTCATAAGGTCCTTGCCACTTCACCAGAAGTTTAGACTCAGAGCTGGGCAACAACAGAAGCAACTTATCCCCCGGCTGAAACGTGCATAACCGGGGCCCCCTGTTACATTGGGTCTCCTATCTGCATTGAGCCTGCTGCAAATTGTCAAGCACCCACTTTCCCACAGACTCAAGACGCTTGCGTAAGTCCAACACATACCAGACAGTATTGGTCGAATTGTCCTGCTGTTCCTCCCACATCTCTCTGACTAGATCAAGCACACCCCAGGGTCTCTGTCCATACAGCAGCTTGAATGGTGAAAACCTCGTAGAAGCCTGAAGTACCTCTCTGATAGCAAAGAGAAGCGCACATCACTATAAATAAATCTGCGCAACATGTTTTTGAGGGTATTATTAAAAAGCTCGACAAAACCATTAGTCCTAATGGTCTTAATCCCCAAAAGTTTACATGTTCCACAGACTAGCCGGGACTCCTTGGGGATCCCCACCCGGTAGAAAACCTTCACGAGCTCGTTGGCAACAGATTTAGCAGACGCAGATCGGATGGGAATGGCCTCAGGATAACGCGTAACGTAATCCAAAATAACCAACAAGAGGTGTGTTTCCCGCCGCATTCCTCTCTAGCGGTCCAACTATATCTACTCCAATACGCTCAAACGGTGCTTCCACTAGTGGCAATGGCACCAATGGGACGGCTCTAGGGCTGGCCTTCTGACACTCCCCACAGTGTTCGCAAAATGCCTGATGTCACCATCCAGCCCCAGCCAATAGAACCGTGTAACAAGCCTTGCTTTGGTCTTGTCCCTTCCCAAATGACCAGACAGAGAAATAGCATGAACAAATTGCAACAAATCCTCCTTAAAGGGCTGAGGAATGAGCAACTGGTGACGCACTTCCCCAGTCTGGGGTAACATTTCAACACAGGTTTAACAGATCTCGATTCATTTCAAAAGTGAGGGTACATGGCACTGCATCTGGGCTCAACCACACAACCTTTAACCACAGCTGTTTGGTCAAAGAGCCTGCCTAGCACGCTGTCATGCCCTTGCTCGAGTCGGAAGTCACGGGACCAAGCTAAAAAATCAGCTCCCATGGCTTCTAGCTCGGGATAGGGTTGTTCCTGAGCGGAGGCATTGCCAGCCCTCATTCTTAGCGGCCCAGCATTCCCGTTTAGTTTTTCGGGATCTAAATCTACGGCAATACCATGCCGGGTCGCAAAAGTAGAAGATCTCTCCAATTACTTCCTCTTAGCCAATAGGGAGGACGGGGCCGTCACAGCAGCAAACCAATCTTTGAACTGCTCGCAGTCCCGCCCCAGAACTACAGGCACTGGCAACCGAGGACACAAACCCAATTGCGCTCGCGTCACCTGCTGGCTAATTTTTTAATTCACATACATGCGCACATTCCCATGAATACTTTTAATATGCGCCTGACCCATTATTTGCTTATGCCCTGGTGAGATTAAGCTCTCTTGTATTAGGGACTGACTACACCCTGAATCTAAGAGAGCCTGGGTTTGTGTATCATCCACTGACACAGGAATAACAAAATTTGTCTGCTGGAGTGACTGCTGAAATGGAACAGTCTTACCTAGTCGGATGAGGTCACATCCCATAGCGGGGCAATCCCGGTCGATGTGGCTCACCTCCCAGCTTGTTCCACACATCAGTGAACTGGTTTCTCGCCATGAAGCTTCAGCAGGAAGTTGAAACAAAGGCACCATCAAAGGGGCTCGACGGTAGGGTGACCCCACCCTGCCCTGGTTCTCGGGCCGGGAGCTCCCGCCGCCACACTCCGTCCAAAGACCTGGCTACCCCCCCCCCCAGTCCCTTTGCCATTCCTGGGGCCATTAGAGGGGGTGATGCTGGAAGAGAACTGTTTCCAGGCAGCTTAGCAGGTGTTGGTTTGCTGCCTGGTACTGCTCTGCCAATTGGATCGCCCAATCCAGGGTGGCGGGTGCCTGTCGTTGCACCCATAAGCGCGGCCCCGGAGCCAAGCACTCTAGGAACCGCTCGACTACAATCACTTCCACCAACCTGGCAGTGGTGGTCCTGGGCTCAGCCGTCTCCGGGAGTAATCATGCAAGCGGTGAGCAATGGCCCTGGGGTGATCTTTCGCAGAGAACCTCTCCTCCTGGAATTTGCGGTGGTAGCCCTCCGGAGTCGCTTTCAGTGTGGGCTAGTCCATCATTGCCACCGGATCCAAGGTCCTCACCGCCGCCTGCACCTCCCCCGTCAGCTATGGATAGCCCACTGTGCTTCAGCCCACCCGGCAGAGATCGCCATAGCTTTGAAAAGCTCCAGGTAGGCGTCAGGTCGATCCTTGGCCGTCATTTTTGTCAGCTGCTGTAATCCTGGGTTGGGTCCCACAGGTCTGGCACCCGCCTGCATGACCTCTGTTAGTGTTTGGCGCAGGAGGTCCATCATGGCGGCGAACTGTTGGGGATCCATTCTGTCTCCCTCGGTTCTTGCACTGCTGTATGGGCAGTGACAGTGAATCCCTGGAAGGGTGGTGGGCAATTCACTGACACACAGGAGACAAAACTTTATTTGTAATGCCACTCAGGTGCACTGATTTTTTTTACCCGCAGAGGGCGCTGTTGTCCATGGCCTGTATACTGACAACAGTAATCAGGACCACAGGGTTACCAATACCGGTATACAATCCAGGGCACATACAAGTGCTCAAAATAATAATGAAAACCTTCTGAAATAATGAAAAACTAATAAAACTACAAAATAAAGGTGCAGCGTTTCCCCGACTGTCACTACCCGCATGGTCCGGGTCTCAGTCCTACACTCCACCGTTCCCTCAGACTACGGTCTATACTTTTGGGGCCTGCCCACGGTTTCTCTGCTACCCCTATATTTATTTTGTTTTGTTTTATTTTGTTTTTGTTCTCTGGACATTCTCGGTCTGGCAATAGAGCTTCCTCTCGCTCGTTTGTCGTCCTATAGGGGCCGACCTGAGGGAACAACAGAGCGTTATTTTATAGGCCCAGCAATCCCCCCAGGCCCGCCTCCCAAACATTCAGAGAGAGGGAGAGACCACACACCCTCGTCCCACCTGTCGTGTCATTGCCATGGCTGATAGGCATATCTCACGGGTTGCTGCCCTCTTCCTGCAGAACCATGCATGCGCCAGACAGTCAGCACAGATCTCCCCTGTTACAGACCCACTCTGACGCTACACCACAAAGTAAATCATGCAGTTAAAATAATTAAACAGTGCCATAACAAGATTAAAACAAGAAAAACAAAAGGCCAGTAATGAATGGCATTTGGAAACAGCAATGAGTCAGACCATTTGATTTGATGCTGGTCATCATTCAGACCTCTTGTTTCAGGTAGCCATATGCCACAAATTAAGCTGCTTGAGACTGATATCAGAATCCCTATTTTGCCCATTAACAGCAAATCATTTCTCATCTTTGAAAAAAAAAATCCTGTATATTTTCTAAATGAAATACTGAAAATACAAATGAACATTATTTAAATGCACCATTTTATTAGGGTGTGACATTCTCTCTTTGAACTGCAGAAGGCACAATCAGACAGAACATCCGCCGAGATGACAGCAGGACTAGAGGGCTCAAGCATCAGGGAGTCAGTTGTAGCTCTTATAAATTTATGAGCTGTGTCAGAATTTTGTGTCTAGAGATATAAAAACAGCATCCCTGCAGGCAGCTTTATATATATATATATATATATATATATATATATATATATATATATATATATATATATATATATATAAAGTATGGTTCATGATAAATGCTGTTGGTGGGTCTCCCAGGGTGAGCATTTTTATGCAGGCACCGGTTTACACCGCATATTTATGGGATATTTATTAATCAAGCCTGCTGCTCAGACATGGCCCCAAATGATCGCATCTATATGCAGAATCTCAAGGACTACTTAAGAGGGCAAACATTCCGTAAGGGCTTAAGTAGGGCAGTTGATCTCCAATTCCACATGTTTCCACCAACCGATGTATAATGTTTACTTACATGGAATTTCAAGAAAGAAGACATACATACTATACAGTCTGTATGTCATAAAAGTGGCCAGGTTGTCCCTATTCCCTATTCCACTGTAACATAGTTGTTCAAGATGAAAACACAGAAACCCAAATAAAAATTCTAAAGCCTATATTAAAACAACACTTTAAGGGCATAAATCAAATGTTTTTTTTTTCCTTTCTGAATAATGACTATTTGGATTAAAGAGCTTTATAAATCTTTCCCTAAGTGAAGATGATTCCATGTGTATATTCAATGTGGGTTCAAGTCTGGGCACTGTGAAGGACAGGATAGTCATTGCAACTGGGCTTGTGTTCATGAATAAAAGCCCAATGCAGGCTAATACTTTTACACCCTGCAAGTTTGGGTGGCAGGATAACAGAGGAAGGTGTCACACAGCCAGAATGACCAAAGCATAGATGGCACAGCCTCAAATGTATTGCACTTCATAGTTTTACAGAAATTATGTTTGAACATTTGGCTTAGAATATGAAATTAATTTCTCTTGATTTATACTGTGTGTATCAGTGTTGTTACAGTTTTTAGCACATTTACAAGCTACATTAAATGTGTGGCTTTTTATTTCAGGTATTTCAGGTGGTGTTGGATTAAATGTGTGGCTTTTTATTTCAGGTATTTCAGGTGGTGTTGGATTAAATGTGTGGCTTTTTATTTCAGGTATTTCAGGTGGTGTTGGATTAAATGTGTGGCTTTTTATTTCAGGTATTTCAGGTGGTGTTGGATTAAATGTGTGGCTTTTTATTTCAGGTATTTCAGGTGGTGTTGGAGAATATTGAAGATATTGCTTAATAACAGATACAATAATACTTACGAAGGGTGCTGATACGTCTGGTTAATATATACAACAAATACATTTGTAAAATTCGAAAGTAAATGACGTTATCCATGAAAAGCAGGGGGAAGTGGCCACATACATGTTATGCAGTCTATTTAGTTTTCTATTCCTAAAGAAGACAAGTGGAACATTAATGTGGCGAGTTTTGTTCAGGCTTTATGATTGATGGTTGATAGATTGGACGTCTGGGGATTTGCTTCTTTTAAACAAGATTTGGAGCACAGGTTACCACAGATGTTAGGACTTCTTACCGATAATGACACTGTGGTGGATTTGCTGACCAATAGGGCTTGGCAGATTACTTATTTTTATGACCTACTGTATTACTGCGGTGGCTTTTTCCCACACACCGCCTGCATTTAAGGGAAATTGTAAAAGCAATGATTTGTATCCCTCTTGAAAATGTCAGCCATAATACTAGTTGTGATATCCACCACAGTCTTTTTCCCTCAAGGTGTAAGTGGATAATAGATGGTATCCACTTTTGGACTGGCATACCAGGTACTTCTGCATTATTAGGGTATTGATTTTGAGTACCAACAAGGTAAAAAATAAAACAGTATTAAAGCTCCCTAGTAAACCAAGTAAATATAAACTGAAATTAGGGGTTTTGTATTATACAATCCAACAATGATTCCCAAAGTTATTACTACTAAACAACACACACAACAGGGAAGCTGTGCTACACATATGAGTGTATCTGTGTCCAGCAGTAATTCCCACTATGGGTAATACTATTTCTGTTTTTTTGGGAAGTAAAAGAAACAGTCGTACTTTAGTGTTCCTCATAGTCATAGCAGTATCAACTGGGCTTCAAATTCAGTTTACCAATGCCTTGAGCAAACACATACAATTACAGTTAAATACGTTATTTTGTTTGACAGTTCTGCTAAAAATCTGACTGACTAATTATATAAATATTATAATGCCTTGTTAACAAAGCTTTTTTCCCCAGTGCTCTGTTTGCCTTTGTAAAAGGAGTAACAAACTGCTGAGTTATTTATTTAGGGCTTTAGTTTGGGGTAGTACTGTGGTAAACTGTTTGTGAATATTGCTGCACACTGAGTATCGACTCAAATGTATTTCAAGAGTAACTGATAACATGATAAATAATAATTGCATGAGAAAGCAAGAATACAGAAAGGCAGCATTATCTTAAGTGTCATAATTATCATGTGTTACACAGACACTGTGGCTGATTAGTTATAGTTAATTTATAATTTAACAACATGTGTGTTTACCAAGTGAAAGTTTATTATTGCTTTTTGTAACATTTATTGAACTAATAATAAAGCATTACTGACAACATATACAACGAATTCAAGAGGAGGAGAAACACAGTTTGTTCTCTCTCAAATCATTAGTAAAACTGTTTGGCAATATATACGTTTTGATCTTTGCATATGGTGCAGAGATTAGCATTTTTTTAATGAAAAAATACTGTATCAGCTGTGGCCTATTTGAATAATGGATGTATAACTAAAAAATGAACTAATTGTCATTCCTATGGCACATACTAATTATGAATGAAGTGCACTTTTTATTTTTATTATTTTGTTTATTTAGCAGACGCCTTTATCCAAGGCGACTTACAGAGACTAGGGTGTGTGAGCTATGCATCAGCTGCAGAGTCACTTACAAGTGCATCTCACCCGAAAGACGGAGCACAAGGAGGTTAAGTGACTTGCTCAGGGTCACACAATGAGTCAGTGGCTGAGGTGGGATTTGAACCAGGGACCTCCTGGTTACAAGCCCTTTTCTTTAACCACTGGACCACACAGCCTCCTTGATTTTTAAAAGCAAAATTGTTTAGAAAAAAAGTATATGTGAAAATAATTCACACCTGTGAAAAACTTGTGACAAGCTGGAAAAAAACACGGGGACAGGCTGTTGAATTGGAAGGTTCAATAAAGGTCCCATAAATAATAGGCATCTCTGACTGAGTTCTTGGAAAAGATATATATATATATATATATATATATATATATATATATATATATATATATATATATATATATATACAGTACTGTGCAAAAGTTTTAGGCAGGTGTGAAAAATGCTGTAAAGTAAGAATGCTTTCAAAATAGACATGTTAATAGATTATATTTATCAATTAACTGCAAAGTGAGTGAACAGAAGAAAAATCTAAATCAAATCCATATTTGGTGTGACCACCCTTTGCCTTCAAAACAGCATCAAGCATCAATTCTTCTAGGTACACTTGCACACAGTTTTTGAAGGAACTTCGGCAGGTAGGTTGGCCCAAACGTCTTGGAGAACTAACCACAGTTCTTCTGTGGATTTAGGCAGCCTCAGTTGCTTCTCTCTCTTCATGTAATCCCAGACAGACTCGATGATGTTGAGATCAGGGCTCTGTGGGGGCCATACCATCACTTCCAGGACTCCTTGTTCTTCTTTACGCTGAAGATAGTTCTTAATGACTTTCGCTGTATATTTGGGGTCGTTGTCATGCTGCAGAATAAATTTTGGGCCAATCAGATGCCTCCCTGATGGTATTGCATGATGGATAAGTATCTGCCTGTACTTCTCAGCATTGAGGAGACCATTAATTCTGACCAAATCCCCAACTCCATTTGCAGAAATGCAGCCCCAAATTTGCAAGGAACCCACCATGCTTCACTGTTGCCTGCAGACACTCATTCGTGTACCGCTCTCAGCCCTTCGGCGAACAAACTGCCTTCTGCTACAGCCAAATATTTAAAATTTTGACTCATCAGTCCAGAGCACCTGCTGCCATTTTTCTGCACCCCAGTTCCTGTGTTTTCGTGCATAGTTGAGTCGCTTGGCCTTGTTTCCACGTCGGAGGTATGGCTTTTGGCCGCAAGTCTTCCATGAAGGCCACTTCTGACCAGACTTCTCGGACAGTAGATAGGTGTACCAGGGTCCCACTGTTTTCTGCCAGTTCTGAGCTGATGGCACTGCTGGACATCTTCCGATTGCGAAGGAAAGTAAGCATGATGTGTCTTTCATCTGCTGCAGTAAGTTTCCTTGGCCGACCACTGCGTCTCGGTCCTCAACATTGCCC
Organism: Acipenser oxyrinchus oxyrinchus; assembly: GCA_030684275.1. NCBI lineage: Eukaryota > Metazoa > Chordata > Actinopteri > Acipenseriformes > Acipenseridae > Acipenser > Acipenser oxyrinchus. The sequence goes on from CM060251.1 coordinate 16,796,920, forward strand.
ATTTCTTTGTGCTTCTTCAAAGAGCTTGGACAGCACATCTGGAAACCCCTGTCTGCCTTGAAATTTCTGCCTGGGAGAGACCTTGCTGATGCAGTATAACTACCTTGTGTCTTGTTGCTGTGCTCAGTCTTGCCATGGTGTATGACTTTTGACAGTAAACTGTCTTCAGCAACCTCACCTTGTTAGCTGAGTTTGGCTGTTCCTCACCCAGTTTTATTCCTCCTACACAGCTGCTTCTGTTTCAGTTAATGATTGTGTTTCAACCTACATATTGAATTGATGATCATTAGCACCTGTTTGGTATAATTGTTTAATCATACACCTGACTATATGCCTACAAAATCCCTGACTTTGTGCAAGTGTACCTAGAAGAATTGATGCTGTTTTGAAGGCAAAGGGTGGTCACACCAAATATGGATTTGATTTAGATTTTTCTTCTGTTCACTCACTTTGCATTCAGTTAATTGATAAATCTAATCTATTAACATGTCTATTTTGAAAGCATTCTTACTTTACAGCATTTTTCACACCTGCCTAAAACTTTTGCACAGTACTGTATATATATATATATATATATATATATATATATATATATATATATATATATATATATATATATATATATATATATATTCTAGAGAGAATCTAAAAAAAAGAAAAAGCACAAAACAATTCTGTCAGTAACCAAGACATTGAGACTAGCATGGTAAACTACTGGCCTCTCTTATTCTTCGTAGCAGTGTTGTCATTCTTGCTCTGACCTTTTTGATTGCTTTCTATCTTGTTATTTTTAGCACTCATATCAGCTGGCTGTTGCACAACTACCTGCAGAAGTGTCAAGCTCTGGGACAGGTAAGGATCTGAAATTCATGTACATACTGTAGTATGCATACAGGCTGCACTACCTTTATGCTATTCTTGAATGATTTTTACTGGCATATAGGAGGACTATGGTACGGGAACAGTGCATCTAGTGAAGGCCAGATCTTTAATTATCAAGTTAAAACTAATAAAGGGAATTTGTAAAATGTCACACGTTATTCTCAATTGAAAATGAGAAAAAAAGAGACTCCCCTGGGATGACAAAACCGTATATTATAGCCTATGATATTTAGTTCAGTGGTTTCTGTGCTTCCCAACAGAGAAAGAAGGTAAGTCTATTTATCACATTTGTCTTAAATGTGCCTCCATGGGGAATGTCCTTTTTGGATGATAATTTGATCTAAGCTGGGTGTAGGATTGATTTGTTAATATTTAATGTGATATGGAGATGCAAAATAAGCAAGCGGCTTCCACTGCAGACTGTGAGAAATGAACCTAAAAAAATAAGAAACAGGGCGTTATGGATGAATTGAAACAAATACAATGGTAACAATGGGAGATTAGTGTCTGAAAGACAGAGCTTTTTTTACAGTTTCCTAACAGTAATGTTCTGATGAAAAACAAGATGAGACTGAAATCAAATAACAAAGGGCTCAGTCTTTTATATTGACTAGGAAGAAAGACAAGGGATATGGTTGACAAGTTCCTCTCTCCTGAGAGAAACTGATAAGGCACCAGAAAATTGATTGGAGGGCTGAGTGACAGAAATTAAAAGTCCACACAAAGCCTGTTTGGTCTGATTTATCACAATTAACATCAAATGTCTTTCTTTCTCACAATGAACCTACACAAATAACCCTACTGTACCTAACCATCAGTTTCATACTTTCTTGCAGTTTTGATGCCTCTTGACTAGAACCTTCTGTGAATGATGACCACTAGTACCCAGGTCCCAACTGGATGTGGTCTATAGACAAGCATGTAGTGGAAGAGATGGGATTTCAAAGATGCACTAAAAATGTTTTGATCTTTTTCCTTTTAAAAAACAAAATAAATGATGAAGCCTTTAGAACTACATCCGTGATATGAAGATTATTTAAACAGGTCAGGTGTGCTTAGACAACCTACTGTACATTCAGATATTCATTGACACTTAAAATGGATTCTCTCTGTACAAACTATCACAAAGTTTCAACTAAGGTGATGCAGCCTTCATGATGAAAATGATGTCCTACCTCCCGGAAAAAAAGTCAATGGACGAACGAACATGGAAAGACTAGATCTGGGGATAATCTGATTCAAGGAGATTTGCTATCCTACTTTCTGTTCCATTGAGTTTTTCTTCATTTTCAGTTTGGTTGATACAAAAAAGTGTATTCTGCTGCTTCCTTTGGACTGTTCATCCTACAGCACAACATCCCATTTCTGTTTTAAACTGTGTGTCACATTAATCTACACTGGGGATATTGGGAAGACCTTTTTTTACTGTACTGTTCTTTACATAAATGTTGGGTTTCTGCCTCTGTATTAAGCTGAAAAGTTACTTTGTAACCTTTTATTTTCATGTGTAACCCTTTTTATGTTGAAAATACAATAAACTTTCAAGTCTATGACATAAATGAAAGTGCATTTTTAATGAATGGCTTTCTATATTGGAATGCACATATTTAGATCATGTAGTATGCTTAAATAATAGGAAGAAGGTTAATAATGTAATGCCAATACAACTTCACAACAGGATTGGCCTAGCATGCCAACATTTAAAAGGCAGTATTTCCATAAATTAATGAAGGTAATATCTTTGTAAAATTTATTAGAGACATTTTCCATACTAACTCAGCTGTAGAGAGATAAGAAATTACATTTGCACATCCCTTGTGGCAATTTCTAGCACCCCATTGGTTGAGAAAGTTAGTAAGTCTAATAAATAAAGACCAAAGCAGAAACAGCAATAGATAATTATCCAAAACACAATATAGGGTTGGTGTTTACAAAAAAAAATATTTCTTGCATTTTTATGTATCAAGTGATATATTTGTCAACAGTCATGATTGTTTTGATTATTTATTTATTTATTTTATTTAAAAAAAAAAAAAAAAAAGTGTTTCTCAATACTTCAACATACCAAACATGTTTATGTGTAGCCGTTATGTGAACAACTGCTGAGGAATGCTGAATTAAAAATATACTGTAAGTCTAATTGTCCTTACTTATCATAAGGTAAAACCTAAGAGAAACTATGTTGTAAACTAAGTCGCAGCGCAAACATACCGCATTTGCATTTTTGTTGCGACACTTAGAAAAGTGTACATTTTGTTGTATGTACTAAGAGAAAATATGTTAATAAAAACAGTGGCAAAAACGAATTTAAATATTTGTTGTGTCCTCTTAGCGAGATCTCTATTGCGAGAGTCATGCGACATTGTTCAAATAAATAGCGGGAACTGAGTTGTGGTTTGCTGCAGCAGAGGGTGCCCGAAGGATAACGTCTATACATGCAAGGGTCCAAGAATCAAAATAACATTGTTTTTGTTAAATGTAAACGTGCGACCACCTTTATTTAGCGACCACTTTAAATTCCTCCTAATGATATTTGTGCTTTTATTTAATTGTATTAAGCGACCACCTGTCTAACGCGACCAGTGACTACAATTCTCTTACCCAGCAATGGACTCAAACCTGTATTAAGCACCCTTACACAGGGCTATTGTTATAAGAAAAATATGGTTTTAAATGGTACGTCCGAAATTCAAAGGAATACGGTAACCATTTTAGCGGTCTTTCATCCATAATCAATAAAACAACAGTACTCTCTTGTAATGGAAGAGAGAAAATGTGGAGAAACAATGTGTCCTCCATTGATGACAGAATTAAAATGATTAAACTTGTAAAGACAGTAAGTGCCAGAAAAAACTGCTTACAAATTCAGCACTAGAAAGAAGCAGATACAACATTTTGAAGGAAAGAACCAGGGCTTGAAGTTTTAGGTTTTCATTTTTGTTCATGCGACTGTGTTTTGAGCCGATTCAATATCTTAATTAAACTTAATTACTAAAAAAAGTCACTTATTTTTATCGATGTCCTGATTGACTTGCTGACTCTGTTTCACCTTCTTCATTATTCGAACACAAGAGAAAGCAATGACATTAATCACTTCTCCCAGATGCTACTTAACTTTTCATTCTCTCACTTGCCTGGGAACTAGGCAGCTTCCAATGTCTCCGTTTCGTGTTGTGTTGTTCTTTCCCGCTTATTTAACAGAATGCTCTCAAAATTAGGACGTAGCGGCTTAAGACTTAAAGGCAAACCATTAAAAGGTAAATAAACGTGGGCTCCCGAGTGGCACATCCAGTAAAGGCGCTCCGCGCGGAGTGCAGGATGTGCCCTATAGCCTGGAGATCGCAGGTTCGAATCCAGGCTATGTCACAGCCGACTGTGACCGGGAGTTCCTAGGGGCGGCACACAATTGGCTGAGCGCTGCCCAGGTAGGGAGGGCTTAGGTCGACAGGGGAATCCACGGCTCACCGCGCATCAGCGACCCCTGTGGCCGATAGGGCGCCTGTGGTTCTGCAGTGGAGCCGCCAAATCTGTGTTGTCCTCCGGCACTATAGGTCTGGTGGCATTGCTGTGGATCTGCAGGAGCACATTTCGGAGGACGCGTGTTCCAGCCGCCGTTTCCCGAGTCGGCGGGGGGGTTGCGAGCAGTGAGCCGAGAATACAGATAATAATTGGGCATACTAAATTGGGGAGAAAACTGGGGTAAAAAATTGGCAACGACTAAATTTGTAAAAGAAAAAAAAAGAAAAAAAGGTAAATAAGCCATACTTATAAGAGTATGAAAACAATGTGCGTGGTAATCGAAAAAGTCTTATGCTTATGCCGGCGTTGGTTTCAGGATGCAATGAATCAACACATACCAGAAAGGCAGACACAGGCATTGAAATTTGCAAAGGATTTAAAACATTTTGTGTGACCTAAGACAGGCAAGCATTTATTACTTTCACAAAATAATTTGTTTTGTAAATGCATTATCTAAATGAATGTTATTAAATGATATACTTCCTTTTGTTCATATTATATCTTCTGGCTTTTACAGTGTATGTAAGACATATATAATTACAGGAAAGCATGTCAGAGACAAATAGAAAATTCATAAGTTATGGGCCCTCTTTTAAGAGACCACCTGTGTTAAGAGGCCACTATTAAGACTGCCCCTTGATTGTTCTCTTAATACAGGTTTGACTGTATATATACTCCCAATTACTAAGACTGAGACACATTTGCAGTGATGATAGTGATTTTTTGAATAAAACAAATGACACGTGTATATTTTTCAGTAACTGTGGTTTTCCAGACACTATACTTAGAGAAGCTCAGTTAAGTGTATCGACAATAAACAGAAAGGATGCCTTGTACAAAACCAAAACACAGAATACCAACAATCGTATTCCCCTTGTTCTTACATATCATCCTATGACCAAAAAAGTATAACACATCATACAAAGAAATTTTAGCATTCTTCAAGATGATCCTTCTCCAGCTTCTATTTTCAATAACCCTCCTCTAATGTCATACAGAAGAGACAAAAATCTAAGAGAGCATCTGGTCCACAGTAACATTCGACCCAATCTGGACAGTCTTAAGGGTACGTTTCCATGCAATAGGTCATGCTGTGCTACTTGTAAATACATTCACAGCAACACAGCAGTTAAGGGAGCAAAATCCTCATTTACTATCCAAGATATTTTTACTTGCATTAGTAAATGAATAGTATATTGCATTCGCTGCATCAAATGTAACAAGCTGTATATTGGTGAAACAAAACGAGACTTCGTGGAACATCTGAGAAGTATACGAATTAACACTTCTACCTTTCCTGTCGCCAGACATTTTAACAGAAATTGCCACACTATAGAAGACATCATTATTTGTGGGATGGTTCAATGCTATGGAACTAATGCTGTCAGGAAACAAAAGGAATGTGAATTCATTTTCAAACTAGGCACTGTGGAGCCATTTGTAATGAACATTCTATTCTGAGGTCATCATCATCATCAACATTCTGGAATTTTGTATAAAAGACTACTTGTTTGTTTTTTATCAACTTCTTAAAGCACTGTTTTTTTGTATTCAGCCGATGAAGGACTTGTAGTCCGAAACGTCCTGATAATTGATTTGTAATCAATTATTCTACCTTTTTAAGTACCTGAAATATCCTTTTCTCTTTTTTCTTTTTGATCATTTTGGTACACAGCAGTTTTCCTTTTTCTCAAACTATATATATATATATATATATATGGAGCTCCAGCACAAATGCAAGACTCCCTGTGGAATTCCCAGCTTTGTAGAGCCAGAACGCAAACATGTGCTTCTCTGACTGTATGACTCACCATGTACACCACACAACCAGTGGTGCATTTGTTAGGTGAGCCACTCGGGCCACTTTGTTTAGGAGTCTGTGTGGTCCAGTGGTTAAAGAAAAGGGCTTGTAACCAGAAGATCCCCGGTTCAAATCCCATCTCAGCCACTGACTCACTGTGTGACCCTGAGCAAGTCACTTAACCTCCTTGTGCTCCGTCTTTCGGGTGAGACATAATTGTAAGTGACTCTGCAGCTGATGCATAGTTCACACACCCTAGTCTCTGTAAGTCGCCTTGGATAAAGGCGTCTGCTAAATAAACAAATAATAAATATATATATATATATATATATATATATATATATATATATATATATATATATATATATATATATAGTGACACGTAGCCTACCGGCTGAGGCTTATTTTTCACTCTATACACAACAGAGTCAGACACAGAACTGAGCTTCTGTTTTTTTGTTGATTTCTCCCCCCCTTCCCTTCTAGTTTAAATGCTTCTGAACCTCCTCAAGGATTCTTTCTCCGAGTAGATTGGTTCCCTTTTTATTTAAGTGCAGTCCGTCCCACCTATATAGATAGTCCTTGTTGTAGAATGTCCTCCAATGTTCAAGAAAGGTGAAGCCTTCCTGTGTGCACCACGATTTCTGCCATGCATTTTGATTATGTAGCCCCTCGCTAAACCGGATATATTTGTCCAACATTAGGAGGTGTCGGGTTTAAAAAAATACAATAAAATCGTACACACATACATTTATAGCGCTCAATGTATTTAAAATGTATGAATCATTACGCTGAAATAACACTAATGTGTTTTGGGTAGGCTACACATTACACTATGAACAAAAATATAAATCTGTACAGTATGCCTATAGAGTACTAGTAATATCAAATGAACACTTAGCACGCTTTCTTTTTACTTTAGCCTGTAGGCTACCGGTAACACACAATAAATCACGCCGCTGCATTGTACACATTGGTGTACAATGCGAATAAAAGATTATTTTACATTTAAATTAAATGATTTTAGCGTTTTTTTTTAAATTATTAACTTGGCAGCAGTTGCGGCATGGACAAGTTATGATACTTACAGGAGGAATTCTCGTTAATACAAATTTCAAAGGACCGGCAACAAATTTTGCATTATACCACTAATTCATATTATCATTTGTAACCTACAGGCCAAATGTATACTGTCTGTTTTTATTTAAGTTAGTCAGGGGTGCAGTGCTAAAATGTGCACAATTACAAACAACCTGCACATTACTTGAAAAGGTGTGTTTCCTTTTCCTATACAGATGTTCAGAATGAGCTGGAGGGGTTAGTGGCACATATCTATTGCTCCCAACATGTTGGGGAAACCAGAAATGTAATGGACATTTGTTTTTAAGGCTTTAAGTACAGTACACCTTGCTTTTAGGGAAAAATAGGCATTTGGCTGTTCACCTCAAAAATGCATTGAGCACAACTGGCAATGCACGAGAAAAAGCAAGTTACTGTTTAAAACATGCTTTCAAAAGTTCTTAACAGATTGATGCAATTGTAAGTGTTGCAATTGCCTGCAGCTTTCGTACATCTCACTATAATATTTGAGAGTCCTCAATTGCACTATCGCCGCCCTCTTTTTGCAAATTTATGCAGGCACTCCCATATACATCTATATTAATCTATGCTTGAACCGAAAACAGAAACTGCTGCTGGAAAGCATTCCAAAAAAAGTCGCGAATAGCATTGTGCTTGTTTTAGTACATTTCACCCAAGACTTCTGACTCATTTGCAACTGGTTTGCAAATATTGCGATAGGCGCAACACTTTAGCACACCTACTCCTAAGCCATAGAAATGCAGACATTGCCACTCTGTTTCTTACACATTGATGTTCCCTGGGGCTTTGAATGTCAATGTATTATGAGATTTTTTTTTTTTTTTTACTAAAATCAATGCTGCTGTGTTATACTAATTAACTACCCATTGACTTAGATTTCCTCAAGAAGACTCCACTCGCTGTAATGTATTTTATAGTTAAGACCCTTGTTTTTTTTAAAATTAAATATAATATGTCCTGTTAAATTAAAAAATAAAACAATGAAAGGGGTGAAAATCAGTGAAAGTAATTTGTTTCCCAGGTAAATATTGATAAATGTGTAAAGATGGTGAGGATAACCAGTATCAGTATTTGGATTTCCTTGGTATAAATGGATAATTTCACATGCTTGAGTGGGCCAAATATCTGGTAAAAATCTGTAAAAACTGGTCCTTAATTTTAGTGTAGTATATTTCCTATAATAATAATGCCAGGCTCCTTTAGCATAGAGCACATAACCTTCATAAAACACCTTGAAGCTGTTTTTCAAGGGGCGTCATTATTATAACATGGAACATTATAATGTATACTTTTTATCAATGATAAGTAAGGACACTGCCAGACACCTATCCGATTATTCAAATTCAGAATACCAGCCCCAGTCTGCTGTTACAGTTTCTCTTTTACACACTAGACAGTTCCAATCTGTATATTTGTTCTGAATTTGGATTACAGAAATGACTTCTCAACAGTTTCAGATTTCCTGTCAAAATATGGCAGTTTTGTAAGTCAGAAGTGTTCATTCTTTCTAGGTTGAATGTGTGTGTGTCTGTATAAAAGATATATATGGGACATGTTTGTAGTCTGTTTTCAAGCAGCACACAGACATGGTGTAAGAAAAACAAATGGCTCAAGGTGAAATAGCCACCTATAACAACACCAGTGGTATGTGTGTGCGCAATTGCTGCCTGGGGATCCAAGAACTGAATGAGCATGGAGGTTGATTTACCACAAAGGAACTCCAAAAAATGAACAAAACATATAACATACTTTACAAATGCCATATGATGTGCAAGATAATGTTGCAGTAATAAAAATGAATCATGATAATTGCTTGGTGAAATAAACTTCCGGTGCCATGTAAATCCCAAACTGTGTAGAGCAGGGGTGTTTAATTCCTGTCTTGAAGGGACTGGGTGGAACAACTTTACCTATCTAACGGCCCGAGACGTGTTGTCAACTGAAAAGAACACATTGAAATATTTAGCAAAACCCTGATAATAAAATGTGCTGATGGATACCTGAGACGTTTAATAATAAAAGTGCACAATGTATATGTGTGGCAGTCCTTTCCCTATCACAGGTACCGACAGATATTTCCAATTCCAATTGTAGTAGTGAAAATGATTCAATGTCCTTATAAGTTATGAACCACAGAACAATGTATTTCAGGCTGGGTTAAACCAGTTGGTCCTGGTATCATGTACAGTGCAATATATATCAAGCCGCTTCAGAACTAAGAACCCTGCTGGCTCCACTTGCTTCATAGCAAATGCCTTTTATTTTGTTTTGTTTTATTTTATATTACATTTCCTGGGAATTTCTTAGTGTTTATTAAAACAAAAAAAGTTTGCTGTGTAAGATTGGAGGAAAGGAAATACTTCATTTCCCCAGATTATTCATGTGCGATGTAACCGATCTTGATTCACCAGTCGTGGCTAATCCTGGAGGGTATTGGTTCATCAAATGAACCTCTTAGCTACTTGCAACAGTTTCTTTTTTTTTTTGCAGTTTATTAAGAAATCTCCTTCAGATGTAGCCCTCAAGTGGTTTTTTTCTGTTAAAGAACTGGCACATTCAAATTGGATTTTAAGTTGCAGAGTACAGGAAATATCTTAGAACAAGACACAATGATACTCATAATTCTAAATGTCAGTAATTACCACTGGGATGTGCAATCGAATCCACAAACTGTGTTTAATATGAGGTAATAAAAACAGAAGGTAGACACAGATATGTTTTAGTTTGACTGAAAAAGAAAATACTCTCTCCACAGGTACAATTTATGCATGCCATATTTTCCTACTTCCATTAAACGTTGCAGTGCTGGTTAAAATTATGCTCATTTGCAAGTCTCCTGGCACAAGGCATGGCATTGTGTCCTTGGGAAATCAATGAATATTATAGAAATGTATCTGTTATATACTATACTGTAGTGTATGGGCATTAAACTTTTACACTAAACTTCAGTTAAGCCCACTAGTACCGACTGGTTTCTCTTTTGCTGATAAAATTAATAGAGTAACCACAGATGTAATATATTATTATATTTTTATCTGATTATCATACCAACACCTTAATGAACTGACATTGTTTTTTGTGTTGTTGTGTTTATATGGCCTCTGGGTGTTCATTTTACGTTGTATCCTTCAAGGCCATTAGTCAATATGAGAAAACGGCTTGGACATCAAACCAACAGTACTGATATACAGTACTGTAACGGGATGATGGTCCAAACTTACCCCCACCCTCAATCACATTATTCTCTCAGGAACACAGAGGTTTTTAGAGCTCGGGAAACAGCAACTTGCTAGTGCACTGAAAGAATACTTCACACAAATGACAACTGACTAACAGGTTGTACATACAATGACTGACATTCACACAGACAAAATCACGACTGACAACCCAATGCCCAGGAAGCCACACCCAGCCACACCTACTCCTAACAGGATCAATTATTCAATAAACAGTTACACCTGGAATGATTTTATACAAAAATAAACTCTATTATTTAACATTCATTCCATTTACAATAAACATTCATATTTTACATTAAACATGTTTCTTGTCCTTTATAGGTACTGTATTTGTTTAACTTGCATGAATACCGTCCTTGTTTACAAACATGATCTTAACTATTCTATTGTTTCCCCATTATTATTATTATTGTCATTATTATTCTCTAGTCCCTAACTATTACCAGTAAAGACTGAACATTAGCATTATCCCTTCTCTTGGAAGATTGCTGCACATATGGCTATAACAAGGAGGTCCCCGGTTCAAATCCCACCTCAGCCACTGACTCATTGTATGACCCTGAGCAAGTCACTTAACCTCCTTGTTGATGCATAGTTCACACACCCTAGTCTCTGTAAGTCGCCTTGGATAAAGGCGTCTGCTAAATAAACAAATAAAATAAAAAATAAGCACAATAACAGTACACAGAATAACCTCAATGTGAAATAAGACGACAATACTGTAAATCACTCTACTTACAATAGAACAGAGCCACACTAATCTCAATGCTGCCACTGTAATCTTTGTATATTTTATTGCACTGTGCTTTTCATCTAGACACGTCATGCCCCATTAATTAACTTCCTCTCTGTTGTGAGCTGTGAGAACATTCTACTCTACTGGATACTATTTTAAAAAGTTTTGTTTGCTGTTTAAAGGCTTCCTAATGCAAAAAATAATCTCTATAAATCTAAAGTGGCATTACAACAAGGAAAAAATCAGGAGAAAATGGTCCTTCAGATGAGATGTAAAACCTTCAGATGAGATTTAAAACCGAGGTCCTATTGTAAGTGACTGCAGCAACAGCTCTTGATGCATAGTTCACCTATATAGTCTCTGTAAGTCGCTTTGGATAAAAGCATCTGCTAAATGAGCAATTCATAATAATAACATGACTAACCCAAAGCTGACATTTTAATAATGTTGTTGTAATGCTTATACTCTAAGCGATAAATAACAAAATAAACAGCAACTATGATAAAAATGTTTTTTTTGGCATTCTGTGCAGAGTTATCATAAAATAATTGCACACAGTTATCACAGTTGTTGCTAGGGAAGTATATTTCACAATGTGCTACAGGCTTCAGAGACTTTATAGGCAATGGTAAGGAATTAGTTCTTAATAAACTGGAATGTTGTCTACATTCGTTCTCTTGGATCATAGTGCAGCATTTGATGATGCTGACCAATTCCCTGTTTCCATTGCCTGGTCCTCCCGGTTACGGCTGCCCACGGCAACGAAACAGGATGTTTCTACTGCTCGCTCAAGGTGACAAAGGAACCACAGCATCACATAGCCAGGAGGTATGTGTAGAGAAGAAACCGACCGGGACATCGCTACCATTGTGGCTGTTTTTCTTTCATATAGATAAAGCACACATATGACATTTTCTTTATTAACAATGATAAAACCTGACTGATTGTTTGGCTGTGCTCTCCTTTTAACCAGATTATGTTTTTGTTTGTAATGAACCTTTGTTTACATTTATTTGTTACAGCCGGTTTCGTTAAAACAAAACACAATGCAAACCCACAATCCCCCTGTGACCTTAGCGGTGGGCAGCTGAAGCCTATTGTGCCAGGCAGTGGAACCGAGGCATTGTGACACCCTTGTGGGGCACCATCCCTCTGGTTCATACTTGCCCCAGCAATGCCAAAATGATTGTGTAAATTACAAAATACAAAACAGTAACACAACATAAATGTAAAACAAACAATGTACAGTCACATGCTTCTTGGACAAATACATCTGTAGGAAAGAGCCAGACACTCCGTCTGAGACGCGCTGGTAGCTGTTTTTTGTTTCCAGGGAATAATAGCTGAGATTAGCAGGCTGCAGGTTCCTGACCAGCAGGTAGGAGTGTCCCAGCGGAGCATCTCACTATAATAAGGAGCTGCACACACTCCCCAGGGCGAATGAGCCAGGACCAATAGTCTGAGAAAAACCATTGTTTCCACTCCAGCCACTTGGTTGGTGAAAAAGATGCATACACGACCACCACGTGTGTAACCGGGGTCGCTTATGTACGTGTAAAAAAGTATTTCGTTGGGACTTTAAATCCTCCCAAAGAATGTGGAGGGTATGCGAGTGCATGTTCCTGCAGCCGGACCTCCCTTTATTGTGGGGAGGAGCGCTATACCAACTACAGACAACTTTATTTTGTAGATTTATTTGCCCACTGTGTTTTATTTAGCATTTTTGTATTTCTTTTGTTTACATTGCAGTTTATGTGGACACATACAAGGATTTCCTTTATTTTACCTGCTCTATGAATTACCATTACTGGTACCCTAGTGGCGGCAACATATGATTACAACTGTAAATATTATAAATAAATCTTGAGGATCTGAGTGGCGTTTCAATGTCAGCTTTCCTGTGTCTCACCTACGGACCACGGACCCCTTTGACAATAACACAGTTACAGCAAATTGATTCAAATGGCAAGACCTTACATCTGGTAATCATACAGAACATACTGTCTGGCAGATGCATGTCTATTATAGGCCTAGACTTGGAGGAGCCCTTTATTTAATAAACCTTACCTGGCAGATGGTAACACAATGTAATTTGCAACTTTATCCTACACCTCCCCATCCTTCACTTTGTTTCCAACCAGACCCCTTGATAATGGGGGGAAGTACATTACTTTGTCCCCGTCCACCCTGTTGCCTTAGCATGGCTTCCTTCTCCCCCTGAGATGCAGGACCAAATCACTAACAGCACTAAAATCACCCAAAACCTAAAGAACTAACCATTAGCCATTAGATATTGAAAAGTGAGGACAGGGCCAGTTTACAGTCTTGGCTGGACGTGAAGGGGATTTATTTTAGAAGTTTAGCTGTTGAAAGTTTTATCTAGTTACAAGTTTATACAAAAGCAGGAAATGTACTATTGTTACAGGTTACATGTTTCTATCTGGCTATATGATGGTTAAATATTTATTTTTTGGCAATGAAGCATTTGCAGATGTTTCTTATCAAAGACAAAGATGTGGTGTGTTCTTCAAGGGTATCGGTATTCAAGTATGTTGGGTGGCATTTAGGCTATATTATTACATTCACTGGCTATCTTACTTTGTGTATGAGTCTGCAAAAGAAATGATTGTAGCTTTTATTTACCCCCACAAGACTGGTAGTTATATATAGGGGATTTTATGTGACAGTTTTCCCCCAAAAATGTTGTTACAGTGAATGATTCACTGCTGCAGCAGCAGACTGCTGAAGACTTTAATTTTTTGTAATTATAGCTGGTGATAAGCAAGTTACAGTATGCTGCCAGAAGCCACCGGGGATGCAATATGGCTCAGTTACTTACACATTAGAGGCAGGACACATATCCATTGATTCCCAAGCAATGTTGCTTCTTAATATATCCTCAAACAGTTGAAATCAATTACCACTGCAGTTATGTATGATTCAATGAAATGTGTGAGAGGAAACATACTGAATAGGTCTGACTCCTCTCTAATTGAAAAATGATTGCTATTGTTTCATCTTTTCAATTATATTTCAGCCATAATTTTATATACAAAACAGTGGCTGCTAAAAGTAGGCATTTTAGAGCTATACCCCCTTCTACAGTGCTCACCCTTTCATAAAGACAATGGGGTCTTCTCTCAAAGCTGTCTGTAAAATTTCAGTTTTTGAAAGGAGAAAAATCCATGTTAAGAAATTATCCAAGAGTCCTTTTGGGCCCTATTTTAGATTCAAAGGCAATACAGGAATAACTCAATTGTAACAGAATTAAACTAGCAATAAAGCACTTACAGGAAGGAGCTGTTACATCATTGCTTTTAGTAGTTTCTTGCTTGTTTAATGTTGTTAAAATGATATATTCCTCTCTACAAAAGTGCCCTTGCCTTTGCACTTACTTTAAAATTAAACTTTTCTGTTTTTTGTTTCTTTTTTTTCATTCCAATAATAGGAGTGAGTTACTGGAGTGAACCTCTGTGACAGCTATGCCCGTGTTCAATTGTATCAATGTATGCATTTCAGAAGTGCTTTTTACAGCAGCAAAAAATAACTTATATGAACTTGTGCCAATGGGTTAACAGGAAAACAGTGTAACCATTGTGCAACCAGGCAATGGCCATCTGCAGTGCCTTTAATGTCTGGAAAATAGTTTTGTACCTTCATGACACCAAAAAGAAAACAAAAGTCATTCAAGAGTTCAGTAATAGATACAAATAATAAGCTAACACAATAGCTTTATACCCTATAGACCTCAAAGAATAAATCCAGAAAATATGTTCCTATAAATTATTTTCTCTTGTTGGATACAGATTGTCATTCTACTGTATACTGTTTATTATGTATTTAACAATGGCAAGTCATAAAATGTACATCCTAACAAGCCAAAGTGATTATTATTATTATTATTATTATTATTATTATTATTATTATTATTATTATTATTATTATTTATTTCTTAGCAGACACCCTTATCCAGGGCGACTTACAATTGTTACAAGATATCACATTATTTTTACATACAATTACCCATTTATCATTTGAAATGAGCCTTCAACAGATGCTTTGGGTTCTGGTTTGGGTTGCTGTCAAACTTTGTTTTGATCTAAAGAATGCTAACAAACACACAGTCCATTGTATATAACTGGTGCAATGCATTTACTGGGATAAAATACAGAAGTGTCCCTAAAGGGCAGGTACTTATGTTTGACTGCAAAAACAAACAATGAAAATACATGTCAGAAGCATTGAAAAACTCAGCAATCTTCATATTTGAATGATTTAAATGATGAGGGATTTATATCTGCCATTGTTTAGATGAGTTGAACAAGCTGTATCTTCTCAATGTGCCAGAATGGTTGCAATTTAGAAAAAAAGGGTATACAAAAACTATGTAATAACATGGTAATAACTTCCAAAAGGTTCTAGCGCTTACATGTATTGATGTGATTAAATCTTTTTCCATGTATTGCACATTATTTGCAATGCAAGAGAGGGACTCAGACCCTTAAACTATGCAGTGCCTGTGTTGGTTATTCAAAACCTAAAGATGTCATTGTAAGGAAAGAAAATGTTAGGTTACCTACCGTAACCCTGGTTCCCTGAAAGAGTAGATGACCATTAAAACATTATGTATGCAATATGCCTGCCTATTGATAGGTATTTTCTGAGCTGTCTATACCAGAGCTGCCGACAGGCGCCTTTCTGGGATGACGCATCGGTCGCACGCACTGGTCAACCGATGCAACCTCACTGGTTGGTGGTCGTCTTCTCTTTCAGGGAACCAGGTTTTTTGAGAGGGGCTGTCCTAGGGTCCGTAAACCGTGACAAACAAAGAGCTGGTCAGAATGACGCAGAGCTCTTGTTCTACCCATGTAACATCTCAGCGCCCGCACTGGGCACTCAGAGATACAGAATCTATGGGGGCATGGCACGCAGAGATAGCCGCTAAATACATCTTCAAGGTAGAATGTGACCTACCAGCATCGAGCAGTTCCTGCAGAAACTGCAAGATAACTGGCATGGGGCAAAAAACTGTGCACCGAGTACCTTATGCACCGAGGCGCTATGTGCACCAGTGGTCAGCGCATAGCGTATACCAGGGGACACACAGGCCAAAGCCATGGCAGGCGAATCTGTGGATGGAGTACAACACAATAAAAACAATACTACTGGGGAACAGAAGGCCCGACACACCGAGGTGGGTGGGCCGAGGCAGCTGGCAAGGTCTACTCTACAGCGGGTCAAGTAATATACAGCCCCGTGGAGGATAAGGCCTGCTGTTGTTGTGTGTTTTTTTTTTTTTTAAATCTAGCTGCTGAACATTTACACAGGCAAGCGGGTGTACCGCGTGGGCACTGCAGTTGTAATAACAATACATATATTTTTATATATATTTTAAACTGCCACGTGCCAGCTAGCATAGTCGCTCAACAGCGGGGGTATGGCGAAGCCTAGCCCGGTGGAGGACGACTCCCACGCTGAAAGTGAAGGCTGGAGCGCGAACAGGTTGCTGAAGAAAGAAAAAGGCTGAATCAGGAGTCATTGATTCCATGAAAGCGGCAAGCCAGCTTTCAGCCTGAAAGGCAAGGGAACTGCAGTTGACTCAAAAGCTCTTTTGCACAATACGCTCAGATACCAACACAGAGGGTCTTACCTAACCGTCTTCAGAGGCAAAAAGAAAACATGGCTTCCGTGGTTTGACTATTTAATCCCTCTGTAGGCGGTACAGAGGGCGTCATCCCAGGAAGGGGCCTATCGGCAGCTCTGGTATAGAGAGCTCAGAAAATACCTACCAATAGGCAGGCATATCCCATACGTAATGTTTTGGTGGTCGTCTTCAAATTGAAAGGGAACTCAACTTAATACTGCATAGTTGTAGATTACACATCAGTTGTTTGCTGTTTGATCTCAAGAAAAGTATTCTGAGACTGACAACTTCTTACATAGTTTAACAAGGTCTAAAGGACAGGGAATCAGCTGACTCAACTAGTGAGCTATGTAATGTGGCTGTTTTTTTTCTCTTCTAGGGCCAGCTTTAACCTACGTAAGGCAGCTGGAGGCCTGAGTGAGGCAACTGGAGGAGGAGAAACGGACGCTGTCACAGGTGGGTCGCAACTGCCTTGACAGCAGTGAGGCAGAAACAAGCCAAAAATACATCACTTGCACATGCTTTCTGGTATTACTAAATGTGGGAAATCTGTCAGTCTTTCAGAAGATAAGCATTCCTAAATTGACATTTCTCTTTAATTACGTAGGGGTTGTAGCAATTAGGAACTAGTATCATAGTAAAAAATGTTGCTTGCCAGATTGTTTTCTTTCATCCTTTCTTGCTTTTTTGTTAGCAGTGTTTAATTAGAATTGCTCATATGTCTCAACAGCAGGAATAAATCCTTGATGAACTGTGATTCAGTTATATAGTATATCCCTACGGTACAGGCCTAGTAAACAGTTGTAAGTGTGTGTGTGGGGGGTGGGGGGTGGGGTGTTTGGTCACCAGAATGCAACCTATTTGTAGTGGATCTCCCCCTAGTGGCTGCTGAGTTATTAATACTGACATCAGCTTGCTCTTCAGTTGAACGGTAAGACTTTAGTCTTGCCAGTTCATTCAATAGGCTGAGATGCTAATTAATTCCAACCATGAAGACAACAATTCATGGGGGAAAATGCAGGATGGTAAATGTCAGAGCTGTTTCTTACTTATTTTTTTTTTTTTTTAAAAAAGCCCTATGTGTCTGGTTTACTCTGTAAATACATACGTGTAAATCGATAATATATTAGCAATGACTTCTTTGCATAAGGAATACGGCAACTCCAAGTCACTTCAAAGGGGCTGCCAGCTTCAGAAAGTTTGATGAATTTTTCGTGTAATACTCAAAGTGCAATGTTTTCTTACTGCTGTAGCTGAATCTCTCGTACATTACACAGGACCTGTTATTGAAAGCATGTAGGAGTGGTGCTACCTGGCTCTTTACTTACTGACACGGATAGGCTTGTGGTGACGTCAGACCAGGAAGGAGACACACACAGTACTACGGGGGATGAAACGCTGTTGCACTGATTTAATAATAAATAAACAGTTTGTACAAAACAAAAACACTTCAAAACAAAAAGGCAGATTGGCCAAAGCAAATAGACAAACAAGCTAACAAGTATAGTGCTAGTTTAAAGCCAGCATGAGTGGTAATTGTTATTTAGTTCTTTAGTTCTCTTTACCTTACGTTCCGCCACTGAACAACCCAACCCTGATGAGTGGCTGATCCGCTCTTTTATGCAGTTGTGCCTGGGCTCGATTGCTTGTTAATCTTTCAATCGAGCTCAGGCACATTCTGCACGTGAAGTTATTTGACAGGGAAGGTAATTACTCCTTGCCTGCTGACCTAAAACACCCGTGCACAGCAAACATTCATTTTAAATAATAACAACACAAACACGAAATAAATAAAATACGCACAGGGGTGTACCCTGCCACATTTACGTATGAGAATTATGAATATATGTTAAGGAACTTAAATGTGAAAATTCCATCGTTTACAGTATTTAAACTGAGCATCTCATATATCTCATCTGTTGAAATAAAATAATAAAGAGGTGCCACTCAACCAGTGATCATCCAAATTAGTTTTCCTCAAGTCTTGATAACATTGTTTGTCAAGATTTCAGTGCCTGTGATGAGAGGTCTTGTCGTTTTACTGTCTCTCCTAATGTGCCAATGACTAGAGGCCTCATCTTAAGCAGCAGTGTGGAGTAATGGTTAGGACTCTTGACCGGAGGGTCGTGGGTTCAATCCCAGATGGGGGACACTGCTGCTGTACCCTTGAGCAAGGTACTTTACATAGATTGCTCCAGTACAAAACCCAACTGTATAAATGGGTAATTGTATGTAAAAATAATGTGATATCTTGTAACAACTGTAAGTCACCCTGGATAAGGGCGTCTGCTAATAAATAATTAATCTTAAATATATTGTTAAACATAAAAGTTGTAACAGTGAGTTAACTACAAAAACCCATCTTGTTGGGAAGTTTTGAAGTCTTGGGCCAACCAGGTTTTCATTTTTTATTTTTTATAATGCCTAAAAGTATGGTTCTTTTGATAACCAAATATTTCAGACCACCAACTTATTAGAAAAAAATATGCAAATGGATTTATGAAACGTTATATTGGAAACATAAATACTGTATAATTGAAACAAGCCTTTCATTCAGGAAGTGAACGTGACCTGTTAAATACATTATTCTAAAAGCTCTCTTTTTAGAATTGTTGTTATTTACATTCCTTAAAGCAGCAGGAATCCAGTCTTCCATACAGTCTTTTAATATAAATCACTCATTTCTGAAATATACCAAAAGATGTGGTGCCAGGTTTCTTAAGGATGCTAAATTTTTACTCTAATGTTGCTGTGCCTGGGTAAAAATAATTATTCTTGCTTGAAGCTCTTTATTTGCTTGCAGAATTACACTGAGTAATGTGCATTGGAAAATACTAAGCCCACTCAAGAAGCTATGACCACTAAGCTGTGAAGAAGATACAAACTTCACATGTTTATATTACCAATAACTCATTAATAATGCACTTAATTTATCTCTTCCTTGGGTTTCTGGCCAGGAGTCCATTAAACTTACGTAGACTTATGATTAATACTGGTAATTTAATAGAGACGGTTGGAAATAGTACAGTATTTTTAACAACACAAGTAGTTTGTCAGAAAAGTAAATGTAAAAGTAAAGCATTTTGGGTTGTACTAAGCTAATATACAATTAGGATTGTGCTTGGCGGTGACAATTGGAATTGAAATTAATTAATAAGAAGATTCATTCACCCCTGCCAAGTTAAAGACGTCTTGACATTGCCAGGTGATATATTGAGAGTGACAAAGTTTTGACAACCAATGAATCAATTACAATTATGCCTTATGCAAAACAGCATGGAAGGGTGGCCTTTGATGACTTCTTCTCTGCTGCACATTGTTGTAAAAAAAAAAAGATAATTATTAAAGATCTGTGTAAGGTCCCAACAAGTACGAAATGGCTTGAGAGACTTCTAAAGCTACCATTAGAAGTAAAGGTTACTGTTAATCTTACTTGATCCAGTACCATTTGTAAACCAACCACTTGTTAGTATAACTTTGATTTAGCAGACTTACATATTATATACTGTCTTTAACCTTTATCTTTTCTTTTATTTCCAGATGGTGTTATAATTTTATGTGAGAAAACTACCTACCCATACTACCTTAATTAAATTCATGAAAGAAATCTAAACCAGCCAAACAAAATGGCTAGAATAATCCCAGACATGAAGGATAATCTGTCCCTCTAAACATCTGTGCACTGCCAGAAATG
This sequence comes from Acipenser oxyrinchus oxyrinchus, assembly GCA_030684275.1. NCBI lineage: Eukaryota > Metazoa > Chordata > Actinopteri > Acipenseriformes > Acipenseridae > Acipenser > Acipenser oxyrinchus. Next base: position 16,817,536 of record CM060251.1, read on the forward strand.
CATCTGGATTAAACACATTCAAAGATATTAGTTTTTTTCCTATGTCATTATTGACTGACCTAACAAAATCAAACAGCAAAAAAACTCCCATTTTAGGCAATGATGTCTGCAGATAATATTCTGTTTAACAGATACTGTACTTAAAAAAAAGGTTGTACAACAATACTGGATTGTGAAATGTTTGGAAGTCTTCAGCAGTGCAATAAAATGTCCATTGTTGCAATAATGTAACATAAAGTGCTCTGAACTCTTTCCTTTTAGTGACATACATCATTTGTGACTGCAGGATGTGTCAACGTGATTAAATCTAGTTAATGGATTTTAGTCCAGACAAATCTGCCTATTAGGCATTAAGCTGTGGATGTTTATCTCCCCGTTTGTATTGCTTTTTCATCATGAAGTGACACGCTAGGCAATGGTCGCTTGTCTTAATCTCGTTTCTCTTTTATATTATCGCAAAAGGATGCCATTGAGAAGAATAGATAAGCTCTGCATCCATTTTGGTCTTGAGTGAGAATGTATGCTTTTATTCAGTTTGAATAGTTCTGTAACAACCTCTTTATGAAGTAGGCACAATGTAAATAAAGGGATGTGAGAAATCATAGGCTGAAGAATAAGTGAATCCTTCACGCAGAAGTCATGCATTTTGTCTCGATCATCCCATGTTAAAGCGTGTCGACACACGTCCTAAGTT